>VUYV01000200.1:1046768-1317487 GCA_008711295.1 Anarhynchus alexandrinus | reverse complement strand
AGGGATATTTTCCAGTAAAAAAAAAAAATAAAAAAAAAGTCAGAGTTTAACTAGGCTTTGGTTCCAAAGAGAGGACACGTACCTACAAGTCAGGTGGCTGTGCATAACTTCAGGGTGCTGATTTACAGACTGGAGTTCAGAGTCCATCTAAGGATTAGAACAATTCTTCTCATTTCAGATTAAAATAACTCAGGAACAACTTGTACCCATAAGGGAATATGCTGGTGCTTTTCACATCTTCCCTGTTATTTACTCCCCAAAACAGTGATGCTGAGCACTCGGATTCCTCTCCTGGTCTTCATTCAGCTAGACTAAGCAAGCTCAGCTCTTTAGGTCCCTTCTTAAACACACAAATTCTTTATCTTTATCATCCAAGATCTTCCCTGGTCATTTTTTAAAAAGTGGATGCAGACACGAATTTTCAATTACTGCATCTTGATTCAGTAAATGTGTTTAGACTGCAACTACCTATTTAGGCTTCCCAAGGGATTTGGATAGAGCTTCCCCTTGAGTTAGATCAGATACCAGCAGGTAACAGGGCCAGAGCATCTCTGGGTGATATGCAGCACAACTGCAGGTATCTAGACAATCTTCAGGACAAAGAAAGACTTAAGAGTTTGATGAGGAACAGAATTTTCTTAGGGTTTTTAAAGTAACACACCTCAAGTCAGCTTAGAAATCTTGCTGCCTTGTCCAGGACAAGGGTGGGCAATGTTGTCATCTGCTGAACTCACAAATTCCCAGGGCCAAGTTTTGATTCAGAAAAACATTTACACATGCTTGAAGCCATTCCTATACAGGAACTGACAGATGAGCTTGTCCCAAATACAGCACTGCAAATCAGTGTCTGTCCTGTGGTAGGGTATGGCTCACAGGACTGGTCCATCCAGCCCACCACGTTTCTTCCAAGGAGACGGGAAGGCTGCTCAGAGCCATGGGCTGCCCAAAGTCCTCTCTTATCCCTGCATGCAGCATGGTGCTGAGGCAGCTGTGGGCACCTCCCACCCAACTCCAAGCATGAGACTGATGCCCTGTGTTAGAAACCCCCTGAGCGCATCCCTCCTCCTGCGCTGCATCCTTGCCCCTGCCCAGCCATGCAACTGGTGACCCACACTCAGACCCCAACAAGTGGGGTGACCTTGGCCCATCCTCACCAGCACAAACTTCCCAATGACCTGGGTCTGGAGCAACCACTGTTTTACCAAGCCCTTCTTCTCTCCCTCTGCCATCGCTGTTGAGTGCTGGAGATGACTGGGAATGCCAGAGGTTCTTCAGTTTCCCAGAAGAAAGCTGGTAAAAGTTCAAAGGCACCAGCTTGTAGCTGTGGTGCCTTCTAATAAAACAAGATAGGAAATAAGATTAATTCATACAACATATCCTCCCCCCCCAAAAAAATCCTGATTTTTGACATGGCTAATCAGCCCTAGTGACACTTTACAAGCCTTTGTACAAGACAAAAGTAGAAAGGACAATTACACAAACTGCACGAAGACAAGAAATAGAAAGTAAAAAAGCCCACAACAATATATCACAAACAGCTCAGTAAATAATAGTGCAATTTTCCTAGCTAATAGAATGGTTTAACACCTGAATACACTCACACGCCTGATTAAACACTAACAACATAAACCCATGAAAGAAGATTATAAGTTGTAATATCTCTTTGCAAATAATAGCATATTAGCCACTGTTGCATACTTCTCCAATTACATCCCTTTAATTCTTTTCATCTGGAAAACAGTTCACATTATAATAGTCAGCATCATTTGTGTTTTAAAACAAGCGATTACTTTGTATGCAGTGTATATTGCCAAATTGCAGGTCTCTTTCTTTATATATCTAAGTATACTCTCAAAGTTAATAAAATCAGTTACTGGTAATGCAAGTTATCTTTAACTTGGCTTTCTACAAAAAAATGCTTAAACTTCAACAAACTGTTACTCCCTGTCACACTGGACATTTTTCTCAGGCCTTTTTCCTTTTTCTTACTGGAAGTTGCCAGGAACATGAATTATACCTAGTGGCAGCACCCTCACATTTACCAAAATGCACAAGCCTGCCCAGATCCATGTCCATACAGCTTTGTTTAGCTTCTGTTCACTTGACTTGAAACAAGCGTGGGGGTGGCTTGGAAAGAAACGTGGAAAGCCAAAGCCTCTGGTTTCAGTCACAGAAATCTCTCTTCACCACCTTTTCTAATCAGTCAACTCTATCCCTTCTCTTTTCTATCCACCTCCAGCTACGCAATTCACTCTCTCTTCTTGCTTGGACATTCAACAAGTGTAATTTACCAACCTTTGGGCCTGCCCTCCTGCTTGAATTACTCGGAAATCCCTTATTAATTTGAAAATCCCCCCAAGTGAGGCAAGAGAAGCGAGCCCCTGCAGATTATTCTGCTTTGGAGATTTAAGCTAGTAAACAAACTTTCCAACCCAACAGCAAAGTGCTGGAAAGGTGTAACTCAGTGCACTGTAGCATTTCTACTGCTGGAGCTCTTTAAGGACAGGATAAACAAACATTTCTCAGGAACAGTTTGGGTATACTCTATCCTGTTTTAGTGCGCCGGGTGAGACTCCATCATCTGCTGCATTTCCATGATTCCTTTGGAGCACAGAGCACTGTGGTAAATGAAGCCTGGGGCTGAGCCAGAGCAGCAATTTATGTGTTTCAGAGGGTGTTCGAAGTGAGGAGGAAAATCAGCCCAGTCTCTTTAAAGCGTGCTGTTTGAAAAGAGGTGATACTCATTCACAAGAGGGAGCCTAGGTGGAAGTATCTGCTAAGAACAAAGGTAGTATGCTTTGCAGATAACTCCTTTTTCTTTTCTTCTTAATTTTGTATTCCCACTATTGAGGCATACAAAGTTGTGGTCATAATTTATTCACCATCATAGGGGAAGACTGTATTTTAAGATTTCTCTATGCTCTTCTACACCACCAGGTACTGGCTATTTACTAAGACAGGCCAAGGATGTTCTGTACCAGCCTTCATAATCAACATGGCTAATCCTAAATTTCCTAGCAAGAAAGTTCAAATAGGCTAGATTTATATGACTTTTTTCCCCTTTCACTTTTTTGACTCCTAGAAGTTTACAATTTGCAGGGTCTTTATTGTCAATCTAGCCACTAATATGCCTCTAGTTCATTCACTAATTTTCCAGCGGGTTTCACAACAAGGTATGTTTAAACTACTCTCATAACTGAGGTAAAATCAGAAATTACATTCCTACTGTTTCTAGTGATCATTTTTGCCAGACTGTAAACTCTTTCTGGGGTGGATTATCCAGTATTATCCTGCTAGCACCCAACACACTTCTTACCAAAGAGCTCTTAGTGTGCTAAAAAACCTTATTGCGCAAACTTTCCTTGGAGATAGAGCAGATTTAAAAAAAAAAAAAAGGAAAGAAGAGGAAATGTAAAGCTTGACAGATTCATGAATGAAGTTAACATGATTTGATGGCCTGCAAAAGGGGATTGAACCTGACTCTAGTCCACTTCTACCACCTCTACAAGAACAAGCATGATTATCAAAGATGACAGATGAGCTTGTTTTTCTCTTTCTTATAGACAATGATGGATACTTACTGCTAGTTTATTTTGCATTTTTGTTTTCTTGTGCAGAACTATGGGTGTAGAATTGAAAAGCAGGTAATACAAAAGGATGAATAAAAAACCAATTGAAAAAGTAGGAGAAGGCCTGAAAATAGTTGCCTGGTGTAACCTCACCCCCAGCACACAGCTCAAGAGTAACAACAATACCTAGCTGAGAGCTGACACGGTCTGCCAGAAAGCTTGTCTGCCACAGACTTGTAGATGCTCTAGGTTAGTAGGTTAGGAGGGTCTTTTATTGTTGTTACTAGGTGGGTGGGTACAAAGACAAGACAATTATATCTACAGGACCCAATGAAAATGTAAATTTTGTTCACCTTTTGCTACCTGCTCAGTTGAGAACTGTTTTAAGCCTCACATGTCTCTTAAAGGCTCTGAATGAATTTACATTGACTCCAACCATCTTAACATTTATCAGGGTAAGCATAGACTATATAACAATGTACAGTCTTCTGATTTAGTGCAGTAACTGAGGTCTGGGAGAAGGATGTTTTAGAAATGTCAGTGTTGGGCTGGAAGGTGACTCAAGAAGTCATCTAGTCCATTTCCTGTGGACTGATGTGAGATCAAGATGGGACTTGCAGGCGGACAATGCTCAGGCATGGCCTTAGCATATACAAATGAAGTGTCAGCAAGCAGGAGTTTGAGACCAAGTGACCTACATCACTCCAAGAGCAGAGTTCAACTCAGCTGTCTCACCAGCAGTCCACAGTTTGCCAAGCTGGTCTGTTCTTAGAAAATCAACTTGCCTAAATTATTTTAGGAATCTTTTCTTTACAATTAGCCTACAAAATTTTTATGACAATTTAATTTCTTGACAACTTTCCACAGGACAGGACAGGATAATCATCTGTCCTTTTAGGTATTGCAAGACCACTGTCATGGCAGTCTTCCTTGATACCTTTTTCTTGAGGTCTAGGTGCATAATCTAGGGTGCAAAGCCAGCCACAGGATTCCACCGCAAGCTTCACCAGCATTTTCCTGTGTCTTACATTTGATGTTTCTTCTAAGACAACCCAGAAGCAGGTGCGTCTGGAAGAGGATCATGTCACTGATTCAGATTAGGCTTCTGGTCTCCTGGAAACCCAGGATCCCTCCCTATGATGCTGCTGCTTCGAGAGATAATACAATTCTCCGCATTTGTGCATTGATTTCTTCTTCTTACATGTAGTGTTATGCACTTTGCATTGAATTTTTTCCTTTTTTAACATCTGGTCATCTCTTCAGTTTGTCAAAATCATTCTGGATTATGAATCTGTCCTCCAAAGTGCTTGGCAGACTGTACCAAATTTCATCTTATGAAAATTTTATACTCATGTTGTCTTTCAATATCAAAGTTAATTGAAATATTGCATGAATGTTGACTGTGAATATAACTGAACAGTTTGAAAAAGCTGTGTGTTGCTTCACCATAGGAAAGTCTACAGCGTGTAGCTGTCCGTGTAGCTTTATGTAGCAATATGAAGCATTTAGTTGCCCTGACCATTTTCAGCAAATTCTAGTGCTTTTTGAGTTGCACTAATTAGTAGTCACTGACATAGAAAAGTTGTAGGTGAATAGCTTCCATTGAAAAACTCACCAGGAAGTTATTAAATAATAGCCACAGAAAGGTTAAACTGCTCAGAAATCCTCAAACATGTTAAACATGCTGAGTACTCACATCTCAGTGATCTGATTTTATCTCAGATCTGCAACCAGCTCAGGGCAAGTCTGTACCCTGCAAGAAATCATTTCCTAAGTAGGTCTAGTAAAACACTGCTGTCTCAAACACGGGTATTTAAGACCTGTTCAAAGCATATTGCTGTGGTTGGGGCTCAAATGCTTCCTGATGTTTCTACTAATGTTTTCTTCTACATCAAAACTAACTTTAAAATATGTACCTTTAAGATGCATACCTTTTTGTTCTTGCCTCTTTGCTGCGCTCGCTTGCACTTGTGCCAACCTTGCTGGTAGCCTGGAAAAGCTCCAAGGCAGATGACTAAGATGACCTGCACTGAAAATAAATGAAGACAAGTGGTTCCTCACACCATCCCAGAGATCTTTGTGAGGACTCTTCGGAGGAGAGGACGAATACCCTTGGTCCACCACAAAGGCAGCAGAACCATGAGGCTGCCAAAGCTTGCACTTGCTGCCAGAGCAAGCATCATCTGTTCTTGGTACTGGGGGAATGGAAATGCCAGTGAGAACTTAAGCTCACAGCTGGATCCCTAATAGTCTTTTAAAAACAACAACATCAAGGCATGGAATCAGAAGCACCAAATACTAACTGAGCTGAAAAGTAGGATTAATGATTCTGAGTCTGGATGGTGTACTCTAGAGCCGTACCTGGGACCCAACCAGAGCATCTGCCTCTGCAGAAGAAAAAACAATAGAGAGAAAAAAAGAAAAAAGAAAGGGCAACTTTTTCCCTGGAACAGTTGCTCCATGGGAGTTATCCTGGGTATGTGGCAGTGGGAAGAGTCAGGATGCAGACCTGCAGTGTCTGAACTGATCTGCTCAAAGTCAATTCATTAAAATAGGAAGCCTCCTGGCACATTAGCAGCTTCAGTTTTATTCAACTCATTCCTTACGAATAAGCTTTGGAAGAAACACAGTATAATGACATAAAAATGGATATATATATATATATATTTACACACTTTATTCTTCATACATATATGTCGTGCCTCCCTACTCTGGAGGTGAATACCAAGGGAAGGCAACAAGGTAAGAGCAAAAATGTGAGTAATCACTATTCACCCAGTGAGGATTTGAGCACCACTTCAAACAGCTAGAATCTCTTGAAATGGATGGGGGCGGTTGCACGCTAGAGGACAGTTTTGCACATCGAAAGGCTGCGGTCCAGCCTATAAACTCTTCCGCAAGCCCTGCTCTCTGCAGCTGTCACATGCAACGTCAGAGCCCTGGTGGCAAAGCAGTTGCATGAGTGTTCGTGTCCTACCCGTTCACTTATTAATATTTTTTTCCCCCCTAGGCTGCGTATTCTTGCTGTCTGTTTACCCTCCCACATCGCAGCGGTGTGGCTGGCTGGGATGCGTTTTAGGCGTCCCCTCTGCGGTGGCGGGCAGGGCCCATTGCCACCCCTGATACCCCCTCGGTCCCCGCTGGGGGATGCCCGGAGAGCAGCCGGTGGTGGGTGCCGCAGCAGTGGGTGTGGGGCCGGTGGGGGGATCAGGCCACACCGCGCTGCTCCCCGCCGCCTGCTCGTCGTAAAATCGCGACGTGTTAGAGCGGATGCTCGCTGCCTGCCTCGCACAGTGTTTCTGTTGTAATTACGGGAAAGGCGCGGAGTGAAAACAGTGTGTCTAACAAAGTGCTCGTGTGATGCAGCTGTATCCGCTCTTAATCCTTCATTAATGCCTCATCAAAAGAGTACTGTACTTTCCGTTTGTTTCATTTACCGAAGGTCAGCATACTTGGAAGCTATTGTCATACAGCATTGCAGACTTTTTACATATTTCTCTGGTATTGTTCCAAGCTATCGTATACGCAAATGAGTCAATTGGTATGCAGATTGTCTATCATTAAAACCATTTCAAAATCAGCTTTGTCGTTGGTTTAGCGTTGGAGCTTGCATACCCTCCCTGAATGTAATGTGTTGTTCTGCATGGGTGCGGTGAGGTGGTTGTGCCAACCTCACGCGAGACGGGTCCTGGTTTTCATTTTGGCAGAACTTCCACTGAATTCAAGGGAAATTTTCCCCAGGACAAGTCAGCAAGCTGAAGTCCTCTGCTTACACTGCCTTCTCTTTGCAAACTGCGTAGGCTACATGTGGCCATATCAGTGCCTGTGCCGTTCCCTCCTCTCATCCTCTGTTCACTGGGTTGTGTTTTGCCTCTGTGTCCGAATGCATTTATCTAAAAGGCTGCAGAATTTTTTCCCAGCCATCTTGGAAGACCTGTCAGCCCCGGAGCTGGCCCCGGGTTTTCAGCAGCTACCAGCACTGCCTGCACCGGTGCCGATGGCACCGAACACGCACCATCATCCATACACATCCAAAGTTCACACACACCCATGGCAGACTGTTCGGCTTTGGTTTTAGTATTGAATTTCAGTTTCAAGCAAGAAATGGTGCTTCAAAAAATAAAGGCCACTTGCCTTTTCTATCTGTTATCTTCACACAGTTGTTGAGTGTTTCCTCTGGGTTTTTTTTTGGCAGTTCGTATTCAGGTATCACAAGCTCTTGGTGCAGAACCTGGATTCGCTTCTCTACAAGAAATATTTTAATGACTTCTATGTGAGAAAAAAAAAGAAGTATTTTTATTTGCAGCTGCATTGTAGATGTGTCAAATGGCATAAAAGTCTTCTCTCTTTAACAAGTGAACTATATAATCATAATCAGAATAAAATGAAAGTAAAAATTAAAAACTACATTTATATAAAAAGATTCAGTGATGGGAAATGTTCATTTTAACAATGTGCAATTTATCAGGGGATTTAAAAGAACGGGAAATGTAGATATACAATTCTTACCAATAGGAGAGGAGAGCTGAGTTAGGGGCCATCTGTACAAACCCAGTATTTACAGGTCTATGGGACCTCATGAGATGCAGCTGAGGGAGCTAAAAGAGTTGGCTGACCTCATTGCAAAACCGCTTTCCATCATCTTTGAAAGATCATGCAGGTCAGGGAGTCCCCGGCAAGTAGGAAAGGGATAATATTATGTTCATGTACAAAAGGACAAAAAAGAAGATCTGGGAAACTACAAACTGGTCAGGCTTGCTTCCTTCCCTGGGAAAACCATGTATCAAGCCCTCATGAAAGGTATTTCCAGGCAAATGAAGGAGAATAAGGTGACCAAAAAAAAAAGCTGTATAGTGGGTGATAGCCTTCTATGATGAAATAACTTGCTTGGTAGATGAGAGGAGTACTGTGGAGGTGGTACCTTGATTTTTGCATGGCATTTGAGACAACGTCTCCCAGAACATTGATGGTGATAAGCTGGAAAGTTATGGACTGGACAGATGGACAAGAAGATGGACAGAAAACTGTCTGAACTGCTGTGATCAAAACTGATGTTTAATGGTTCAAAGTCAAACAGGTAACCACTCATAAGTGGAGTTCCTCAGGAGTCAATACTGGGTTCAAGACTACCCAAAGTTTTTATGAACAATAGGATGAACAAGTTTAAACACACCCTTGCCAAGAATGCAGATGACACCAAACTGAGAAAAAGCCACCATACAGATAGACCTCAACTGTCTGGAAGACAAGTGTTACACCAGGTTTAAGAACAATAAATTTAAAGCTATGCACCTGACAGAATAATCCCAAGCAACAGCACAGGTGGGGATCTGACTGGCTGGAAAGCAGCTCTGCTGAAAGGACCTGGCGGGAAGCAAGCTGAACAAGAGCCAGCCACCTCCCAGTGTCCCCTGAAAAAGTGCAGCATTACTCAAGGACAAGGCTACGTGCCTACGTGCACTAGTCCAGACACCCATTCACCATATTCTGTCTGGAGAGATTGTCTTTTCATTCCTTTGGGGAGAAATTAACCAAAATGGGCACACGCTCATAAAATACTCTGAAGGCTGAAGAAGTCATCACTCATTAAGCTAGCAATAATACCATACAATAATCCCATAAGCTTGGGATGTTCTGGTCAGTGAGAAAGTATTGGCCAGTCACAGTAATTCTGACACTACACAGAGTAGAAGCTGTGCAAGTGATTTGCCCTCTGTGATGTTGAATAGCAAGGTCACCCGTGTCTCGATGTCCCAGCTTCTCTTCCAGCTGCGTGCGTTGCTTCCCACACACTCTGTTGCTTGCAGAGTAGGCGGTACCACATGGCCCTATAGCACTGCGGACATGGTATGTCAGATGTCAGACCTTTGTAGTTCTTGCTTTTTGACCTCATACACAGACCCATTTTTCATCACAAGGTTACATTTTGCTTATGCTCCCAAATACCCACTTGAGAACAATTTGCAGGGAGTTTTGTGCCATCTCGCCATTCTATTGCAAGCATTTTCATTGGTAATAACTACCACGTGTCCTTGCAGTTTCATTAAGTAACATATTTTAGGATTTGCTTCTCTGTCACAGGGGTCTTCTAGATGTACAAGAGACCCATGACATACTTCACACACATCCCTGCTGCTGTCAGTGTCCATACTTGTGTCGTTATGCTGTTCCTGCAACTGAGGAAACCAGTACACCATTCCAGGACCACCAATTTATTCATAGGTATTCTAAAATATCCTCAATACGACATGATGTGCAGTCCCCTCAATTTCAGTGTTGCAAAGGCATGTTTAATGTGGTACAATTAACTAAAGTAAATTTATGTTGGGAATAATTTCTGTACTTATTTGCCTTGGGACAATTCCACAGTAAAGTAATAAAAAGCTATTTATTTGAAAGAATAAAAATTTACTTTTAAATATTTTATTTTTTATATTATGAGATTTAATTTAAAATGTTCTCTTAAGACAGTTAAAGAGCAAATTATGAAAATATAAAAGCAAAACATTCTGAAGTGCCAGCTGAAAGGATGGAGGAGTTACTGTAGGGAACTGAGGAAAGCGCGATGGGTCTATTTCAGTCTGTGTGAACTGTTAAGGCATGTAAACCTGAGCTTTTAGAAGCATGTATGGATAAACTTCTTACGCAGTGGGAAGAGATCAATCGTAGCCACGCTGCAGCGACACTCCATGTCACACTTTGTGTTTGCTGGTGAGCCGCAGAGCTGGTCCAGGGCCTCTTCTACCAGCTTCTACCAAGCTGAGCCCCAGAGGCTGTTGCTACCCATTTTACAATTACTGCTCAGAGTTGTGCTCTGCAGACATTGGTATCCAGATGTCAGGGATTCGTGAGTGTCTTCAGCTCATGCATGAGCCCTGCCTGCAGCTGGGCAAGTTCAAGGCAGAAATGATGTTGAAAACAATACTGGCTGCCCTTTCCTAATGCAGGAAATCAGGTCAAGCTGCTGACTCTGCGGGCATTGCTATCGGTGCTGAATTTTCAGTCTGTGAACTGTCATATGTCCCAGCACTGGAGTGTTCAAAGCCAGGTTTGGCAGGGCTTTGGGCAACTTGGTCTAGTGAAAGGTGTCCCTTCCATGGCAGGGGGGGTGGACTAGAAGATCTTTGAAGATCGCTCCCAACCCAAAGCCTTCTGTGATTCTGTGATTCTACAATTGTGATGGGATAAATGAGGCTGTTGATGGTGCTTACACTGAAGTGCATGGGGGACTTGATGAGGGGCTAGCTCCTTGTTAGCTGTCACAGGACAAGCAGTCTTCCAGTTGCCCAATGGGAGAATGACCTTGGGCCTCGGAGAATATGCACAGCCAGGTTTGGGTTGCTGAGACTGGCAGACTTTGCCTGGCCTGCAGGCAGTCTCTCAGCCTGAACTGGAGCAAGCCAGGCTGGCCCAGCCCCCTTCTTTTCCACTACCTCTACGGACATCCATCAACACATCAGAGCAGGATGCTACCCGTGCGCCTGCACTGTGTGGTCCAGGTTAAAGAAGCCTGCCATGTCGGAGACATGTGATCCCCTACTGCTTTTGTGCTTTCATCTGCTTTTGCATTTGCAGGGACCTTCATGCTTCTCAGATGTGTAGTAACCAGCAAGCAGGGGTTGCTAGAAGAAATTGTCCCACCCGTTGCCCTAGTGTGAGGGTCCAGTACAAGCAAGAGAGGCAGCACACAGAGCCAGGAGCTGGCTCGCCAGGCTGGGTCCTGTTCCACGTCCTGTCCCTGTGCAGGTTAGCCTTGCTCTCCTTTTAGCTTCTAGCCTTGTCCCTGGGAAATGAAAGCGTTTAAAACCTGACAAAGTTAAGGGAAATATAAGCTCATGGTACAACTGAAGAAAAATTGATCTACATTTTAGCAAGCATGGGATTACAGCAGTTCTTGACTACTGAAACCTACTGCCAACATGACGTATTTTTTCATCATGGCTTCCAAAGAGTGAAGTTGAAATAACAAGCGCCAAGTCATTTTCCACTATTTTCAACTAATTCTTCTTTCAAGATTTACTGATGCAAGTCAGCCATTTGTCACATGATTTGTCAATGGTAGTTTTTTTTTTTTTGGTCAGATTGGAATAAATCTGTTAAAATAGATCCCCAATCCAGATGGTACTAAAATATTGACTCTTAGTTGCAGAGCGACTGCCTCCATCACTTGTCAGTGTCTGGGGGAGAGATGTCACTGCTTGACATCACTGTTTGTGGTGCAGGTGATGCTTATAATGCCCCAGGGGATGGTTTGCTAATGTCCTTTAAAAGCAAAGTTTAGCCCAGCCTTGGAGCATGATTTGTGGCCTACTGCAGCTACATGGACTGGTGGTTATTTATCCCCTTCTCTGTTTGATTTAAGAGCAATATGTGCTTTCCCAGCAGACTTGATGCTACATACTGGTTTTAAAGGGTACTTGCAGAAGCAGCATCTTTTGCACAAGTAATGTTTTGTCTTTTGATTTATGTTTTAAAACATCATTGCATAAAGTGAAATGATGATTTATGTTCTGACAGAACTCTCTGCCCTGGTGTCAATTAAATTCACACCAGACAAAATCTTTTCAAATGAATCTTCCTGCTAGAGAAAATAGCAGTAAGTTGTACATGGGCATGTGATTCCTGATGGTGCACTTCTCTGATGGAAACTTCAGCAGTGGATGGATACTGAATGTCAGCAAAGTAGCTGCACCTAAGTCACTTGTCTAAAAAAGAAGGAGAAAGAACTAGAGCAATCTACCCCCTCTGCTCCATTTCCCCTTGACAGGCCTGAGAGGAGAGATCTACCCTCTGGTTCTCGGGGCATTTTGAAGAACAGGGAGAACACCTTCTCCGTTGCCTGCCAGCAGCCTTTACCTCCCTATGCCCGGGAGAAGGAAGAAGCTGCTGGGAGCTTCTACCAGCTCTGCCTAGTCCTAAATAAAAGCAATTAGATCACTTCAGTGCAGGGATCAGCAGCACCCAAACACACACCGAAAAATGCCAATTTATGATTTTCAGCTCCAATATGGCAACCCAGGTGAAGCTTCAGTAAGAAAGACTCCAGAGCCCTAGCATAACGCTATGGACCCTCTGCTCCTCAACAGCTCTTGCCCACTCCGGTGTCCAACCTCATTTCAGGTTTTTGCGGTATCCAAGCAGAGTGGTCACCAGAGACACCGTCTGGTCAGTGTGGAAAACAGTCACCTCCAAGCGCAATTTACCCCAACTAAAATACTAAACTTATTCGTCTTCCTTCTGTTTCCAAGGTCTTTCTGCTTGAAACATTCCTCACATTTCACCAGGCAGAGTATTTCCCAAGGTCATCCAGTCAAGACTGCTTACATGCTGGCATGTAAACTAATGAATAAACTGAGTTGGTGAACTTCAGTTTGCTCTTCTTGCCCATCTCTGTGCAATGTAAGGTTGTGTAGTTAAACTGAGTCTCACCTCATAAAAAAGGGGCATCATTTTGGCCTTGTGGTCCTGTATTTCTTAGTTTAGTGAAAAACAACTATCCTCATACTGGTTTTGAAACCTTGCTTTGGGGTTTATAGTTGGGTTTTAATCAGCTGAAAGACAGCAAACATTTTTCTATTGCTATATGACCTCAGCTACAGAAATACCAGGACAGATTTTGTTGTTGTTATTGAGTCATTTAGAATACAAGGAAAAACTCCAGTAAGGCAAGACGTGAGAATTCAGAATGAGACAGTGCACAAAACTGATGGTCTATTTGCTGCATTAATTTTGAAATCCAGCTGTGCAAATTTGGTTTGAGAATTCATCAAACAGACCCTAAGAAAACACTTTACAAATTAAAGCTCACTAATGGGTCTAGCTGAGCAATATTTTTCAGCTGAAATGTATTCTACAGAACAAAGAAAGTTAAGTAAGTGCAGTAATGCTCTTATAATAATAATAATGCAGTAAAAGCATACGATACATGATTCCCTCATGCAGTACATCTTCAGTGGGAAGCCTACAGTTTTTAGTTTGTAGGTAGCAGACTATGGAGAGATGGGCAGGAAGAGTATTTTTTGGACAGGGGGAAGAGGAGCCCAGTGGAAATGCTGCTTATCCAGAAGTCTCCCTTTACTGCATTGGGATATCTTTGTTTATACTCCTTTTTTTTTCCCCCATAGAGATCCATTTTGAAGCTGATTTTGGATGGCAAAGTAATATGGTGTGTTGGACATAAATGGCAAGGAGATGGCAGCCGGGGGGCTGCAGGGGTGGCCTCTGTGAGGGCACTGCCCCATGCCGGACACAGCCATTTCCAGCCATCTCTAGGGGACCCACCGCTGGCCACAGCTGAGCCCATCGGTAAGGCTGGTGGAGCATTGATGATAATCATAGAATCATAGAATCTTCTAGGTTGCAAGGGACCTTTAAGATCATCAACACTGCCAAGTCCACCACTAAACCATGTCCTTCAGCACCACATCTACCCATCTTTTAAATACCTCCAGGGATGGTGATTCAACCACTTCCCTGGGCAGCCTGTTCCAATGTTTGATAACCCTTTCTGTGAAGAAATTTTTCCTAATCTAAACCTCCCCTGGTGCTACTTGAAGTCGTTTTCTCTTGTCCTATCACTTGTTACTTGGTAGAAGAAACCGACCCCCACCTCTCTACAACCTCCTTTCAGGTAGTTGTAGAGAGCGATAAGGTCTTCTCTTAGCCTCCTTTTCTCCAGACTGAACAACCCCAGTTCCCTCAGCCACTCCTCATAAGACTTTTTCTCCAGACCCCTCACCTGCTTTGTTGCCCTTCTCTGGATTCACTCTGAATCTCAGTGATATATTTAAGAAAGGGCAAAAACCACTGAAAAGGCAAAGGAGTTAAAAAAAAAAAAAAAAAAAAGTGGGAAACGGCAGTGCAAACACCAAGGTCAGAGAAGGCGGAGGAGGAGGTATTCCAGGGACCGGGGCAGATATCCACACTGCAGCCCGTGGAGGGAGGACCCCACACTTAAGCAGGTGAATATTCCTGGAGGAAGCTGCAGCCCATGGAGAGCCCCCACTGGAGCAGAAGAAAGATGTGGGAGGAAAGGAGTGGCAGAGAGAAACCGCTACATATTGACCATAAACAGCCCCCTTGCACCGCTCGCTGCCTCACTGAAGGCACTGAGTGTATCTGCAGTGGTAGCAAGGGCAGGAGGAGAGGAGTCTGAAGTGAAAGAGTGAACTTGAGCATGGGAAAGAGGGAAGGAAAGGTGTTGTTTTAATGCTTGTCTTTTTGTTTCTCACCACCCGATTCAGTAATTATATATATATTTTAATTGACAAGAAATTAATTTACCCCAACTTGAGCCTGTTTTGCCTGCAGCAGTAATTGGTAAGTGATCTCCCCGGCTTTACCTTGTCCCATGAGCTTTCTCATTTCTGTTCTTCCTATTTGCTCCCCCTCCATCCTGCTGAGGGGGTGTGTGAGTGAGTGGCTGGGTGGGAGTCTGGTTGTTAGCCGTGGCTATCCCACCACATATGGCTATTACACTGGAATTAGCCTAACAGGCTCAAACAATTTTCTTTTCCTGTGAACCAGAGTCAGCGTCTCAATTTCCGTACATATGGATTATTTCTGAGGATGCCTAATTCAGCAGGGAAGATCCTGCAAAAAGTGAGTGCTTTAGGTCTGAGTCGTAGCAAACCCTTAAGGATAGTAACTATTCTTTAAGAAATAAATCAACCCAAGGAAAAGAGTACTGTAAGGTCTCTCACTTCTTTCGCTTTTAAAAAGTGTTGAAATGGAGAAAGAAGGCAATACCGAAATAGCAGATGGCATAGAAAGGAAAAAGAAAGCAGGAAAGAAGAGATACGTAAAGGAGAATGAATTAACACAAAAGTGTAAAGGAGGGAATTTGTTACTGTGGTCTCTGGATTTGCAAGGCAAGGGTAATGCTGTGTTGAAGGAATGGAAGTTGTACCAAACTATGTAGGAAAAGAAAGATATTTCCTTATTTAAAACTGTCCAAAAATGCTTTAAGAGCCAAATGCGGGCCACAGGTAATTATGGCTTCATGTGGTCCACGTGAACACAAGGAGGGAAGAAGAGAAACTTATCCTTTAAGCTAATGTTGGCATAGGAACATATACGTGTAGACTGCCCATGGAAAAATTTAACAGCTGTGATGTGTAATCATTAAAGTAATTCAGTGTCAGGTGGGTCTTCCAGTGGGAGCGGTGGGGAGAAATGACATGCACTGGTCTGAGGGTCAAGCTCATAGAATCATAAAATCATAGAATATCTCAAGGTGAAGGGACCCACAAGGACCATCGAGTCCAACTCCCTGCTCCTCATAGGACTACCTAAAACTAAACCATATGACTAAGAGCATTGTCCAGACGCTCCTTGAACTCTGAGTCCACTGATGGAAGAAGATCCTTTAACACAGCAGTAGCAATAGCGTGGATGCACCAGCAAGCTCTTTCCTTCTACAGCCTCCCAGTCTAGATGATAAGGCAGCAGCTTTGAGCCCAGATCTGCGCCCCAGAGCCCAGACTGCGTGTGCAGAGATAAAAACCATTAAAAACAACAGCAAATTTAAATCTTTAGCAAAGCTTGGCAAGTATCCCTTGAATGTTGAAATTACAGCTCTGCAAATCAGTGCTTATTCAGGGCCCAGTTCCTCACTGTTAAGTAGGAAGGCTTTTAGCACCTTACACAAGAACGAGGTACGTAGGAAGACAGTGGTGACTTCCCTTCTGTTTGACCCTCTCTGTAACTGCTTGGATAGGCTGTAAGGACAGGAGGGAACGTGGCTCTGTCTCACTGAATCAGATCATTAAAACAGTCAAAACTGCCATAGCCATAAAGCGCTTCTCAAGACAGTCTACAGAGAGGCTCCACAGCACATTAATTTGCAATGACTTGGAAGTTCCTTTTGTTGCTACTGAAATCAAGAAAATGTTGCTGTTCCAGGATTTTCACTCATTCAGAGACTCTAACAAAGTGAAAATTTCCTGTCAATGTCAAGACAGATTACACAAGATTACACAAGAATGTCAAACACTGTGAGATTATCAGCAATGCGGGATCTCCCCCTCTAACATATGGATTGCATGATTTCCTCCTGCCTGGAGGAACACGAAGGCTGCAGATCATAAAGATGTATGAAAACACCATATAATAGTCTCTGTGGCAGTCTCCGGTTTCATATTGATTGGGACATTGTTGACTTCAGTAGTTACTTCACTGATGGAGAAGAGAAAACTGTCAGTTGATTCCATGCACATAATTCTGTATTAGATGGTTGATATTAGCAATTAAGTGTTAATACTTATAGTATTCACCACTGAATTCTGGAGTGCAACATAACTTGTTAACAATAGTCTACTGAGATCTTTGCTGTAAAGAGTTGGGTTTTTTTTAATTGGCCTCTTAATTCATACCAATGAGCTTCCTTTTCTGAAACATTTTTACTATGGTCAATATTAACTGACACTGCCTATAGAAGAAAAGAATCAAAAGCAGAAGAGCACAGGCAAAACTCAGGAATATAAGCAAAAAGCGGATGTGATTGCCATACAAAGTGCAAGTCTCAACAATAACTGCATTCAACTACCTGTGACTGCCAGCAGAGGAATCCTAAGGCAATGGTATGGACTCAGCAGGTTCAGAAGAGCAGCCTGCTCATGAGACATCCCACGCTAACTCAGCATAAAAAACAAATGATGAGAAGACCAGAACTTCTGCAATTCTACTGTACCCTGAAACCATGAGCAGCTTTCACAAATACCTGTTATCCAGAGCTGCTGTTCAGAAATGAAAACTTACCAGAACCACAGTGCCTCCCTCACAGCAGCAAAGTTGCAATCTCAGTTGATCACTTCAGTACTAGTCATTTTGTACCATAAGAGCTCAGCATCCATAATTTTACCTGGTGTGATTGAGGCATGGTCCTACAACTGCTGAAAGTCAAGGTTTCTTTTGTAATCATGGAATCACAGAATTTTCAGAGTTGGAAGGGACCTCTAGAGATCATCTAGTCCAACTCCCCTGCCAAAGCAGGATTGCCCAGAGCACATTACTCAGGACTGCATCCAGGCGGGTCTTGAAAACCTCCAGAGAAGGGGACTCCACAACCTCCCTGGGCAGCCTGTGCCAGTGCTCTGTCACCCTAACCGTAAAGAAGTTTTTCCGTGTATTTGAACGGAACTTCCTATGTTCCAACTTGTTCCCATTGCCCCTCGTCCTGTCACTGGGAACCACTGAAAAGAGTCTGGCTCCATCCTCCTTCAACCCACCCTTTAGATACTTGTATGCTGTAATAAGGTCTCCCCTCAGCCTTCTCTTCTCTAGGCTAAAGAGTCCCAGCTCTCTCAGCCTTTCCTCATAAGGGAGATGCTCCTATCCCTCAATCATCTTAGTTGCCCTACACTGGACTCTCTCCAGCAGTTCCCTGTCCCTCTTGAACTGGGGAGCCCAGAACTGGACACAGTATTCCAGTTGTGGCCTCACCAGTGCCGAGTAGAGGGGGAGAATGACCTCCCTCGACCTACTGGCCACACTCTTCCCTATGCAGCCCAGGATTCCATTGGCCTTTTTGGCGACAAGGGCACATTCCTGGCTCATGGATAATTTACTGTCTACCAGGACCCCCAGATCCTTCTCCTCAGAACTCCTTCCCAGCAGGTCCACCCCTAACCTATACTGGTGCTTAGCATTCTTCCTCCCCAGGTGCAGAACCCTGCACTTGCTTTTGTTGAACCTCATTAGGTTCTTCTCTGCACAGCTCTCCAGCCTGTCCAGGCCATGCTGGATGGCAGCACGGCCCTCTGGAGTGTCAGCCACCCCTCCCAGTTTGGTATCATCAGCAAACTTGCTGAGGACACACTCTGTCCCCTCTTAAAAAAGTTTTTCTCTTAGGCTTGGGTACTTGCTGATATTAGAATTAATTACATATTAAGAGCATCTTAAGTAGCAGTGACGAATGAACTTACTAAATCTCCCTTTTCCTCTCCAAAATAAACATGTCTAGTTAAATGGAGCACATTCTTGGTGGCTGCAGTGATTTCTGTCCGGGTATTTGGGTCCACCAACATAGAACTTGTTGCAAGCATTTGCTATATGAGATCAGTTGGCAGAGAATAAATATTTGGGGCTCCAGAGGCACTTCTGCAACAGTTACAGTAGCACATACAGAGACCATTAATTATTCAAGCATGCCTGTAAATTAATATTGAGTTTTTACAAATGGCCAGAGCTGATGTAGCTCAGTACACAATTACTGTAACAGTGATATGTGGAAGGTGCCTGTACTGGAGAGTGAGCCAGTCATCAGCCCTTCAGGATGTTTGCCAGAAGTCTGTAAATGCACTTTGATTTCCAAAGGCAACTTACTTTGGCAATTCGTTAAACCAGAATCCTCTGAATCCTTCAGCTTTCCCTGTGCACACAAAATAAGACTTGCCTCATGGACCAAATTTTCTTTTGGCTGAAAAGATGCCTGCAAGCGGTCCCATGAAGCTGCATTGGCAGGTCCCTTAAGAGGAATGCAAATAAAAACTTTACACGTTTTATTTCACTGGAGTGAAGGATTCAATCCCTAAAACATGTCTGAACTCATAAGTGTCATTGGTGAAGCCAGAGAGTTGATGAAACAACTTAATAAAAATGCAGGAGTTTAGTTAGTTGGGAGAGAAGAGTGAGAAGGAGGAGGCAAAAAGCCTGAGTTCTGGTCTAAAGGAGAAACATAGCTCTAACTACAGCTAAAAGGAACAAAACTAGACCCCAGAAGAGAAGGGTAAGACTTTCTGAAGTCCAACCCCAAGTCTCATCTAAAAGGCTCAGGGAAACACCAAGCAAGTCCCAGGAGCTCATGGCAGGAGATCCCTAAGGAGGAGGGGAAGAGCAGAGGGCTGTACTGCTGCCAGGGGGAGCACATGGCAACAATTCAATTAAAGCTAGCCGAGCGAAGCAAAGAGGGGGCAAAACAGAGGAAAGGGAGTGGGAGAAAAGACAAGACAAACTCTCTTCATTAAACCAGCGCAACACTTGCAAGTGACACTGAAAGACACAACGGTTTGGTATTGCAGGTCCCCATCCTCTACATAGCTCACAATTAGTTTTAACAAATACATTGCCATAATGGATGTTTCTGTTGCAAATTGGTGGATATTTAGATTTTATCTTGCTAAAAATAACTGCTTCCAAACAAGGATCAGAATCTCAGCAGAGCTCACCTAGGTGAGGACAGAGCTCAGCCATGCCATAATGCAGGTGCCCTATGGGCAGAGTGAGCAGGCTGAGGTAGGGCAGGTCCCTCTCCTGGTAGTAAAACTGCTTACTTAACCTTAGAGATTGACCTCTGACTGCTTCAGAAGCCTAATGCCAATTTAGCCTAAGTTTATGCTACGCCGACCTTTGCATCATCAGGGAGCTGCTCCTCCCTGGCCTCAGTCAGCTCCTGGGTGCTGAGAGGTTACCCTCCACAGCAAAATGACAGCCAAATCGGACGGACTGGCCGCATAAATTGCAGGTGGCATCACCCAAATCTTCTGGTGAAAAATATAGGGCACGTTATATTGGAGCTGGGAGGAGGCAAGACGGCGTCTTTGCTCCAACTACAGAATCTGCAAAGTCTTGGTCAGCGGATTTGTTTCAAGGGATTGGTGGCCTGCTAAGAAGTTAATCTGCCCCTTTTGATTTTGATTTAAAAGGCTTCCTCTTCAGAGTGATATGTCTAATTGTCCAGAAAGAAAATAACATCGCGGCTGAATCCCCATCTCCTTCACCCTCTGCCACCCCCTTTCCCAGGACTCCCTCACCCCCTGGATTTTTGTTTTTCTCTACAGGCCCATCTTACACCACACAGTGCAACTGAGATGTCTGTGTCCGTCCCACCTGGAAAAGGCAGGTTATCCTGCAGGACAACCTACCAGGGAGCACTGCTTCCACCATCAGCAGTGTCTGGATGTCCAGAGGGCAAACCTCTTAGTCCGGACCTGTGGGTTTGAAGCATCGTCCCCTCGAGAGTTCACCTCCACCCTGACTCGCAGCAGCCTCGGCTGCGTGGCCTGGCAGGTGCTTCTGCTTCCCGGGGGTTCAAGCAGAGTAAGGGAAAGGGCAAAAAAAGGCCACAGGCTTAGTTTATTTGAGGGCAATTGTTAATTAATGAATTGTATGCTGCTGTAATTATAGTTAATACTAGTACCAAAGCCTCGTAATGAGTTTGTTTGCTAGAGAGATCTGTAAACGAACCGGGCTCCAAACTGGAGGCTTCTCCTTGCTTACCCTGCACAAAAAATTAGTGTCTTTTAATTGAAAAAGGCAAACCCAGTGTTTGAAAGATAACTGTGTTTTTCTTTTTCTAAGCTTGTACTTCTGGAACTTAATATATGGATACTTCAGTCACCTGATATAATGACATCCTTGCAAACAAAACAAAAAAGGATTTTCTCTCCCAATATCTGGACATCAATATACAAATATTTACAACAGAAAATTAGGCAAGGAAAGAGAAATATATTAGTCTTGATTACCCAAGTCATTTTCTTCCTTACAGAAGATTTTAAAAATAAACTACACTTTCCTTTGACAGTATTGAGGTTTTAACTTCAGTTCTTAGGATATTTCATACACACTAAGGTCACTCCTCCTCTGCTTCTACCATCTGCTCCTGTACAGCAGCTGTAGAATTTGCTTATTAAACGACTTTTATTTGTAAGATTAACCTTGAAAGCAAACACAGAAAAAAGTGTGGAAGATTGTCATGAGTATATCACAGCACTGAAAATGAGCATAAGTGCACATTTTATATAGCTTCTTAACAAGAAAATTGGGTCTGAGTCCAAAACTCTTGGCTTTAACTGAAGTGATTTCAAATAGAAAGAGTATATATAGAAAAAGAATCCTATTTTCTTGTTAAAAAAGGAAAGGGTGCTTTCTTAAACAAAAGAACATGTGATTTCCTGGACACAGACCCAAGTTACAGTGGGGAGAGCTCAGAAAGCTCCAAATTAAGTATTGCATTTGTAAAGGATGATTTAAGAAGTCGATTGGAAGAGGTTCAATCAGCCCATTTAGAAACGTCAGCGTAAAAAAACCCTACTTTTTTGCTTTCTGTTATACAGTGTCACACAATCACATGACTGAAAATATGTTGCCTGCAGAAACAGTAGACAGCAATCACGTACAACTTGGTTGTATTATGTCAACACTGATTGCCTTGTCCAACAAGAGGTTCAACATCCTTCGGATACCGAGGCGCAGTCCTTAGCGGTTGTTTCACATATGTGAGCTTCGTCTGCTTCTAGTACCCAAGGATACGCGAAGCCTTGGCTCTCTTGCTTTATAATGTTCATTGAAGTCCAATCTAAAGCTAAGGAACGGAAGGCTTTTGTCAGACTTGGTTGTCATCAGTTTCATCTTCAAACAGGAGACCTCACCTTGTTTCCGTGTTGCATCTACGGTGCATGCCAGGCCAGCATTAGACCACTGCTTGCTTCAAAAATATGTATTTGATGTATAACACAGCAGTGAGCAGCACCCAGAACAGCAGAGCATCTGCCCAGTAGGGCAGTCGGTGCTGCTGACCCAACCAGCTTCTACCAATTTAAAGCAAACCCTGTCTACAGCCTAATTATTGCTAACAACTCTTAAAAAACACGGCCTAACTTTTACCAGAGAGGGAGAAGTGCAATATTTTGACCCAGATGGCAAATTTCTCACAGATTTTAAGTCCCCATGTCAAAGTCTGGGATCACTAAAGCCTCCAGCAATGGTCATGAGTATTTTTTGCCTGGGTCCACTGTTCTCTTTTGCATTAGACCTGAACATGAAGCACTGAGTTCCTTTTGACAATGCAGCAGTTCGTTCAGCGAGGCTATAGTTTAGCCAGGTGGAAACTGGAATCCTTAATGATAGAAAAGGCTACAATATAATTAAAAATACACGGCTGTTACGAGCCCCAACCTTATCTTAGGAGGCCACAGTACATCAATAGCACACATTAATACAGAAGTTACACTTTGTCTGCACTTTGAATCAGAATTTACAATCCATATAAAAACAGCGAAGGATCCCGGACTATGAGGCCAGAGCTGAAAATGTGTCATTTGCAATTCTCCGCTGTCCTCTAAAGGCTGTTTTGGGAATTTCAGCCTCGGAGTGTGAACAGCAAATTGCTTCCGCTCTGCGTCCGTGCACCAGAGCACAAGCCAGAGGGCTGAAGAAAAGCAGGTTTATGCAGAGCTTCAGCTGGAGTTCTACAAGCCGCTACAAGAGACCGGGTCTGACCAGAGACACGGGGAGACCACGGCTGTGGGGTGTGGGACGCTGCTCTGGCAGCATCCCCATCTTTGGCAAGTGATGGGATCAGCAGGATTTCTATTATTCTGCATCCTGATACAGTTCACTCCGCTGCTGAGGCTTGGAAGTCCCTCACCATGTCCAGCCACCTGCTGCAAATAGTAACATGCATCCAAATTAGCTGGCTAGGATGACCTTAAAAATTTGATCTTGTTTAGTACCTGCCTATGCCTTTATAAGGTGCTCTTGAGGAGTTCTTTATTTACAACGGAGAAAGGTCAGGCCTTAAAATAAGCCTACAATTATATAATTGCCCATTAAGAAACCCCATAGTTTAAGTCAAAAGTGCCTGTAAACTTGGACTATGCAGCTGTTTCTTCTGAGTCACTTACAGTATTGCCCTTTAACGGTCTTAATTAAGGAAATGGTAACATTTATTCTTGTCTTATATTTCCTGGCTACCATCCAATTACTCTTTTTGTAATTATTTCCTATTCTGTTATTAATGTCTGTTTTGCTCTTTTGGTTTGCAGGAGCTTTGATTTATTTTAATTTCCAAACCTTGTTGTCTGTGAAATATTGGAATGCACATGCAATATTGGAATTGCACATGCAATATTGGAGTGCACATGCTCTAACTCTGGCATAAGTCTGGATCTGACAGGTACCGTTCTTGTGCTGCTCCACCTCTCACAGCTTCTTTGCCACTTTTCTCTTAGAAGGTGGGATATCTTACTAGTAAAGGTGTCTCTTCACGATGCCAAATCTATTTTTTGCTTGTTTCTTTGGTGGTTTTGAAAATGCATATCTGCTTCTTTTGCCCACAGGGGCTTACAGAGTAGATCTAATCAACCAATTGCTCCTGTGGGCAATGAGTTAACCTGGTTGATGGAAATACAAAGGACTTGGAGCTGTTTCTTCTGAGTCACTTAGTACAAAATACCATATAATACTGGAGTACAAAGGCAATCTGAGCGCAGGGCTCTTCGGCATCTGAATGCTGTTGGGAGAGTGCCCTGGGCAATTCAGAGGGGGTGTTTGTGTAATGCTGCGGTTATGAATATTTGTTCATTTTATGGCTTTCTAAAGGTTCCACCTTTCTTGTAACTCTTGACTAACTTGGTCTAGTGGGAGGTGTCCCTGCCCATGGCAGGGGGGTTGGAACTTGATGATCTTCAAGGTCCCTTCCAACCTAAACCATTCTATGATTCTATGAACTTAATCTGTCAAGAACTGCATTTATAACGTCCTTTTAAACACTCCTTCCTAAATGTATCGAGGATCCCAGAACTCCCCATGACCTCTGAAAGGGAGAAATGAGGCTGGTGGGAAGGGAAACCAAGGCGAAAGGGAAGTTGTGACATGACTTATTTTCAGAATGCGTCTGTCTTCTTTATTTCTCAGTCTTCTTTTTAAACAAAAATGATGAGAGGTTTAGGTAGTAAAGGCACTACACGTTTCCTCTTCAGTTGTTCTGGGAAACGCTGGTCTCCTATGGTTCCTGCAGCTAAGATGCAAATGGCTCCTGCAGAAGCGCAGCGCTTGTTTTGCCTGCGGCGCTCATGAGACCCATTTTCTGTAGTGTCTAACGCCCTGTCTGCCGCTTTGGAGAGAAACAGTGTTGGCTCATCCATTCCCTTGTAGATGCGAAATCTGTATCCTGTCTTTTTCCTTAGCAAATAAAATGACATAATAATTATATTCATAGCAGTCTACTGATGCCTTTATTAATTATGTGCATATATTATGTACGTACATATATACATACACAAAGAGTATAAACTTATACTGCGTTAATCTCTTTTACAGGACAAGAAACAAAATATTTCAGTTTATTTATGGATGTTTTAACAACCTGAATCACAGCTACCAAAAATATATTGTTTTTGTCTTAAACTTTAGCTGTGTTAATGAAGTCACAATGAGTGGGAATTCTCCTGTTTTTCTCATTTATCAAATACTATTTTCACCCCACATTTTAGATCCTCTTTATGCTTTCTGTTCTCCACTAAATGGTGCAATTCTACCTCTATCCATCTAATGGTTAAATTTCTTATTTTCTAGAGAATTTTATTTTCCTCATTTTCTGCCCATTATAATATGCTCTAATTCTTATTTTTACACACCAGCTTGTGAAAGGAAAGTTCCCATTTGCCTTTTTAGTCGCTGTTGTAAGCCTGTCTGCAATTTCGCTCTGTTTCTTTACGCCCTTCAGCACCGTTCATTAGAAACAAGAGGTAAAACTCAGTACAAACACGCTCTTTTAAAGACTGAATGCATTGCCTTGTCAGGAAGCAAAGCAGAAGACTGTGTTCCCTGCCTCTCTCTTGGCAATTTTGGGGAAAATTTTCAAGGGCCATGAAGTGGCCTTGACTAGTTTTGGGAATGTTCCTATTGTAGAAGTGAGAGGGATCCTAGATGTTTTACTACCTTGTTCTTGTGGCATGTATCACAAATGCAGGTAACTGGGTTTCATTCTGCACGGCACCGGAAGATTCCATACATGGGGTAATCACCTTGTGACAGCTTTCTCCTATCATACCTTTTAATATTCATACTGATGGTAACAATCACTCCGATTGCACTTCCCATGCTCTAACGTTTACCTAACTTAATTGCTGTTCTGATGGCTTCTGGAGGAAAACATTTAACAGAATTTGTTCCACAAAGACCTAAAGTAAATTAACTGTACAGTGATAGAAATTTCACCACCTACACTCCTCAGATTTTTTTTTAAATGTTTTTCTTTCTCTACTCTTTCCTGAGCATCTCTTCGGTCACCATTTGCTGTCTTTCAGGATCCCTGCGCTCTTCTCCTCTGCCCTTCTCTCCTTTTGCAAGCGACCATCCATCACCTCAGTTTCTTTAACTTCCATGACCTGGAAGTTAAAGACACCTCTGCTCATCTTCCACTGCACTTAAGTCTTTATTTCCAGTCAGTGTGGAGCCCAGGTTTTGGCCCAATGATTTTATGAGAGAATGTTCAGTATTGGGCAGTTAAAATGCATTGGCAGAAAGCTAACTTTGGAATAAAAGGAAGGAAAACACGTACTGACTTAGATACCTTTGCTGCTCTTATGGTGAAATAAAGTAAGTATGAAGTTAACCTTCACGAGTGATTCTGATGCCTTGAAGACTGCATTGCCCCAAGCTAACATAAAGTAGTTAAAACACTATGTCAGGGAGCCTGGCTTAATAGTTTAGAGAGACAGAGGGGTTCCTATGTTAAATTTGTAGCATTCCCTGTCAACATAAAACTAATGTATGTTCATTATATTTTAAAATTGCAGTTCAGCAAGCCCTCAGAAAGACAAATGACTAGTTAAATCAATGGGTGCAGAGATTTTGCACTCTCAACTAATACAAACAGAAAGATAATATCTTACTTTGGCTGTCTGTTGTTACCCTTTGCTCTGTAAGTAATTTTGGTTTGTTAAATTGGATAGAACAGGTGAGAGTTCCAAAGCCCTTCCGGAAACCATACAGAATTATTTCCTCCGACTTCTGAAACAGCAAGGTCTTGTAACTGTCCCTGTTCTACCTACAAATGTTTGCACATATCTCTTTCAGCTCTCCCAGCTCCTTTTTCCTCTCTCCAATCAGTAGAATCTCATTAGAAGTTAAAGTGATATTTTAGGTTTCAAGCAGCCAAAAGATGATTTTCAAAATGAATTAGGCAGTTCTGAGCACCTTCACTCGTGTGGGAAATACGCTCCGTCATTTCTGAGGCTGCTCATTTGGGTGAAAATTGAAATGAGTACAGATGTGTGTACACCCACAGCTGGTTTCTAAGGTCAGCGTTCGGAAACAAGCGTGAAATGTCAAGAGGACTCCAATCTTGAAGTCTAGAAGTTTTTAATTAAGCTTCAATTTTGTGTCCAGATAGCTCTCTTTTTTTCAATCCTTCGTTAACTTTCAACTCTTAATGCGTTGAAAAATTTACATGTGCACTTAGAGTGTCCTTAATACTGCAAATCATTATTAGATGTGGCATACTGGAAGCCACAGTTTTCACACTGACCAAAGGTAATTGGCCATTCTTGACAGAAATGCTATTTTGAAGGGTTGAAAAAAGTTGTCCAAAAATTGAACACCTTGCATGACAGGAGGAAGACAGAATCCTTCCACAACTAATTTTAACAAAATAAATCCCATAGATTTAGGGGGTTTTATAAAGTATCCTCCTGTGTAGAGTTGAGAGACCTTGGCATTTGCTCACTGCATCTGGTGTAAGAGGAGAAAACCCACAGGGCCTTGAATGAAAAACAGAATCACTAAAATAAAACCAGATTATGATTATATTCTGCCCTTCATCTCCTACCCTAAACCCATAACTAATTCACTGAAAAATACACTCTGTCATGGGCTTCTGCATTTCCTAGTGGATCTTTCTAAGATATTAAATTGCATCATACTGTACCCTGAGGCAGACGAGCTGCTGTAACTTACAGAAGGAGATTAAATTTTCAGGGGCTGCTTTTTTAACTTTTTCTTCTTCAGAGTTCATATTGGTTAAGATATAATTTCCATGTCAGTTACCATGACAAATTTCCCTTGTAGTTTAAAAGAATAAGACAGAAACACTTTCCAGTTTTTTTCCTTTAATTGCATTTATGATATTGGTCACACCGCATGGATAGACCTTCACCCCAGAAGAGTTTTGCGTATTGTACCACACCCTAAGGTGAGTGATAATTTTATCCTCAGTTTCTGCATTTCTGCTTTTTACTGCAGTTTCTCAGAAGTTTCTTTAGTCCTTGGCAACTCTGAAAAGGAGGAGGCCGAGGGTGCGGGGCAAGTCATAGAGCCAGACTCTTTTCGGTGGTTCCCAGTGACAGGACGAGGGGCAACGGGCACAAGTTGGAACATAGGAAGTTCCGTTCAAATACACGGAAAAACTTCTTTACGGTTAGGGTGACAGAGCACTGGCACAGGCTGCCCAGGGAGGTTGTGGAGTCCCCTTCTCTGGAGATTTTCAAGACCCGCCTGGATGCAGTCCTGAGTAATGTGCTCTGGGCAATCCTGCTTTGGCAGGGGAGTTGGACTAGATGATCTCTAGAGGTCCCTTCCAACTCTGAAAATTCCGTGATTCCGTGAGTTAGCCATGGCTCCGGGATAGGATGCAGAGGGCAGGAGGAGCTGGGCCCTCAAGCTGTATTTACATTTTCAGACACTGTAGCTCCAACAGAAAAGCACTGAAAATACCAGCCAGGAGCCTGTATTACATACCTTATAAAATAAAGAATAGCCTTAAAAGAGTAAACGTGTTAAAAATTATAATTTTAACATTGATCATAGTAGATAAGCAGTTCAGTGTTACAAAAATAAAGTAAAAAGGTAAAACTCCTGTGTTTCTCTTTCGGAACGTACCTGAAAGGTGCTGCTGCCACCCACTGAAAGGTAAGCCACTTGTGCAGTCACAGCAGAAGGTCATCATCAACTCCAGGCCCAAATGAAATGTAAGATCATTTCTATGATCTATTTCACCTATGTGTATATACTTGTCTGGCCACACATGTCAACCCAGACAGACACACAGAGCACTCCCCATGAAAACAGGCAGCACCAAGGGCCTCATCCTGCTCCCCTCTCTTGCCGAGCGGGATGGAGGTCCGCTAGTGGGAGATATAGACGTATTACGTATTAGTGTGAGATATCTCCCATTAATAGATAATGTATAAAAATAAGTTTTGTCTACATAAAAGTAGAATGTTGTTTTGCACCAGGAGGTCACTGAGAGAGAGAGAGGGTGCAGAGTTCTTTCCGGATCTCAAGAAGAAAAGCCCAACAACAAATGGCTTAACAAAATCGCTGTTTTAATACCACAGAATAAAAACAGGAATATAAATAGGGTAAAAATATATAAGTATAAATAGGGTAAAAAGAATACAGGTAGCAAATAAAACTTATGCCCTGCCAGATGCTGGGCACCCCACGTTTGTGCAGCTCAGGACAGAGTGGATTTTCCCACAGTGCACTGTGCAGATCTCATTCATGGAGAGTTTCCTTCTTCCCACGCAGGATGGGCTGGCACAGGGCACTCCATCAGGTTCCTACGCAGTGGCTACTCGTGCTGACATTCAGGCTGCTCAAGTGCCAGGTACCCAATAAAGCAGACACGTCTGTTCAACATCACTAACTCCTTGAATACAACACCTTTTGCAAGGCTCAAAGTACAAACGCGGATGTCTCCGGTAGCTGAGCTTAGACAAGGTCCAGCCAGCAACTAAGATAACCCCGGGACCCTCTCACCTCTGGATATATACATCCTCTTGCTGCAGTGTTTGCAATTGCTGGCACCACAGGCACACCTCCCACCCGCAATCCCACTCCAGTCGCTGTGCTCAGACCCCCATCGCACACACTCAGGAAAAGGGAGAGGGATTTAGTAAGGAGACAGGACAGGCTGCACTGTACTCACCAGGTGAAGGACAAGGCTAGAAAAAACACACAACCAGCCCTTTTTATCTGCTTATCCCACTTACTTTCCCTACACTTTCTCCTTCCAAAATCACCTTTGGGTCACCTGGTTAAATTGCTGCTGAAGAAGAGAAAAGGGTGAGTTGGTCTTCCCGGCATTCTTGGTTGGATGGCTGCTTCGTGCAGTGAAGCGTTTCCAGTGGCAGCATCCTGGAGTGCAGTTTGCTGTGGGCAGCACTGCAAGCGTTTCTGTTGCGAGAGCTTCATAAAATCAGTCTCCTCCTTCATATCAATGAAGATTGTTTCACAAATGCCATGCTTTGTGTTGCAGAGAAGCAGCACTAAGTAATGCTGACAGTGCCCCAAAGAGGAAAGAACCAGCTGCAGGTGAAGGCAAAGCAAAAATAAATCAGCAAAAGGAAAAAAGAAAGGGCTGAAATTGCCACAAAAAAAAAAATAATAAAAAAAAAATCGAAGATGACAGAGCTAGCTCCCATCCACCTCCAGGGGACCTTCCACCAGACCTGGTCCAGTTACTCCATGGCAGGCATTCAGAACCTCTCCCCCAGCCTGACAGTCAGAGGGCGTCCGAGAGTGGCGATGGCTCCTCCCCAGGTTACAGGTGTGGGCAAAGCAATCTCTGAGAAAGAGAGAAGAATGGATGCCACTGCCAGAGAAACTGAAGATCTCTGGAACAGTTCCGGTCCACTTCCAGAGCTAGTCAGGTTATTCTGTGCCTTGCCTTTTAAGCATACATAAATGCATCAAGTCTCAATGTTCTGCTCTGGTTTGAGCAGAAAATTCCCCTAAAACTTGTCCTCTGGTTCTGACACTGATGCAACATCTCTGGCCTGTGGATTGTCTAATGACACACGGGATCACATAACACGTCTCTCAAGGCAATGGCCAAAAGAGTGCCCATGCAGCTAAATTTTTTTTCCCAACAGTTTCAGCTGGAAGATAGATTTTAGTCAAAATACAATCACACCAGCTTTGTAGTTCTTTCAGACTTTAAAAGAACAATACGCTCCCACCACAACCACAAACACAGAGTCCTCCTGCGATTTTGTGATGCCAAGCGCAGCATCCTTCAGCTTTCTTTTGGCACACAGAATATCACTCGCTCTAGGATCCATAATTTCTTACAGCCGAAATGCTACCTGCAAGTACCACCATGAGGGTAGCTGCACCAGCAAGTCCTTTAAGGGCACAGGGTTAAAAGCCTTGCATGTTTTATTTAACAAAAGCAAGGACTCCAAGGCCTGTCCATTAAGAGGAATCCTGGTGTCCGGAGGGCAAACCCACTAAGTCCAGATCTGCAAGTTGGTGCATCGTCCCCACCACAGTTCACCTCTGTCATGACTCACAGCAGCCTCAGCTGCATGGCCTGGCACGTGCCTCTGCTTCCCAGGGGTTCAAGTGGAGTAAGGGCAAAAGGCAAAAAAGGCCAGAGACATGGTTGATCTGAGGTTAATTAATGAATTGCTCACAACTCTAAGTGTAGATAAGGCTAGTACCAAAACCCTATAATGGGTAGGGATCTGTAAATTAATACACTCCTAACTGGAAACTTCTCCTTTCTTACCCTGTGGAAAAAGCATAATCTTTCAATTAAAAAAAGCAAACCACTTGCTTGAAAGATAATTGTGTTTTTATTTTTCTAAGCTTGCACTTGTGGAACATAATAAATGACCTGATATAATGACAACTTTGCAAAAGAAGAATCCCCCTCTCCCCAACATCTGAACAGCAATATATAAATATTTACAATGAAAAAATAGGGAAGGGAAGAGAATGAAGTCAACATTAGCCAAGTCAGTTTGTTTCTACACACCTGATTTTGAACATCAATTATTTCATTCAATTCAATCTTAACCAACACTTTCCTTTCACAGTACTGAGGCTATAACTTCATTTTTTAGACCTTATGTGCAATAGATACACTCCTGCTCTGCTTCTATAGTTTTCTCCTGTACAGTAACCATAGAATTTCCCTACTAAATTTTTTATTTCAGTTTGTTAACTTTGAAAACAACAACAAAAAAATTAAATATAAGTTTATGTCTCCTGATACAAAGTTTCTCACACAGTCAAACACATCACAACACTGAAAATCAGCATAATGAAATGCTGTATAGCTTCTTAACAAGGACATTAGGTTTGGGTCCTAATCTGTTGGCTTTAACAAAAGCTCTCTTCAAATAGAACAAGTACATATAGAAAAAATAACCTTCTTATTTTCTTGTTAAAAAAAGGAAATGGTGCTTCCTATAAACAAAAGATGCGATTTCCTGGACACGGATATAAGTTACAGTGGAGAGAGCTCAGAAGGCTTCAAATAAAATTGGCATTTGTTTAAAAGGATGATTTAAGAAGTTGATTGGAAGAGGTTCAATCAGCCCATTTAGCCTGGTAATTCTGGAAATGTCAGTGTAAAAAAAACCCTACTTTTTTGCTTTCTGCTATACAGTGTCACACAATCACATGACTGAAAACATGTTGCCTGCAGAAATGGTAGACAGCGATCACGCACAATTTGGTTGTATTATGTCAACACTGATTGCCTTGTCCAACAAGAGGTTCAACATCCTTCGGATACCGAGGCGCAGTCCTTAGCGGTTGTTTCACATATGTGAGCTTCGTCTGCTTCTAGTACCCAAGGATACGCGAAGCCTTGGCTCTCTTGCTTTATAATGTTCATTGAAGTCCAATCTAAAGCTAAGGAACCGAAGGCTTTCATCAGAACTGGTTGTCAGCAGGACCAAGAACTGCTGGACGATTCCCTGGAGGAAAAAGAAAAACCCAAGAGACAGCTAAGATGACGTTAGTGGTGTGTTTTGCACAGGGATGCCAGGTGGTGCCCAGGCCTGGCAAGGAGGAAGAGGGAATCCGGGAAAGGGCAAGTACAAGCTTTTATACCCAATTGTTAGCAAATGAGTTATGCTAGATTCGCTTTGTAAAAAGGCAGAGCTTCATTTTATCTTCAGATGTCTGCCATTCGCTTCAGAGTCTCTAGTGTGAACAGCTTGGTCTTTTAAACAGATTCTCCCTTGCCTTGCTGGCACCCCCCAGCTGTCTGAAGGCTCCCAGGCTGCAGGGCAGCTGCTGCCGCTGCTCCAGCCCTCCCAAGGCAGCCCCACTGTACCTGGGAGACCATTCAGGACCCAACCCGTGCCAACAGGAGACCTCACCTTGTTTCCACGTTGCATCTACGATGCATGCCAGGCCATCATTAGACCACTGTTTGCTTCAAAAATGCATTATTTGATGTAGGTTATACAGCAGCGAGCAGCACCCAGAACAGCAGAGCATCTGCCCAGTAGAGCAGTTGGTACTACAAACCCAATAGCTAGACTCTACGCATTTGGAGTGGTTTTTATGTGGGACTTGCAGTCAGCACGCAGGAGGCACACTTCTACAGCCCATCCTCCCATTCGTCTCTAACCAAGGGACTGCAGGAGCTCAGCAGCATGCAGGAAAGGAGAGGACTTTGGGAGGATGGGATGACTCACTTGAAGAACTCATTCCTGATCTCCACTAAATACTAACATGGATATGCCCATAACTAGAGTACCCCAATACTTCCATAGATGACCAAGGCTGGCCAGGGAAGTCCTGCATGGAAAATCCATAGTAGGGCTCAGCATGAAAACAGGCCAAGCAGGCAAAAGCTCCATTGCCAACCTGTAGCAATCCACACAAACTACAATCTCTTCATAGTCTACACTTAAAGAATTTGGCTCCATTTTTCTCTGGGAGGGAGAACTGCAATATTTGGACACGGGAACAAATTCCTCCCAGATTTGAAGTCCTCACATCAGAGCTCAGGATCTCTACAGCCTTCAACAAAAGCCACCAATATTTTATAACCGGGGTGCCCTATTCTGTTTTCATTCAAACTTCCATGTGAACTGAACTCTTCTGACAACACAGCACTTCATCCAGGGTAGCTACAGCTTGGCAAAGCTACAGGCAATACAGAAATGGATCTGATGGAAACCACCAGAGAGGAGGACTGGGAAGTGCTCTGCACATGCTGTACAGGTGCTAAGTCACAACTATAACTGCTATAAGGAACGAACTGTACTCTTACAAGGTAAAATGAAGGTATGGGTAACAACCCAGCACAACCACTTCAACCTCATTCATTTACCTAGGGAAACAATACATGCTTACATGTTTAATATTTGTCTAAATGCTTATTTATGGATATAGAAAGAAAGGAAGAAAGAAAGAAAGATAGATACAAGAAGTATCAACAGCAAGATAGAAGAAAACAGGCCCTACAACTTTAAGTCAAACTCAGTATCAACAACATTAAAAAAATCCTAACTTCAGGCATGCCAAAGGTGATAAATAAGAGAAGTTAAATGGCACACTACACAATATCAAGAGTGTCTCACGTGTCAAAGTCAAGAGATGAGTTGGGATAGGGTTTTGGTTTTCAGTTGAGCTGGGGTCTAACCCTGAAAGGCTGCTTTGGCACATAGTTCTGTGTCCCCACCTTTCATTGCTTTCTGGAATGCTTTTCCTGATATCTAACAGCTGAATTTCCTGGGTCATAGGAGCTTTAGAATCAGATATAACAAATTAAGACAAAGCCAGAATCAAAGAAGATGGCCTGTGCGTGTTCCCCCAAAACAGCTTACCCATTTCCCATCTCAGTGCACTTAAAATCAAGTGTTAGGCCTTTAATAAGGACCCTTTCTGCAGTCTTTAATAGCAATGACTTGCAAAGATGGTGAGAAGAAATGGAATGCAGAAGGAATTCTGTTGTTTTTTGTTTTTTTTTTTTCAGATTACACCAGAAGATAGCTATTACTGCCACTACTAGAGGAAAGAGGACACTTACATAAAAAGACTATTCCTTTTTGTCAGGGGAACATACCTGATCACAAAACCTGCTGTTTTACTGAGGAACAGTGAATACAGACTTCTAAGTAGAGAAGCAAAAAATTAAGACCTAGATTCACAAACTGCACACATAAATACAAAAGTTACACCCACTCCATATTTGAAATTGACTTCTACATATCAAAGCTCAGCATCCATATTAAAAAATACAATCTAAGGGGCACCTGGTAGAAGTGCGTGAGTATTCGCAACTGTGAGCACATTTTGGGTATTGAGTCTTGAAATTCTTTCATCCTCTTGCTCTCTTCTTCATCTTCTGATGCAGTTACACCCCACTTGCCCTACACAGAGACCAAATGAGTTAAGAGGTCAAGCGTCAAGAGGTCAAGCAGTAAAAGTTGCTAATTGGGCCACCTTCTGCCTGGCTAAACCACCATGTTTATACAAAACCAACCATTGCCATAGAAAGCCAAACATGGAGCCTCCAATATTGAAACTATCAGTCCCCTTGGTGGTTGTACAGCACATGAAAGAAATCTGAGGTTAGCAAAGCAGGTGAGTCTCACACCAGCACTGCATGTCTCACAGACCGACAGTAGGGAGGTAGTCATGGAGTTATGGTATGTTTTGCAAAAGGGTTCAGAATATTAAAAGTCTTTCCATTTCTTTCACCTAGAACAGCCCTAAATTTCTCATCCTCCAAAGCCCACCACAGAATCTATTCACCTAGAGGTTTTGGAGAAGACAAATGAAAAACACCATTCAGCAGGTTTGTTTGAATTCACTAGCTACTGCTGATGACTTTTACATTTGTCCCAACTGCATTTTTCATTTTTGCTGTACCTCTAACATGATATCTAAAATCCTCCATATGTCAAAAGACAAGTATATCTGCCTCAATTAATTTTCATGCTCTAACAATAACCCTACTGTACCTCAAGCTCACGCTGTTTTTTCCTCTCTTCAAATTGCAACCTCAGCTGCAGCTCCTCCAAAGCAGCTCTGTACATTGCATCTTGGGCATTCTGGAGCTCAATGATCTGATCAAAAACAGCTCGAAGCTGGTTGAGAAGTACCTGTGAGACAGTTAAGCAATAAAACAATGAAAGCGTTGTACAGCAAAAGATTTTAAGTTACTACCATTCTTCAGAACATGAGTAAATTAAATCTTTTTACACACAGCTGGAGAGACTGTTTTGCAAAGCCCTAAGTCAGTTGTTGCATGATCACACAGCTTCTTAGGACTAAAAGCAACTGGCCCACATTGCAACAAGTTTTATAATCAGCATCTGTCACTGTGTGTGGGGAGTATGTACAGACCCTACCACAATAAGAGGTAGGATATATCAGAGGAAGAAAAAAAAAATGACTTTTCCCCTTGCTCCTGCAACATAAGCAAAGATGTTCTTAACACATAAGCCAAGATCACAAAGCTACAATTTACCGCAAAAGAGAAGACTTACCCTGGAATCACTATCTAGCAAGCACCGAGCTATGATTGTGTCTAGAAAAACTTCATGAGCTGCAATGATGTGATCCAAATCCTGTGCTTGTTGGACCTTGTTCCAGAGTTCATCCCACGAACATTCAAGCACCTGGAGCAATGATTCAGGATTGGGCTGTTTTGATTTGCTAGATGACAAGCTCTTTGAAATTTGAGACACACAACACATACAGAACATTAAAAGTACTTCATTTTTAAACAGCTAATTGGGTGGATAGAGTATACCTCAAATGTAATGTAATACTGCATTTGATGAATGAAATGGACCATTTCTGATGCCAGAACGTGACACTGATGCAGCACCCCAGAAAGCTCTGTAAAAAATCCAAAGAGATGGCATGTTAAAGACCACAAGGACAGGCAGAGCCATCAAATCAGCTTGGTAAACTTTTTCTACAAAATTGAATACTTCATAAAACAGACACTAGTCTTGGATGGTAGCAGCAATACTGGCTGGCAACAGATGAGCAAAGAACATTGCACAATTAACTCCTAGAAAATGTGAGCCAAAGACTGTGTGCTCAGACAGTGCTGGAAACTTGCTGAGTATCACAGGTGAAAAAGACCCTCTCAGTCCCAAGAGACCAAAATACAGTAAATGTCCCATGCATTCTTTTGGTTGAAAATCTGAGGCCATAGATCTACAGTTGCTTCTGGGGCCTCTCATCTCTTACCATTAAACTTCAAACTACAGACAGCATATTTTGCATTACTCAGCTACACTAAGACCAAAAGAGAGAGTGGTTGTGACAGAAGTAGGGAATTTGTGGCTCATGTGGTCCAGGCTCAGTTCCCCGATCCACCAGAGACCCACAGGTAAGTCACTAGTGGCCTCAGCTGCTCACCTGTAAGAGAAGGTATATCTGTTGCAGAAGGGTATTACCAAAATTACCATCAACTGCAAAAATTCTCTGGAACAAAGATACTCAGCCTTGTGGAATCAGGCTATGTGATATCCAGACAGAGGAAGTAAAAAGCTGCCAAAATAATTTGCCACTGCAGACAAGCTATGAGGCTACTACAAACCAACTCTACACTTTTGTATCCTGGGGTGTTACAGAACTCCCCAATGATCTGAATGATATCACAAGCTACTGTGTTCTTAATTTTTTATACCTTTGCAGGAAGACTATCCCTAACACACTATGTTGCATCTACTTTAAATAGGGTCAACGAAAAAAACTCCAGGGTTGGCTAAACAACAAATTCCTCAGCATTGGTGAGTTGGATACATCTGTGTTTCTTCTTCAAATTACTGATCGGAAAAGAGCAAGCTTGACACTACTGTCTAGAAGTACTGCTTTAAAGCATTAAAATCCCTGGCTGTTAAGACTTTTTGGGAATTGTTAATGAAGCTATCCTTGAAAGTCAGTGCTATCTCTTTGTGATTGAAAAACAAAAGACCCTGCAGCTGCGTACTCCTATCAGTTACTGTCTTCCATTTGGCATTCTGTGACTGGAAGGGCAAGGTACTGTTTTGGAGGGAGAGAGAGCAAATAAAAGCAAGTTCTACTATTTCTTTATAAATCAGTGCTGGGGTGGACTCTCCATGTATTTCAGAAAAAAATTCTACTTGCAGCTTCCTACTTAGACATGCCAGTGAGCAAGAAAGACTCCCGTCCCTCCAGGCAGAAGACAGTACAGGTCTTTGTAAACATACTCTCCTTTGTCAGAAGCACAAACTGAGAAATACAACACTCCTCTCCTTCTGCCAACAACAGCTATAAGAGCTTGGCCAGCATTTCAAATGTCTGCATTACTTAAAACATAGCCAAACCTAAAGGCAACAAGCAACTGAGCTTTTACTTCCAGAAGATTGCTCCACAGCAAAGCATAAGAAGGACCTCCCAAAGGGGGATGGGGAGGAGGGCAGGGGTAGAAAGGAAGAAAACCCAAACTTCCTTCTGAGAACAAAAGAACAAACAAAACCCTAGCACAGGGAGACAGCTCCAGCCTGAAGACCCTCATGCGATGAGAATAAAACCTGTTAACTGCACCTCAGTCTCAAAGGGAACAGAAAGCAAGAATCCAATAGACCACTGGTTTTGAGTGAAACAAGCACTTGTTTGGGACAGGGAAATGACAGTAAACTAAATCCTATCTCACAGAAACAGAAAGAAAACCTAGTCATCCCGTACAGTTCCAGAGATCAGCCTTGTGCACTAAAGCAGACTTTACAAGAGCTTGTTTCCCAGGGACTTTCTGAGGCCAAAGTGTCCACTTCTCACCCACCAAACAGTTCCCAAGTATAAAAACATAAATATATCTTTGTAAATATTACTATGCAACAAAGAAGCATAAACGTCAATAGCTATTTTTTACTGAGAGAAATTTAGATAGGTAAAAGTACAGATGCTCACAAATATGACTATATTCTCAGCTGTGAAGTAGGATCAAAAAGTCACAGTCCATTAAACATACACCAGGGCCACTACACTTAAGAGCTTTCCTATTCCTTCTCAAACATCTGTGTTTCTTATCTTAGCTTCTTCTGTTCTTAGCTAAACAAAAGCACAGGGACTGAGTGAAGGTAAAACTAGCAAATTCAGAAGTGTGCATGTGTGAGACTTACTACTTCCAGGACAAGAAAGAGGGAGACACAAGGTACAGACAGGAAGGCATCAACGAAGATGCATAAAAGGAGATGGAAGAGTAACGGTCTCTCCCAGAGACAAAGGATGTTTCATTCGCTTACTGCTACAAAAACTCACAACCAAGGATTAAGTAAAACAAGCAGGAAACTTCCATTTCCAATGATGTTATTTTATCTTCATCATCATCTACCATTAAACAGTCAGTCAAGAGGAGCAACAAGATATAAAATTAATCTGTTCCAACCGGCTCTTTTTCGCCCCTCTTAATACAGTTTAAAGTAAGATGCAGTGATCTAAATCAAACTTACAAGTATGTCATTCATTTGGGCTTCTCTCACCTGGTATACTTTTCAGAAGCTTTGCATTGCACATGTGCCCTTTCCATATATCAGTAAGAATATACTCCATTCGCTTCGCTCTCCAAAGGAAATTAAATACTCTTAGATAGTGGCTCATGCACTCACGTGTAAATACCTACAAAACAAAATATCAACACAAATTTAACAGACATATGATGTGTTCTGAAGGACCAAGAAACTCTTCATAGTCCATCTTACCTGACCCATGCAGTTTATTGGTAAATATTGTCAAAACAAACCCCAGAGCTTTTGGAAAGATCCTCCCTCAAGGGCTGAACTGAGTTACCTAACATTCAAGTAGGCACAGAGCACTGCAGGAAGCGTAAGAAGGGGTGAACATGACAAAGCCTAAGCATTTCACTCTTTTCAAACTACATACATACATGAAAATTCCTTCTGCTGGTCGGACTCACATTTTGATGTCCTCTTTAAAAAAAGTTCTTTACAAGTTCTTTATAGAGTCTAAATGCATTCTGATCAATAGTGCAGCTATTTTCTCAGTAGTTCTAATGAACACTACCTATCAAATTTCATTTAGACAGTACAAAAAGGTTCTCCTCAAATGCATTCTTCAGCTCCTTGCGAATTATCCCAAATTAGCAGCTACAGACTAGTAATAATAGAAGAAGATGAGCACTCCATTTATTAAGTACTTGCTAAAACCTCTGCTGGAACAAATGAATTACTGATTTTCAGTAATGATTGTTTTAAATGTAGCCTTTCAGCACTCACAGTTAATTTATAAGAATTGAGATTTTGGCTCAACTGTTTATACAGTGGGCGCATCCTAGATGCCAAAAGAAGTCTCTCTGATCTTACACTCCAGAATAAAAAAAAAGGGTTATTCAATAAAAAAAAAAATATTTAGCAATTCAATATTTGAGACGCATTCACAGCTGGCAGTATATGACATTACCGTTGCTATTGGCCCATCAACATGATAGTCTAAGCTGAAGACATCCCATCCAGTGTCCCCAGGAGATACCTGTATCAAAAAGATACATTACTTTCAGTGTATAACCAGAGCATACTAGTGCTGAAGAGCAACTCTTGCTTGCTCTTCCATTCTCCACAGCCTATGAAAAAAAATCAAGCATCCACATCCATACAGGACACAGGAGTTCCTTGTCAAAAGTGGATTAAGCAAAAATGAAGTGAAATTCAACACAATGGTGGGATTCATCTCACCCAAATGTTGATGTTTGTAATGTCCATGTTTTTCCACTGGAGCTAGTAAAGAAAACGAAGGGAAGGAAAAACTTCTTAGGAAGGACTCAGCCTAAGATACAGACTTATTTCAGATGCTACAGTACATCACTTAACTCCCACCTCTGGGACTGGAGCTTTCTCATTAACTCAAATTTCTTACCAGAGGTCTCCTTCATGAAACGGACTTTCATTGCTTCACTCTTTGTAACTACCGGAGACAAGGAGACCACCCCCCAGATTCTTTTACGAGCAACAGCAGTAGGAGCTGTTTGCAGAACCTCAGATCAGGGCCACCAGCATCAATTACTGTTAGACCCCAAATACTCAACTTCGTATTGTCAATGAAATGGCTGTAAACCCAGAGCTTGAAATACAAATAGACAATAGGCAGGAAATGGGAAAAGAAGAGAAGACTTATTAAATAAAGTTTAAATAATTCGAAGTAGACTTCAATGGAAAGGTGGGGGGGAATGTATTTACTACATACACATATGAAAATTTTGTTTCATATAGATGTCTGCATGTATATACACACAAAAAAAAAGGTATGTTTCAGGTCAGAGTCACCATGATGCAACAGACCTCCAGAAGTCGAACATCCAATCGTTTGAGAATCTCAGGATTATCAAACTGGGCATTAGTTGCCCTCACCGCTGTTTCAAGGATTCCAGTTAGATTATGTTGATATAAGGTTGTAGCTGGTCGTGCAAGCTCTGGCCTGGTGGTTGTGAAACAAACAGTGATGGCATATTACCAAGATATTCCACAGCAGCAATTCAGTGGTAACTGCAGCACACAGTGAAACACTTTTCTGACAGACTTTCAAAAGCTCTCATATTACTCTTTCAGTTTTAAACACGAAGAAAATCAATGAGCAAAATCTTTCAAACTGTCTATTCATGGGTAGCTGTATAGCTGAATATCAGCACGAGGAGTAACTTTAATGTTACTTTAATGCCAGTGATTTGAAATTACCAGGAGTGCTAGCGTAACCATTCTGTAATTTGAGTTGCATTCATATCTAAAATGAGGCAGATTACATCATTAACGCATGAAACCACTAATTGAATTTCAGTTTTGAGAGACTTACTGATAGCCATCTCATGGGCTTAGAAGCACTGGCAAAAGCACAGAAACCCATACCCTCTATGTAACTTAAACCATGCAACATGCAAGTAAAAAGCACCTTGCACTACTTCTCTCCCATGTGATCAGTACTGGAAAGCCCCTCACTACTTCTGCCTCAAATGTAATACTGACTCCACAAACCAACTTTATTCTGTTTCACTCTAATTTTCACTTTAAAAAACATGGTCATATATAAATTGTCACCAGACAACACTGATTTTGATTTACAAACAACTTAATGGAAGCTCTATTACAAAACCTGACTTCTATACCAAAGGAAAGCTTTGTAAAGGACATTTTTGGTAGACTAAGATTCATCAGTAACACACGCATGTAAAAGCAGTGAGCTTGCAAATACATTTTAAGCACTGAAACTGATACTCGTGGGTGCACCTGAGTGCTTAAAACAGAGGCTGGTGAGGCATGAATTTAATTTTTAAAAATGCACTGAGGGGTTTTGACACAATGTTTTGGACCAAACGCCTCCCGAATATAGAAGCCTAACATTCACGGTAATGTTAACTGGTGGCATCAAGAGCAGCAGAACTTTTCTGGTTAAACTTGCTGACAGGAACAAAGGAAGCGCTAACATCCTTGAGGCTGTCGCAGGGTCAAGTGTAAAGCTATCTTTATTAGTGCCATGTTTCAAGACATTGTGAAATGGTACTGTACGTGCTTCCTACCAAAAAGGAAGAACAAAGTTTAAGCCTCAGGGTCAAAGAAATTAAACCCAAAATAAAATTTAAAAGTTGTTCACTTAAACCTTTGAGTAATAAGATACTTAAAGGGTCCTCTTCCACAAGCAAAACCGTTTCTGTGCTGATCATGCACATTTGCAAGCATCAGAAATTCAAAATAATTACCCTTACTACTCTCTTACTTGAGCAAGTCCATTAAATGCCTGATAAAGTCTCCTTGACCAAGTAGTAAGTAGCGTCTCATAGCCTGCATGTGTTCTAGTAAATTGTACTTTTTATTGAGAACATCCAGCAGGTATTTGCTGGTCTCAAAATAAGCTGCATCAATTTTCTCTTGAAATGCATTTTCCAGATCTGTGAACAAATCAGCAGCTAAAAAAAAAAGAAAAAGAGAAAAAAGTTAAAATTAAGTAAGTGTTTTTCCAAAATTGAGCCAAACAAGCTTTGGGATTGAAATATACAAGCAGAGAAATTGCTATTTATTCTGGTCCACTATATTACACATTTGGCATAGCCAAAGTGAAAGCAAGTCTAAATCAGCCCATATTTCAACAGTATTACTTTTAATCTGTGCCCAGCTTGTACTTTCCAATAAGAGCTCATTTTATTTCATCACTTTTACACAGAAAGCGGTATTTTTTTTTTCTTGCTGAAGTACTGCAGTTTACAGAATCAAATAATTTGAAGGAGATCTAAAAGCTCAGAGTTAGGGAATTAATACAGCCTGTAGTAAGGGATCCTCAAAGTGTCCTTTCCAGTCACTGACAGCAAACCAGGAGAGACAGCTCACCAAGGTCTCTGCTCATTCTGGTCAAGGCATAGATCTGGTGTGACCTGACAAAGCAATTCTTGCATTGTTCAGGTAAAGAAGCACGCAGCAGTGTTCCCACTGATGGGAAAAAGGGGAAAACATCAGTTCATGCAAATGCATTTGTCTCACTGGTACAAAGCAACAGGGCAGCGAGAACGTCCAATCAATTCTGACTTTCATGTAGTCTTTCCCCATCAGCATATCCTGTCCTTTTAACTGCGATCTTTAAAAGATGGGTTCAAACATGGCTGCTTGTGTGCATAGTGGTACCAGCCATCTGATCTGCCACATGGCTTTACTGCTGGCTTTAGAGGAAGAAGGAAGAACTTCCAGAAGGGGGGGAAAAAGCTAAAATAGGAGTTTCACAGACAGAACACAGTAAGTTACACCACCTCAATGATCTGTTCCTACAAGTGTCTTTCCACAAGATGCTGTGAGCCTAACAGGCAAAGCAAAAGAGGAAATAAGACAACCCCAAAATGAGTTATGAGCTAATACCTTCAGCGACTGGACACAGAAGTTTGGCCTAGGACTGGCTGAAGGCACAGGCAAAAGCAGCAGGCAATTGCCTAGTTTGCCTCTGGCAAGACAACCAAGTCACACATGCTGGTCCCGCCTCCACTCAAGTAGGGGTGAGCATGTGCAAGGAGGTACACATGCTTACACATGTAAGGCCCGAGGACACATGGACCAGTCTCAACTTCTTGCTATCCCAAGCAGAAAAAAGCCTTTCCCTTCTCCTTAGTGCCACGCCTTGCCTTGAGAAAGGAAAATTCAAGTGTACATGTGTAGCTCTAACACACCGTCTCTGCATACATGCACTCCAGCATAGGCAATGCACCATCCCTGTTTGACATTCAAAACTACTTAAAAATGTTGCTTACATCAACAAACAAGAGGTCTAAGCACAAGTTTTTAAAGCTGTGCAAAATCACCTCAGGACACTGTGAAAACCAGAAATGGGTCAAGAAAAGATCAGGCAAAAAGCACTGACAGACAGGTCCATGAGTTGCTACTGAACGTAGTGGTCTCATGTAATTCCTGGTTCAGAAGTTCCCAAACTGTGGACAGCTAGAGGTTGGAGCTGGGATCGCTTTATCTGCCTTCTTTACTGTCTTTCTTCCCCAAATGTCTGCTACAGTCCCCTGTCAGGCAAGATGACCAACTTCTACACTGTTCTGCAACTCTGACTTCCTATTTTAAAACATGTTCAGACAGTTTTTTTACGTCTTGATTACTTCAGCATCAAAAGGAAACTGGGGAAACATGAGAGTTAAGGTTCCAAACCAAATTAAAGAAATAAAAAATACAGACAAACCAATTAAACTTTCAGATTTACAATGAGAAAAAAGCATCCAGAATTCAGGCTGGCATTCTAGCTTTCCATCATGTTACTGTAAGTAATTATCTGAAGGAACTCTGAGGATACTGTCAGATGGCAAAAACAAGATGGACAGGATGCATTTCCAAAATCATTGACACAGAATGTTCTTTCTGGATTGAATGGGTAAAATGCCCGAAATACAAACGCACTTTTGTGCAGAATTAAGGCAGTGCAATACTATAAGGTAGTTATGCTACAGACCATAAGCTCAACATGCCTTCAGCACAGTGCAGATATAGTGGATAACATCCATTTCTAAAACTACGCTTCTGTCTGAAACCAGTATTCTCAGCACTTAAGATAATGTACTTGCTTTGAAGCTCTCATCCCCTACATAATAGGGAATCTGTATTTGTGCAGATTTTCCATTCAATCAAGGAGAGAGAAACACAAGTGCAAATTAAAAAAAATATTGGAAAAGCATGGGTATAAACACTGTGTAAAGTGGTGAAAGTAGTGTAGCCAAAGGATGTTTTCACCTTTTTCAGGAGTAGCTGGCAAGATGATGGTTCAAATGCATTTACAGCCTTTATTCACTTAACCCTGACCCCTCTCTGCACTTTAAGCACATCTTTGATTAGGCAAGCAGCAGGCATGGTACAAAAATCACATTATTAGATGAAATATTCTTGCAGATGTGAATGGGATTTTATTATTAGAACACCTTTCATGGAAGTACTCATGCTAAAAGTCCATGCTGTGAAGAGTTAATATAAAAACTAATTCAAGGTTAATCTGGAGGGAAAAAAAGAAAGAAAAGAAAAGATAATCCCACAAAACTAAGCTTCAAAGTTACATATAATAAAGTCACATCTGAGAACAGGAATAACAGAAAGGATATTGTACAAGATGTTAAAAAGTGCAAAGAAGGAGGTTCTTAGAAAACTAAGTTAAGAACTTGACAGAAAACCAAATGCCTAGACAATTCTTCCCTTAGCAAAAGCTGGATATGATAGCAGGACATCATTGTACTTCTAAAAACTATGTATACAGCATCAGAGACATTATCCCAGTGATCTACATCTTTACAATTAGACTCTCTTTGGTATATTAAATGAGTTATAAAAATAAGCTGAAGAAGTAAAATATCACCTTTACCAGAATAAAGCAAGTTGTCCTATCTCCCAGATGTAACAGCATCCTAAGCATTACCTTACCTTCTTTGCTAAATATTTACACATAAAGACTCCTTGTTTTAGATATTTATTATTTGTTGTCTTTCATCATAACAAGGCCGACTTAAAAGAATAAACACAAATGGTATACAAGCTCTCATTCATTAAAACTGAAATCTCTTCTAAATAGAAAGAAATAATCTGAAGGAATTCTGATAGTCAAGCGTTGGTTTAATGTTCAACAGCTGGCAACCTCAGTTTTAAGTAAACTTTGAAAACAATTTTACTAACCTTCCACACACCAATTTTGTTTTGACATATTAGTGCATTTACGGAAAAGCTTCTGTCCTGCCTGTTTTTACTGCTCGTTTTCTTATTTACAACTAATGGCTTATCTATTTTTTTTTTTAATCACAGAATTAATTCAGTATTATTATGGACTGGTATGATGAAGTATATTTGATGAGAAGTTGCAAGCATTACATTTTTACTACAGCACTCAAGAATATCCCTCTCCCCAACCTATCCTTCCCAAAGAGAGTCAGCTGAAAGCAGGTTGATCATGCCTGGTTTCATTCAGAAATCCAGTACATTAACAACCATCCAGCAAACCTATCAAATTAAGAAAAGAAAAATTACACATGTGCATCTTCATATGTCTTTTGTAAATGCTAAACTAAAACACCGATATTATAGGGCAGATAGGACTTTTGTATTCCTTTCCACCCCACTATCCAAAATGTACTTTTACAGTCTAAACCACGTATTTTACAGAGCTCAGTTCAAAGGGAAGAAGTTGACTAACACAGATACTCTACCGTCTTTTGAAGACTCTGCAGATTTTGCCACAGCAATCATCTTTGTAGATGGTGTTTGATCGTGACAAACTTGATGCAAGAAGTTTATGGATTTTCCTATTAGGAGGACCTGAACACAAAAGGATTATTTGTTTTTTTATAGTGATTTGCATACAAGAAAAAAAAGCAAAAATAAAACAAAGCCACAATGACCAGGACAACAGAATAATTTGTCATCTTTCTGTGCTCCTAGCTTCATAATCACAACAACAGCAATCCAGAACTTCAATACTAACATAAAAAGGTCTTAAACACAAACTTTGTTTCCTCCCTTGACATCTCCCTAAACAAAGTTTATCAGTAAGAGAATGGTAAGGAGAAACAATCTTATAGGCTTCCTCAAAGAATTTTATTAATGTAGCTAGTTTTAAGATGTTTTATTGTTTAATTTGGTCTCTAGTTCCTTAATGGAAATCTAAACAGCAGTATAAGGCCAACAAATCACCAGAAGATTAACTTGTGAATTCATACCTTTTTTGATTGCTCCATTGTAATAAAAGAAGGGATCATTGATTTCCTCAACGTGTATTTGTCATGCCACAACCGATCAGTTTTAACTGTAGGATCTGAAGCTACAAAAAACTGTAGATGGAAATAAATATTAAAACCAAAAGATGAATGTAAACTTTCTCCTCTAGTGTTTAATTTCTGTATTCAGAAAATCGTAAAGATATTCCGAGTTGTTCTTTTAACTAAAAAAGAAAGAAAATTTTTTTTCATAGCTAACGTGCAGAGTTGTCCTGGCAATCGATATGTAATTGTATGTTGACCAAGATAAACTCTGAAGAAAAAAGTTAAAGAACAGATCACGTAATTTAATTTGCTCTGTATGTTAGCTATCCTATTTTAACAGACGTAGAATTGCAGGGAAAAAAACCAAACACAACCCAAAACCAAGAAATCCTGCAATTGATCCGGTGATCAAATGCTAATGTCTCTCAACTCCACTCAAGAGAATACTTTTATTCATAAGAAACTAAAACTACATAATCAGTTTTGTTAAAATAATGTGTGGATGGATTCCGTCCCCTTATTGTCATATGAGATAACCATTTTTTGGACAAGAACTTTTTTCACCACCTCCAAATACCATTTGCACCAAGAATGGTCAACTTTGTTCAAAATTTGTGTCTATGGTTTGAAAATTGTAGCTTTCAGTATATCATATCCAACAGTGATTTTCAGTACTAAGAACACTCTTACAGTGCACATGTGAAGTTTTAAACAAGAGTTGAAAGCTAATGAATGATAGAAAAACCAAAAAAGATACCACCTCACATGTCTGAGGTGTAGTTGGAAAAAAAAAAAGTTTATTTTACACTTGTAGCCATAAAGATTCATAGACATCTCACCCAAGTCTCCTAATGCTGACCTTAAAGATCAGCTGTGGGTGATATTTGTATTCATTTTAAAATTTTTACCCAGGTGGACAGTTTCAGAAATCAGACAGCATATTTCACGGTCAAGTAAAGTTACTCAGATGCATCTCAGAAGTGCTCGATTAATTTTAAAAAATGATTCTTTGGGTTCTGGAAACCAAAAAAAAAAATGTCACTTTAACAAGATCGTACTGATTTGAAACAGGAAAAAGAGTTGGGAGAACTTAAAAAAAAGCATAAAAACATTTGTAAGAAAAGGGACAGTTACTAGAATTTGCTGTTACAGAAGTCAGAACAAATAACTCTACAGAGTTTCTAGAGGAACTCTGGAACCATAAACCTCTTCTACCCAATTTGACAAACTGAAGTTATTTATGAAGCTGAGGATAACAGTAGGTAGTCTGTAGAGTGAAATATTCTCAGCTTTATTCCAAATACAAGGCTTGCATTCTAAACAGTTGTGAAGAACTCTGCATACGTTACTATTGTTACATTAAGCAAAAAAAGATAGACAGATGACTTTGTCTCTCTTCAGAAGCAAGAATCTATTGTTAGTCCACCATTCTGCCTCTACTAAACAGACCCAGGATATGATTCATTGAAAACAATGTACTGCATCATTGCAACCTCCAGACATCACACTGACTGAATCCAGGAAGAGAGTCACATTTCATGTTGTTATTGTACACATTACTTACATATTATGCATTTCCATCACAGTCTACTTTTCAAGTTCTCTAAGCCCACAGATTATACTCCCACAAAGCAAACAAACAGGTAAAATATTTATTGTATGACATACATTACCTCATGGTATGTATCCTCCAACTCTCCATCATAAATCCAGCGATAAAGGAAGTTCAGTACAGGATGGGATACTAGGCCAAGAATGTGTTGAACCAGAGATCTCATGTAGGGATCTCCTGTTTTAGTATAGGCGTGAACTGCTGAGGCTAGTTCACCCCCTTTTCTCCCTGCAAGATCATAGGGGAGAGGAACAGAAATGTATGAAGGAAAAATATATACACCACACTTATATTCAGCAGCCATTGATTTTAACTATTCATATGTCACTCGGAACTTGCTGAACAGCAATTCTAAAATGTANTTTTTTTTTTTTTTTTTAAACGTTGACAGGGAATTCCTAGGTTTTAAGGCATGAATCATTAACCTCACTGAAGTATTGAGCACAGTTCTCTGACACTGTATTCTGTCTACTTTATGGTAGCTTGGAGGAATGCAAATTTCAAGACATCAGATCACACACACAAAAGGTTGACTTTATGCTTCTTTTCTTCCTCACTGCCCCCACCAGAAGAGCATTAAAGAAGCCTTAGTATGTTTTCCTTCTCTCCTGTACTTGATTCTCTCTCAGATGTTCTGTGTGCATACAAACACACAAACACACCTTTCCTGCTTCTTGGTTATAGTTCCCCCGCATAGTTGTTTTAGGCAATATCACCTGTCTTCTTGCAATTGAAAAGTACAAGACCAACAACAAAAAAAACCAAAAACAAAACCAAAAAAGATCTAGTACTTGTTTTGTTGTTATGCTGCACAGCTTAAAAGTTCCCTGCAGTGCAGGCTGTAGCAATAAAAATTTTCATGAATGTCTTAAAAATAAAGCCCACTTTTTTTTTTTCCAAAATTGTTACCAATTCCAATAATCAACATAAAACATATAATTCATCACATTTTTGTTTAAACTAAGAGAGAGAATCCTGTGGATTAGCTACTCATAAATTTCTAAAACATAACAGTAATATTACTGAGATCCACTTTTGGCATGCACAACCACTCAAAGTTACACAACTTCTCCAGAAATGTTAAATGAATGTTAAACTGACCTTGACAGTGATCAACAAGTGCTGCAAGGGTCTTTAACCTTATTTTAGGATCATACGTCCAGACTAGAAGACGGCGAAGTGTTAAACTGCTCTCAAGTCCCAAATTCACTCCCTGATCATCTTCTAATTGCAACTGATCAAATTAGAAACAGAAAGACATATCAAGGAACAAAAATGGCAAAACTGAAGCAGAACTCCTGTTTCAGTTTTTTGCTCTGAAGTTAGCTTTTTACTGATACACTTAAAATACTCTGTACTATATGTTCTCGCATTAAATCATTGGGTCAAAACCCAAGAACCACACAAGTGGAAATAGAGCATCAAGTGCAGGTGAAAGGACAGAGACAAGCAGAAGTATAATAGGGCAGACAGAGTAAAAAGGACAAGAAAGTTAACGAAAGCAAGGTGATAGATAGTCACAAAAGGAGAGAAGGGCAAAGGAAAAAAGAGCAGAGGACACGAAAGACAGTAACTACTGGCCAGAGAGAGGCTCATAAAAGAGTAAAGAAAAACATCTAAAGAAAAGGAAGGGTGTAGGAGGTAAAATTTCTATTACTGCACAGCCAGCTTACTTCAGTTCAACATGGGACAAATTCTGTTCAATGCCTTCCTCCAGAAGCCATCAGAACTTAAGTAAGGTATGTAGCAAGATTAAGGAATTGATACCATTGAAAAAAAACATTAAAAGCTATGACAAGAAAAATCTGTCACATGACTACCATGGATCTTCCAATACCACAGAAAATGAAAGCCAAATATTTGCATCTGAGATGCGCATCTCATACAAGCACAGATGGGGTAAGAAGGACAAGAACGCAACCTGAGAATACAGAGGGAAGTTCTTAGAGCAGTCCAAGCAGATAAACTCTTAAAAAAGATGCTCTGTTTCTTCCAGTATGCCACAAACCAATCCATGCCATGCTTCCAGGTCTCACACATTTTTTGCCAAACACAATGTATCAGTTAAACTTAAGACTAGTGTCATCCGCGTTAAGCTTAGCCTTAAAGCCAGTTCAATTCCTAAGCTTCTGGATGCTCCTGCACCCATGTTTTTTGGGGTGGGTTGTCTTGGTTTTTTGAACTTATCTTGGAAAAAGATGTAAATTGGCAATGACAAGAAAGATATATGAGGAAGAACTGCCCACTGTCTTTAGGAAAAAGATTATAGAGTTACATCTTCATCATGAAAGTTTTAAAGGGGCTGACAATTTGAAAACAGTCTGGAAGGAAAAGACCTGAAAAGCTTATGGAATAGTACATAGTACATTCAGGAAGACTCTTTCTGAGGAAGAAACATGTTTGTGGGAAGCTCTGCAAACATAAAGTTATAGACAGAAAGGCAGCACAGAACCCTTTGATGAGATTCTTGTTATGTATTACTATGCCTGAACTGCTAACTGGAACTGCAGCTAACAGCTCCTAAACTGGCAGCCTGTATGATCTCCTGAATATAGGAATGCAGCATGCACTCAATTCCAAGACATAATTTTCAAGAAACTGAAACGTAGTTTTGTAAAGAAAGTCTTTCAAAAAAGTAGATTTTTTTCTATTGCTTTATATTTTAAAATTGACAAGTCACCAAGCTCACCTGTGGGGTAATCTGGCAGAAATCTTGAGAATGCCCACTTCTTAAAGATTTCTGCTCCATCAATTATAAACATAAGAAATGCCACCCTCTGTCAGAACCCTGGCTATATGAACCACTGCTCTATCTCCAATAATGACAAAAGGAAGTGCTCTACAAGAAGAGCAACCAAAGCTGACCTCTTTCCGCAGTCTGTCCCACTTAGGCTCCTTGCAGCCCAGTTCCAGTGTTCATGATGTCAGAGGATGCATCCTTCTGAGGAGGATGCAGACCTTCTAACAGCAGTTTACACACCTGCCTTCCATGCATTTGTATAATTCCTTTTTCAACCTGTTGATACTGCCTTTTGCCATGACATCCTAGGGAAACAAATTTTGCAAGTTGGCTACTCCTCTCTGTTTTATACCAACCTCCTGCTAATTTCACAGAGTGCCTCCTTTCCTTTCGTAGCCATTCACCAATTCACTTATCCTTCATTAGTTTCGAAGTCCCAGCCACAGTTCCCAGCATCTTTTCCTCTTCAAGACACTCAGCCCATCTTCACAGCAATTCTCCCATGCTCTTGAGAATTTTAGCTGACTTTCTCCCTCCTTACTCTCTACCTCCCCAATCAGAGACGCTGCCTTCAGGACTGCACACAGTGCTCCAGTGTCACAATGACCCCTGCTGCCTTGTTCTCAGTGCCCATCTCCCTGCCACCCAAATGCACACCAAGTCCAGCAGTGCAGACAACCACCCGTGAGTGGTGGTTTTTCCCCAAATTGGGCCAAGTTCAGCACTGAGGTTAGATTAGCCTTTCTCCAGACAAAACCCTCTATAATTCCCTCACTAGGGCTCCCCAGCACCTATTTGCTCACACACTCCGTTTCCTGCTGCTCCTTGCCCTGGACAGAGCATCCAGAATACCAATGTTAGGAATCTTTCATTGACAGGCTGGGACATTTCACTCTGCCTTACCTTGTCAACAACATCAACTAAAACCAGTGCCAGCACCTATCTTTGGTGCACACTACTGACCCTTCTCCATCCTGCAATGTGAAATTGTGCTTCCCAGCCTTCAAGTCACAAGAAAGTCTCTCCTCCACTGCTGGATCTCCTTCCTTTCTTTCACAGCCTTTGGGCAGTAATCTTCTCAGGGACTTCTTGAAAATCCTCTGGGATTCCCTTCAGTCAGGTGCTGAGGGGCATCCCCAGAAACTCCAGTCTACTAGTGCAGCAAATCTTTACATTACAGACACCGTATTGACTGTTCCCTACCAGAATGCATTTAATCAATGTGCTCAGTGCACTCATGAACTGTAACACTGGAGACAAATCTAGCAAGGAACATGAAGAGCAACAAGAAAAGCAGTAAAAGGAAGACTGGGAGAAGTGTGGATCCAACTACTGAATGGTGCTGGGAAAGTGGTGACAGGAAAAGTGGAAAAGGCTGAGGTGCCCAATGCCTTCTATACCTTGGTGGGTTTTTTTGCAAGATCTGCCTTTGAGAATACCAGATGTCACCTCAGATCAGAGGGGAAGACTGGAACAAGGGAGACTTATTCCAAGTGGAGAAGAATCAGGTTAGGGAACGTTAAAATAACTGGATATACCTAAGTCTATGAGCCCTGATGGGATGCATCCACAAGTGCTGAGGGAGCTGGCCAATGTCACTGCAATGCCACTCTTGATTATCTTTGCAACACCACAGCAATCAGAGGAGGTTCCTGACGACTGGGAGAAAGCAAATGCCACTCCTCTCTTCAAGAGGGAGTATCCATAGAACAATGCACCAGTGAGACTCACCTCATCCCCTGGGATGCCGACAGAGCGACTGATCCTGGAAACCATTTCCAAACATATGGAGGACAAAAAGCTTTTATCAGGAAGAAAAGCTCAGGAAAGGGAGGAACATTTGTGGTGATGGAGTTTGTCTTCCCAAGCAAGTGTTAAGTGTGCTGATGCCCTGCTTGCCAGGAAGTGGCTGGACATCTGCCTGCTGATGGGAAGTAGTGAATGATTTCCGTACTTCGCTTTGCTTGCACGCACAGCTTTTGCTTTCCCTATTAAATCATCACTAACTTGATTGACTTGTCTTTTTACCTTCCTTTTATTTTCTCCCCATTCCCCAAGAGACCAGGGTGAGTGAGAAGCTGGGTGGGTGTTTGGGTGCTGGCCAGGGTCAATCCACCACAAAGACAAATGCAGTTTGAAAATAAGTGATGCCAGAGCTTTCATTTCCCCCTTATATGCTTCCCCTTCCCACCAGACTCATCTCTTCTTTTGGAAGGTTCAGTGAAGCAGGAAAGGTAGAGGAAGCTGCATTTAAGAAATCATAAATATTTTCATGGCCAAGAAGTTTTAGAAGTTAGAAGAAATCCAAGCTCCAGCAAACCAAGACAGCAAACATATTTTGAACAGAGCAGGAAATAATTACAAAAAGAGTAACTGGAGAGGAGCCAGGAAAAACAAGCAAAAAGTATGTATGACAGACATTCCAAAAGTCAGGAACATTTAAGAACTGCAGGTGAGTCAAAAGGAATAGATGCCTTGAAAACATTTACAGAAGCCTATGAATTAAACTACAGATTATTTTTTTTAAGTCAGAATTTTAAATAGCATTTTAATTTAACTTTAGGTCAATTCTCAGAATAAATTTTGCTCAATTACAAATAATGAACTCCTTGAAAGTCCTGTACAAAAAAAAGTAAGCAGAAGAAAAAAAATATTTTAGAGCTAGCATCTAGGTGCACATACCTATAAATATTTGTAGACGAACTACAAGATTATCATCACTGAAACATCTTACTCTCAATACAATGGAAGGGTCAAGGAAAACGCACAAACTGCCCCACACAGAACAAAACATTGGAACTGCTGTTACTGACTGCTGAACCCCGCATTGCTTGCAATACAGACAGATTTTTTTTGTCCCTTCAAAGGTGTGTTAATGCTGTTTGGGATTTGAATGATAAAGATACCATGCAAGATGAAACTGACAATAAAGATGCAAAAAAGGGACAGAGGCTTAGAAATACACATTCTATACCTTGCTTATCTAATACATCAAATAACAACAATTTTCTAAGGGAAAAAATATTCATTGGTACATACATCCAAAGACTAAGAAATGTACAAGTTACAGACAATTGTGTCTACTGTCAATAGAAACTGCTGTGCATTCTTCCCTTTCTAACAGGATACCTAGGTATACCTTTTAGGAGATATTCAGATAAAGTAAAGCAAAATAAGAAAGTTAAATAAGAACCACTTAACTTACCTGAGAATGTAAAACAGACAGAAGTCTGTAGTATTCTTTAAGTTCCTGATGTAAGGCTGCACAAAAACTCTGTAAAAGGAGAAAAAAAGAAAAAAAAAAAGAAAAAAATCAGGAAAAATCTTTCTGGTTTAATCTAGAATAACTTTTATGCTATCACGACACTATGAAGGTAGTTAGAAATTTTCTAAAAGGAATCAAGCTACAAGTTTCAGCACAAAAGCCAATTCTTAAAAACTGGGCAATGTATAAGTGCTTCCCTAAGAGATGCACAGATCTTTTAAAAAATATATACACGTTGTCAAGTGACTTTCTGTTTCTTGCTGTCTTAATTCTATCAACAGATTAAACTATGACAAGCATAACTCTCCAAATAGATATATCATTTCAACAAAGACATTAATAATTACCATAGGGATGTGTAAATCATAACACAACCCAGAAGAAATTTTCTTCAATAATTATGTAAAATACAGTATGCAGTAAACTACTAGAGTTTCAATTTCAGGAAGGCCTCTAATAACAGAACACAGAAGTGAGGCAACCATCGTAATATTTACATCATAGACTATATGACATGAATAAGAAAACACAACGCTAATAAAAGAATACTCCCAGTAAGTGCTGCTGGATCAAGTACTCTACATTTTTGGCCTTTTATCAATTGACAGTCGTATATGATTCTTCACTTGACGTGGAAAGAATCAGTAACACAGACTATCTAAGAAATCTGTAAAATGTGCAGAAGTTAACAGACCTGAACTAAAGCAAAGATTCTTTTTTTGGTAAAACTACTCTAAGCACAGCTACTTTGGGCTGTTTAAAAATAAATAAATACAGGTAGATTTTAAAAACCAATTCCTGAAAGAACACTCATTTAGTAACAGATAGTTTTCCACAGTTTGGGGTTCTGGGGTTTTCATCTGTTTTGTAATGGTCTTAACCTAACATACAGACTAAAAAAAACTCCCGCAACACATTTCATAAAACAGAATTAAAAATATGGTTCATTAATTTTGGACTGAGTTGAAAACTTTAGACTTTAAGCACTTTTTGGGGTTTATAAAATTGGGTTGCTTTTTTTTTTTTGAAGATTTCTTCCTTACACACACACAAATTCTTCAGAACTGATTTCTTAACCAATTCTCAGCTAATGATTTTGGTATCTATTTTAATGGACTTTTTTTTAATAGGAAATTCCCCAGGACTTCCCCCTCAACCCCTTTTAAAGTCATCACAGCCAAAGCAATTTGGAAAAAAAAAAGGAAAACCTCACAAAAAGAACCCAAGAGCTTAAAGTATAATATTTATTCACTGGAGTATGTACAAGGGAGAAATCACCACTACAGGCACAAGAAGTAAGTCTTCTTTCCTTCTAAGAGGCCTACCTGTTAAGAGGCTAAGAAGTCTAGAAGAAAAAAATCATTAATCTTGCCATTGTATCCTTTATAAGGAAAGAAGGTTCCTTTCTTCAACTCAATGTTACACATTAGAAAGAAATTTGAAATTCATTTTATTGAAATTTTTTGAAAAAGAAATCCCCTTTCGTGTGACTCCACTTTTCATTTCGTCTCACTTGCTTCTTCAGTACTTTTTTGAACCTATTAAAGTAGCACTTGCCAAGATAGAGGGCAGAGCAGAGCCTCCAAAGAAACATTCAAAGGCACTGTACATCTACTCAAAAAGTGAGAATAATAATCCCTGACTTTAGTAGTCAAAAGGATTTAGGATTTAACTGGCCATCAACTTTTCAGAGAAGCTTCAGAAGTTAAAATTTACATCCAGTGCCAATTCCTGCATCACAAACTAGAGATTTTTGTTTCCCAAACTGTTACAGAAAACTGGACATTATCCTAGAATTCTGATTTGATCTACAGCAAAAGAGAATTCAGGAAGGAAACAGAAGGCTTGTTCAAGAGAAGAAAATCTAAAATGCCCACTACCTCAACTGGATCCAAATGGGAAAAATGTTAAAAGTTATATTTCACTGCTGATTAGTCTTTTTGCTTTCTGAGGACAAAGTAGACCTTAGATACTAAGCAGCAAAGATAGAAGAACATCATGTTAAAGTGTAGTATCTCTACTCTTACTAATTGTCAACACCTGACATTTTGCGTGTTAAAATCACTCACCGGAATCATAATAAAAAAGGTGACAGACATCTTATCCTGCCTGTGATTTGAACAGGGGTTTACGCAAGCATTCTTTTAAAACATCAAGCAAAAGTTGCTTTAGAATGCAACTTGTGCTAAATTCTTAATGCAGTGTGCAGCACCTGAAATTGTCAGCTCTCAAAGCCATGAAGACGAATGGTATATACTCTTTTTGCCCAGATACTGACAGCAGGAGTAGAATGTATGTTTTTATTTGTGCACTCACATCCTAGAAATATATTAAGTGCTTGCGTCAAGCAAAATTAACAGCATTAGAGCTATGCAGATTCAGCTAACTAACTGCACAGCCTTCTGCACAGCATCCAAAACCTGCATATGGTAGCTAAGATATTGCACATTTAAATTCATTGAAGAATTAAAGTTCTCCTGTCGCTGTAAATTTGGAGATTAAAGCCAGAGACAGTAAAAATAAGCATAAGCAGGAAGCTACTAGATAAAGAATAGGAAACTTCACCCAGATATAAGGGGGAGGGTCTGAAGAAAATGCATATACAGTAGCACTACCATATAAAACATGGAAATCAGCATTGGATCACTAGAAAAGTAATTATTTATATTTAACTAAAAGGGTTACTTAGAATAAGAGACAGAAGAGAACAGAATAAAACATTAGAAAAGTAGGAAGCACTACAGTGTCTCTACTGACCTCTTAAGAAAAATTAGATTGAAGGGAGAAGCACTTCAATTTCTTGGCAGATTAGGTAGGATGTTATGGCTAGAGGCAAGGATAACATTTCTGTCGACTCAGAAGGGATAATATCCAGTTTTACAGAGGGAGCAAGTGAGAGGAAACGGGAATGCCTTAGCAGTAAATGTGGTTTTGGGTATTACAGCAGCTGTGAAGTTACTGCAGACTACAAATCATGATGATGAAACCTATAAAAACAAAAATTAATATTCTTTTGATGCTGTATTCAAAAGAAAGGGCAGAAGATAATGGGGTATTTGCATTTTATGTAAGTTAGTGCAGTATTAACACACAAACATCAACATTAGCTGACAAGAGCGTCTCCTGCAGAGGCCACTAACCACCGAATTGGTGATCAATTAGCTCAGGGATGCCACCATCCCATTTCAGCAATGTTTTTGTTTATTAACATGCATGAGTACTTAAAAAAAAATATGAATTTAAAAAAAAGAAAAGGAGATTAAGAAAAGGAATCTATGCATGAGACTTTCCAGCTACAAATAACAGGGGCAACTCCTTATGACCAGCAAGACCAAACGCCTTTCCCTTGCCTTCAGACTATGACCCATACCAAAAGAGGCAGTCCATAAAAGGAGTAAATCAAAGGATGAATGATCCAAGCTCCAAAGTTTACACACCATTCTAGTACTGCATTTTACTCAGTAGTTTCTAAGGGAAACAAGACCAAAACATTATAGCAAAAATCAATTTTTTAGCTGACCTACCTGTCCCACAAGTCCAAATGCACGATCCAAACTCCTCTGGTCTGTGTATTTTCTTATTTTATTATGTAGCCATCCCAACTCTGCAAGTCTACTTGTAGTATCTCTGAGAGATTTGGACAAGCTCACCTACAAAGTTAACAGAAACAATAACTTGCAATTAAGTCAAATCTACCATGCCAATACTTGTTTCTTCACAAAAGCCCCCCTTTCTCATAAAACAAGCCAGTTCAGGAAACAATCATTTTACATTCCACAGCACAGATAGTGCCAAAAAAGCAGACAACCATGTAATTAGCATTACTTTTATACACATAAGCATTGAAAAGGCAGCAACAACAAACTACTGGCAACTTTGACCTTCCCTTTTGGAAAACTTAACGTAACAGTACTCATATGCTCTTTTGACATTAGGCAATTCTAGCAGTAACAAAAAAGTCTTCAGAAAAGAGGAAGAAATCTAGAATTTTATGATGTAGAATCACACTTCATCTTATCCTGATAATCAGTAAGATGGAAAATATTAGAGCTATAGAAGAGGAGTCAATGACTGACGCTAATGAAGAAACCTAGAGAAAACAATTAGTTACTACTACATGTGAAACAAACCTTTAAGAGAAGACAAACAACCCAATGCCAGACTAGGTATCAGGAACTAAAACCTACAGAATCCAAATTGCAAATTTAAGTCCAATCCACCAGTAACAGCTTTTATAAGCTACTTAATCACACACCCCTCTGAGCTCTTATAGTCTGTTTCTACTTTTCTTATACCAGGTATCTCACTTCACCCTGCAAGCCTGCCTTAGTCCTAACACCCTCTTTAATTACTACTACTATTTTCATCTGAATCAGCACATTTCTTCCATTAAATTACCAACACGTAAGAGACTGTTCCTCTTGTTCTTACTTGAGATTTGCTTCTACAACATTTTGTCACATTACCCAAGAACACCACCATCGAGTTTTCAAAATCTTATTGGACAAAGAAAAATGAACAATCTGACTGACACATTAGACTAAGAGGCAGAGATTGACAGCAACTGGGCCTATTCCATCTCTACAGACAGTTTTAACTTGGAGATCCAGCTGGAACAGTCCAAACCAAAGCAAGGAAGTGCATTAACAAGCTAAACAGATTGTCCAAGAACTAGAAATTAAGTTCATTCATTAAGCCTTTTAGTTAGCAGTACAGGCATTCTCTAAGATAAAAATCAGCTACAGAGTGTGTTAGCCACAGCAGCACGGGCTTGAACCAGGCAGCAGCAACTGGTTGTTAGACCAGAGTTCTGTCCCTGGCCCTCTTGTTTAGATATACAGGAACAGCTTTAACTTCTTGAACAACTTCTGTAGAATAAATTCTTGCCAAAAGAAGCATGATTGGACACAGAAACTCTGCCCACAGCTAAAACTAAAGAGATGACAGAAGAACTATTTAGAATTCTGCAACTACAGAGTGCGTGGCCAGCATTAAGTACAATACACATCCGCTGGAATCAAATGAGGAACAAGCAAAATTGGCTTAGTGTTATTACATTTGTATCTCCTAGATCAAATCAGAAGCTACTAGCTTATACAGTGCTGAACGTCACCAACAGACCTAATATTAACGTTGACATCAGAAAACATTCTGGCACGAATAACAGCTTAGAAAGTGTGTTTCTTTCTAGAAAAAAGAGACCATGACAGACAATGACATTTCCTTTGTGCAGCTGAGGGAAAACTACATGCTTTGACTACTTTTTTGCCTGACATGCAGTCAACACAGCTAGATGAGGTATGATCTTGGTCCTCCCTGTTCATCAGAAAAAGTTCCAGCTGCAGCTTTAGTCAGTCAAATAATTTCATCTTCACTGGGTCCAGTAGCTCAGGACAAGTGCCAATAAGGAAGAAGGGGGAAGACAACTGACTTCACAAAAATAACTCAAGACACAAAGTTCTCAGGAAAAAGCATTATTGACCACAAACCATGTGAATAATCAAACCCCCTGTATTAACAGAATTAGGAGTTCAAACTAAAACAGTTTTTCACCTCAAACTAGCCTATTTGCTATGAAAACTACACAGAAAACTAGTGAAACCCATAGTGCAATCTTGCAATCACTGATTAAGTTTCCTCCACACAAATCTAGAAAAATCTATTATGCTACCTTGCCTTTGCCATATGTAATCTAACTTATATATATGGAACATAAGTAACTCAGTGCAGGTGTTGAGAAATTACAAACTTTGCAGTATCTACAGGTGCAGAGGATGACATCCTTAAGAATCTGTTTATTAAATCTTGTTAAATCAGTTAAATCTTGTTAAGTTTTCCATTTTTCCCTCCACTAAGCAGCCCTAAATGTCATTGTAAAGTTACAGGAGGAACAATTATAAATTTCATTTTTTTGATATTACGGAGAAGAAAAGGAAGTTAAGTTCAGTTATCATCAACATTAAGATAATAAGTCTACTGTGCTCCTGGCACATGAAATGGCCCCAAATCAATTCCCCACCATCTTAGGACTATGTCATAATGTCATAGTATAAAGTTATTAATGCAAGTGAAAATTGGAAGCACCATTTTTCCCTTTGAACAAGAACATGAAAACCATTTAGCCAGCTGAAACTGAATTGTGATGCAGTACTGTCTAAACACTGAATAAGGAAAAGATGCTAAAGCAACCAGTGCAATTTCTTTGTTCTTTGTGCAGCTGACCCAATCTCCCCCTTCTTTTGGTCGGAGTTTTTTCCCATATCTCAAATATGCCTAACCTCTCACCACCTTAAAGCCAGATCTCTCTCTCAGGCTTCTCTCCTGTTCCTCTGCCCCCTATCTGACACCTTCCTTCAAATTCACATCAGCTGGATTTTCTATCAACAACAGGAGTTAAAAGCACTCTTCAGTTCTGTCACCAGTCCTTTCTTGGGTGATCTGCAAGATCCCATCTGATCATTTGTAAGTTGTAATCAAGCCCATAACATCAAGTGGCTAGCGTCCAGTCCGCAACTCAGGCTGTTAAATTTAATCCCAATAATAATGTGGTCAAAAGCCTGCATCTGCTTTCATTCTTATACACTGGGGAGGGGAAATGATGACAAAAATCCTCAAATTAAGCCATAATTTAGGAGTCTTTGTACTGGCTTAATAGTTGGGAGTCTATTCACATCTTGTGAAATGCTACAGTTTCTTTCTGGGACCTAATCTACCCAATCAATTTAAAATTATTACTGTTGAAATTACTCTGTTGTAGAAAAAAAAAAAAGCTGGGGGGGGAAGTAAACACTTGTGATAATATTTTAACTTTTTTTTTTTTAACGTGTTTTTCATGGCTATTTTTCCCCTACATACCTCTCTGCTCACTTATGAAATACAAGTCACCATACAGTACCTTTCCCTCCACTTTATAGCAATTTTCAGAATTGCACATTTTGATGTTTTTGCCATCTATTCCCTGGAAGACATACAAAACATCTCTTACAAGGTTTGCTTCGGTTATTTCAACAGAGCCTAGAAAGAAAAAAAAACAAAACAAAACAAAACAACAATCAGTATTTAGGTTTGTTGGGACAATTAGTTTTGATTACAATTTCAAAAAGATATTTAGAAGCCTAGCCAAAAAAAAAAGAAAAGAGAAAGCCTGTGCTTATAACGTGTAAAGAAATGTTTTAAGTCCTCTTAACAACCTGACAGAAAGCCAAGAATTCCCTTTACCTGCCTCTACTGATATGTGGGATTCTCTCAGAGCAGGTCAGCTTATAATGTGCCCTGTGTCGTACATTTTAACCAACACTTCAGCCAGTTCTAAAACTTGTTATCTTTTCTGATTCCTTCACTGGTGTAAGTTCTGAGGCAAGCATCACAATAACTTTACCTTTCTTTGAACAAGCAGCTGAAGTTGTTAAATGGGACTTACAGAAGCATCTCTTCTACATTCAGCTAGGAAAACAGAGTTAATCCAGAAGGAAGAGCTGCTTGTTTAAAACTGGCTTTCAATCACAATCACTGGCTTTCAATCACTGCTCAGTGAAAAGATTGATCAAAACCAGACTGCCGGCTGCATAACAGCTATGGAGCTGGCAAACAGAAAAGTGTAAATACTGAAGATAGATATACCTTTGATTTAGTAAAGCTTTAGCTCTTGCAGCATACAGTTTGCTTCTGGCTCATATCTCTAGTTAGAGGTTAGATTATGTTTGAGATTTTGGATATTTATCGATTTAAAGGAAACAGAAGACTGAAAAAGGTGCTGTGAAGGCCACTCCCACCTTTTATGAGCAAAACAGCACCATCTGCTTTTGTAACTTCATTTAAGATATCAAGAATGAAACAATTTCAATAATGATTATCCAGAAATTGAGGTGCTACAACATGCTTCTCCCAAATTTGACACCACTTTTACTCTCATCAGTTTGCCTCCACAACAGTCCACTTTCTCAGAATAAAAACAATAAAAAAGAAATTCTATTCTTATTTTGACAAAAGTAGTCATCACCTTGATGCTGTTTAAAACTCAGACCCCCCTCATAATACTAAGTTGTGTATGAGAGTAGCTAGTCCCTTTAAGGAACTCGTAGTGAAATGGTAAGATTCAAGTGCACATTTCTTTAATTGGTAACTAATACAATAGGTATTAATATCAACCATACAATGCTCCTGATTATACTGTCTATGTAGGTGTAGCAATAAGAAAACTCTAATTAACAGCAACCAACTTTTGAAGAAAAAAAAACACCTTTAATTAGTTAAAAGTATTTCATATTCATAGAAATATATCTTCTTGACAATAGCCTTTTATATTCTGAATGCAGGTCTACTCTATTTCTACACCAACAAGTGACTACATTTAAGATAACTGTCAGTCCTTATACGCACTCCGCATAAGAATCGAGAGTCACAGCTGCTGGCTGACTGAATGAAACAAGTTTGTACTGCTCTTTATGGCAATTAGTATAACAAAAATAAGAGGCAGTGCTAGATTTTATATGATTTATGTATTTTTCTATAAGTGTATATATATAAAATATATCATAGAAAAAATATAAATATTATATAGATATACACACACACATCCTCTTGCACATCAACAGTATTGTTAATTAGGTTCTAAATGTCAAATGCTGCCCTCAGATATACCAGTACAACTCTGTTTGGTCTGTAAGCTGTTGCTTTGTGCACTGTTAGTCATAAAGATGCAAGGGCTGGCAGACAGATTATATTTTACCTTCTAACTATCCACACTTCTTTATATAGGAGCTATTAAAAAAAAAACCACCAAAAAAATCCCAACAACCGTAAAAACCCCCATGTCTTCTCTTTCTTTGCCAAAGAGTAATAGCACTGAAGGATGACATCATCTGCCGTTAACTCTCTTACTCAGAAAAGTCTGCCACTTTTGCAGTACAAGTAGTGGGTTGAAACTTACATAATTGCCACAGAGATCATCTGTTAAACAATTTCTCCTTAGTTACACTTACGTAAATTCAGAATAGATCCTCTAGGCACCAGTTGCAAGTTTACAGCCACTTAGTCAAGGAAGTAAATTAGTAATATTTAAAAATTTTTTATTTTATTGACAATATTTTATGCCAATTTGTCTAAATACAACCACCGTAAACAGTGCACTAATTTAAAGAAAAAATAGTTTTAACAGCTGTATATTCTAGTATACATTTCCAAGTTTTAAAAGACGGAATCACAAATGGATGAGTCTATTTCAACAAGTTCTATTCATTGAGCTCGCTTTCTGACTTTCTAAAAGCAGTAGCATCTTCTGATCATCAAGAGTGATCATTACTCACAAACCACAGTCACTTGATTCTGACAAACACTGCAATGAAGTCAGTCTTTTAAGAGGACCAGAACACATTATCAAACCAATCACTGCGAAAAGAAATTAACAACCAGCCAAAGAGCTTGTGGCCAGATATACTGGTCTTGCATATTTGCCTCTATCCTTCTATCGGTTACATTCTAGCAAAACAGTCCTCTAAAAACTCCACATATTATAAAACTCTTTCAAAATCATAAAAAAACCCAAAGGATATAGATAACAATTGTAAAAAGCTATCTTTTAAATATACATCTTTGCTCACCACTTGTATCTCCTTCTCGCCTTGACCTTGGCACACCACGGGAGACAGGATTTGAAAAGCCTTTTGAGGTAGTGCTTTGTAAAGAAGGCTGGTTTGCAGTGAGAGTCCATGCAAGACGGGACCCCAGTTGCTGACGGAGGCAATCTCCAACACCTGGAGCTTGATAGGATTGTCTAAAGGAACAAAAGGAAGAAACATCTTTAAAAACTTTGATTCCATACCCATCACCTGGTTTGGGGTATGCAAATTTTGAAAAATGTCCCAAGTTTGAGTTTGGTTCTTGTGGATGTTTTGTTTGTGGGTTTTTTTTTAATAAAGAAGCCTTAAAAAAGGGTGCAGAACACACAAGCAATTTATTTTGCTTCCTATAAGGCTACACTTTCAAAAAAAACCCCAACTGTCAAAAAGAAAGGAGATATGAATTTGACAAATATGATTTCACATCAAAGATTGACTTTGTTCACACTGAACTGTGTGGATATGCTGAAATGGATTAAAAGTCAAGTCAACTATAATAATAATAAACAACAGTCATAATAAGCAACAAAACTTAAATATTAAGTTGAAACTGTAGTTACATGCCAAAGAACTAAAGGAAAATAAGAGAAAGAGGAGAAAGTTCCCTTTCCTGCTACTCTACTGTTTAGGATAGTTTCTATTGAGTGCCTGAAGATGTGATCAAAGAGGGAGCATCTACAGAAGCTCCGATTTCCCTCCTTCTCAAACTTGTCAACTCTTCTCACAAAAATAGCCTTAAATGTGAAAAATGTTAAGACTAGAAGTTACCTGTGAAAGCATAGTTGCAGGGCGAGATGGAACAAGATTGCAACACAAGTGTCCATGTAAAAAAATGTTGAGGAATGCTGTTCCTCTCTCAACCACACCTCGTACTTACATGATTGTAGGTAATGAACAAGAACACAGCCCCCAAGACAGAGCAACTCTGTTGCGCTTAGCATTTGTAACGCCTCAACTACAGTACAACACTGAATTTTGGCTGTTTGCCTTCAAGAAGGATGTACTCTAGGAACAACGGGAAACATGTACAACGAGAAGTTAAGGAGGAATGAAGCTCACGAAAGATCTAATTTGGGTTGCCCAGCTCACAGACTACAGAACTAAAGAGAGAGCAGTGAAATTGCTATAAAATGGAATAGTCTGAACAGGTCAGACCAAGAATATTTCAGGAACAGGGTGATATTTTTAATCAAGCAGATATACGAAATAATCTCACTGACACACCTTTGTATACTGTATCAGGATTACATAATGGTTGAGGTTGGAAGGGACCTCTGAAGATCACCTCCTCCAACCCTCCTGCTCAAAGCAGGGTCAACTAGAGAAGTTACCTGGTGCATTGTCCAGTCATGTTTTGAATATTTTCAAGTATGGAGACTACACAACCTCTCTGGGCAACCTGTTTCAGTGTTTCACAACATCCACCCTGCCCCAAACACACACCCCACCTCACTGGAAAAGATTCTTCCCTTGTGTTTAACTGGTATTCCCAGTCTTAAAAGTTTTGCCAATTACCTCTAGTCCTTTCCCTGGGCACTCCTGAGAAAAGTATGGCTCAGGCTTCTCTACTCCCCTGGTCAGGTATAATCACAGGGTACGATCCCCTGAGCCTTTCCTTCTCCAGGTTGAACAGTTCCCACTCTCACAGCCTCCCTTCATACGTCAGATGCTCCAACCCCTTAATCAGTTTTGTCACTCCTTCTCCAGACTCTCTTCAGACTGTGTCTTTTTTTGCACCGTAACTGGACACAGGATTTCAAATGTGTTCTCACCAGTACTGAGCAGAGAGGAAGGTTTACCTCCCTCAACCTCCCAATGCAGCCCAGCAGGCTGTTGGCCTTCTTTATCACACATTTCACACTCATGTTCAAGTTGGTGCCTACCAGAAACTCCAGGGCCCTTTCTGCAAAGCTGCTTTGCAGCCAGTCAGCCCTCAGTATGTACCAGTGCATGGGGTTATTCCTCCCCAGGTCAGGACTTGATTGAACTTCAGCAGATTCCTGTCAGTGCATTTCTGGAGCCTATCAAGGTCCCTCTAAATGGCAGCTGAATCACCTGCTTTATCAACCACTCCTCCCTGTTTTGTATCATCTGCAAAATTGCGCTGTCCTGTAAGGTGGGATGAAGGTGTATAGGATCCAGCTCCTGGGCTACACCATTAGTGACTGGGCTCTAAGTGGACTTTGTGTCACTGGTCATAATCCTTTGAGCCTAGAAGGTCAGTCAGTTTTCAGTCCACCTTACTGACACCTTATCTAGTCTGTATATTATTTTGTCAATAAAGATATTACTGGTAGACAGTGTCAAAAATCTTACTAACATTGAAATAAACAACATTCACTTCTCTCCCCTTGTCCACCAAGTCAGTCATCTCATCACAGAAGGCTGTAAGACAGGTCAAGCATGTCTTCCCTTTCTTAAGTCTGTGCTGACTACTCCTAGTCCCCTTCTTGCCCTTCATGTGTCTGGAAATGCTTTCCATGATTAGATGCTCCTCCATCACCTTCCCAGGTGTTGAAGTGAGGCTAACCAGCCTGTAGTTCCCTGGATCCTTCTTCCTGAACAAAGCAGCAACATCTGATTTCTTCCAATCCTCAGGAACCTCCCCCAGCTGCCATGTTTCAAACATTACCAAGAATGGCCTCACTACTACAGTGACCAGTTCCCTCAGCACTTGTGGAGGGATCCCACCAGGTCCCATGGGCCCTGATCATTCTCTGCCAGTGGTAAAGTGGAAACAATGAAGATTTTCCCAAGGGTCTCAGGGTCCCGAGCTGGTCTTACCAGCACAGATCAAGGAAAAGAAAGCACTGAGTACCTCGGCCTTTTCCACATCTTATGTCACCACAGCCCTGCCCCTTGAGCATCAGGTCCATGTTTTCCCTAGCCTTCCTTTACTGCTTATGTATTTGTGGAATTCTTTCTTGTTTCCCTTCACATCCCTTGGTAGATTTAACTCTAGGTGAGTTTGGGCTTTTCCTGCACTCTAGATGCCACTCTGCACCTTCCCCTGCTTCCACCTTTTGTACTTTTTTTTTTTTTATGTCTGAGTTTTGTCAGCAACTTCTTCATTCATGCAGGCCTCCTGCCACCTTTGCTTGTATTTCTGCTTGTCAGGGTGGACCATCCTCGAGCTTGAAGGAGGTGATCCTTGAATATCAACCAGCTCTGAGGGCAGGCAATTGGACTAGATGATCTTTGTAAGTCCCATAAAAATGAACTATTCTATTCTATTATCTCCTGAACCCCTCTTTTCTCCAGCGAAGCCTCTCATGGGATTCCTCCAAGCAGCTCCCAGAAGAGGCCCAAGTCTTCTCTCCTGAAGTCCAGGGATGGGATCCTGTTTTTTGCCTCGCTTCCTCCTTTCAGAATCCCGAACTGCACCATCTCTTGATCACTGCAGCCAAGGCTGCCCCCAACCAGTTCTTCCTTGTCTGTAAAAAAGTCAAGTCCAGCAAAACACCTCTCCTCATCATGTCCTCAATCACCTGTGTCAGAAATTTATCATCAGTGCACTTCAGAAACCTTCTGGATTGCTTATGCCCTGCAGCGCTCCCCCTCCAGCAGATATTGTGGTGATTAAAGTGCCTCATGAGCATCAGGGCCTGCAAATGTAAGGCTTCTTACAGTTGTCTTAAGACCTCATCTACTTCTTCCTGATAAGGCAGTGTACAGCAGGTGCCCACTACAGCATCACCCATGCTGGTCTGCCCTTCAATCCTAACCCATAAAGTCTTAGCTGGCACCTCATCGGTCCCTAGGCAAAGCTCCATACATTCTTGCTGCTCTCTCATGTAACCAGCAATTTCCTCTCCTTGCCATCCTAGCCTGTCCTTTCCAAAGAGCACATATCCACCCTCTGCAACACAGCAGTGGTATGAACTATCCCACCATGTTTCTGTGATCCCAATGAGATCATAGCCCTAGTACTGCACACACATCTTAAGTCTTCCTGTCTGTTGCCCATGCTGTATGTGTTAGTGTGTTGGCACTCCAGCAAAAATCTGCGAATGTCCTAGAAAAGGTATGAGAAATTCTCTTACAAGGCTGCCCTCTCCACGCTCCTCATTTGTGTGCACAGACTTGGGTGGACCCCATTCTGCCCTGCTCTGTTGGCTTTAAGGTCTCTCTTGACCACATCACCCTGCACCTTTTGCTTACTAACCTGGTCTGTCACCTCCTCACACAGTCGCAGGGCACAGTCCTCCCCCAGTGTCCCTAGCTTAATGGTATCCTCTACTTGCGCATCCAAGATACACCATACAGACCTAGTACTGACAAAGTCAAGTAAGCATTTGTATTGTAAAGCATATTAATAACAATAAAATCCAGTTGTGTCAGCACTGGTTAGTAGTTCCATATTATGAGTTCTGTAAGTCATCTCAAATACACTGTATTAAAAAAAATATCTTCAAGTCAAAATAAAGCTGTGGTACTTTCTGAAAATGCATCTATTCCAGTTTTGTGTTTGTTTTGTGACTGTTGGGGGTGGGGAGGAAAATTAAGAGACAAGAGTATAGTGTCTTTCTCTTTTCCGATTACAAGACAGGAAAGAAATTAATAAAAATTTCCATCAGTTAGCCTTATATTAGGAATCTGGTGAAATCACAATCCATGGATCTTCTGTTAAGACAAAATAATAGGGCTTTGCTCATTTCTGCATCCCTTAAGATGATTTTATTTTTGAAAAGTGATGTTCCTGTCGCTTTAAGACGTAGGCTTTATTTCCAGGCTTTTTAGCTGAAGGCTGAAACAGCTATGCAAGTAAGTACAGTCCTCACTATTACAAATGTTGTAAGATTCCGTTCACTCTTCCGTGCTCAACTTCTATGAAGCAATGTATTTCCAGGTACATACTACAGAATGACCGTTGAACCACTCCCTCTCACAGACTATGAACACATTCGTTTTCCCTCCACAGAACACAGACTGTGTGCAGTGCATCTCTGCCAGGCTTTGTAGAGCTGCAGGATACCACAACATGATATCCAGTGACACAAGAAGGGCTCAGATTTTGAGCATGTAACTGTCTGTGTTGGCTTATTTAACAAAATCAACGCTGAGGTAATCATCTTATGGCTTATAATGGCCACTTATCCAAAATCTGAACTATTTGGCATTTGAATGTTGCAGTTCCAAATGTAGATTCATCCTGGTACAAACAGACAATTAAATCACTGCTGAACAGTAGGTGTTTTAGGATTTTTTTATTTTCCTGATAGGTAATTTTTTTTAATCAACTCTTGTATAATATTTTTTTTCCCCCAGAAAAAACCCTGTCCCCTCAAGACACGAGACTGCTCTAATATAACAGTCAATCTGCTGTGAAAATGCTTAAAAGAAAGGCAGATAATACAAGAAAGGTAACCTATTTGAAAATGGAGGATGTTAAGTCTACTAATTTGACTATGGCTGAGAAATGCTTCATAAAATGAACCTGGGCAGGGTCTCTAAATCCAAGGTCTTTACAGAAGAAAGATAAAGACTATTTTAAAGTGTTTCAGAGGACTGAAAAATTTGGAAAAGCACTTAGCACTAGAATCCAAAAGAGCGGATCCAGTAAAATATCAGCTATTCAGCAGATAGCCAAGATTAAGTTTAAGAATGCATACACTTGGCCAGCCATTTATGGCTGCATACAGTCATATGACAGCACTTGATATTCAGAACTGTTCAGCTAAGGAACTTGGTTTCTATGCAACTATAGTGGAATTTCCAATGGCATACAAATTGGGAGGGTGGGGGAAAAGAAAAAGAAGTAAAAAAAAAAAGAAAAAGCAGATCCTCTCTAGTCTTCTTCAAACTTATTTGTAAGGTAAAACAGTTCAATTTACCCTGGCAGGAGTGATTGTGGAGTTGGCGTTGGCCCATTCAGGGCATACAGGCTGATGCTGCTGATGCCACTGCTCCCCATGCTGCCAGAACTCTGGGCAGACTGAGCACTGCGGTCCTGGTAATTCAATGGAAGGCTTTGAGGCCTGGCATAGTAATAAGGGGTTGAGTGAGCATCCCGTGGCAATGCTTGAGCAAAAAGTGTGGCATAACTCGATACCTGAAACGGAGAGGATTTGAAAAGGGAGGAATAAAAAGAAAAGATTTGTGAGTTGCTTTAAGTCTTGTCTTTACTTAACAGGAGTGTAATACTCAAGAACACAAAAAAAATGAAGACTTTGCACGTTTATGCAAAGAAAAATTTGTTGTTACAATTATAATGACCAAAAAAAAATCCCCTACAGTGAGCAGAAGTACTTTTAGCAATATAAATTATTTTTGCCCGCGAATTGTCATTAGCAATAGCTGCAAAAAGCACTTTGGTGCTAGCAGAGCTGCAACCAAAAGAGGAATTTTGCTCTCCCTACTCCATTTCAAACTCATTAGCACATGAGCAGACATGACACCACCAAGCAGAAAGCAAACAAAAAAACCCACCCATCTAATAAAGTCACAACTTCAGCCCCAAATGTTGGACAAGCTCATCATTTTACATTTACTTAGTATTAAAAAATTGCAGATACTTGTGTCAAGTGGGTTCTTCTTTTCAGCCTCACACACAACCCCCACAAACACAACCTGGTTAAGTCTGGATAGTGAATCTGAATGACATCTAAAATAAGTGACACACATTTACTGTTCCTCAGAAGTAACAAAGGTCTCCTCACCTACCTTGTTAGACTGCTTACGTGGATCTTCACTAAGGCTAAGCAGGAGGTAGAGAATTGACCATTTGTTTTTCAAAATGCCCTTTAAAAAAGATGAAGACAAACACGGATTAATAAAAAAAACCCAACAACTATCAATTATTCAGCCTACTAACATGTACACATATAAATCAATTTTCCACACAAATAAGAATTAAAGTGTGTTTATTTCTCCTGGTTTTCTGCAAATTATGCATTTTGTGTGTATATGTTACATGGTATAAGAATTTTGGCCATAGAATATTTCTTTCTTCAGGACAGAGCCCACTAACCAAACCTACCAAAGCTCTGTATTATTATATGAGAGTAGAAGGAGACACTCTACATTACCATGTACAGCAGAAGTCTATTATCTTCTGCTTTGATCTCAACAACAAGCAAAAAGTAGTGGTATTGCATCTGTTGCAAGTAACTAACCCAGCAACTCGTTAACAACCGGTAAAGAAGGAGCAGCAACTTTACTGCTTCTTCTAGTGGCCAGGATAGAATAAGTCTAAGTGCCTCAAAAAGGATGGTTTGCTCAAGTGGAAAGCTGCCACTAAAATAAGCACTAGCCTCCTTTTCTCTTTAGAGTAATGGATGAAACAAAGCTAAAACAGATTCACACAAGCTTTTTTCTTTCTTCCAGTTGCTTTCAAGAGAATTACTAGAGGAAGAAAAAGATGCATTAATTCAGAAAACACGTATTTCTTCTGTGTCCTTCTCTAAGCTCATGGGAAAAATAAATTATTATCCACCATTAGTAATAAACCAAATAGCAGATTAAATAATAATTAGTAGAGCAAACTTTAAAGAAGGCAGTATTCAGATGACACCATTTGATGTACACGATATGCTAGCACAGGGAAAAAAGCAACACAGGAGGTTAAGAGAACCTCAAACACTTGAGCAGGCAGCGAAATATGAGGAGATAGCTGATGTAAGATTGTATTACGTTTGGAAGAATAACCAAACTGATATGAACACAGACAAGGCATTTTGTTTCAAAGTTTACAGCCATCATGCTCTGCAGCTACTTTGCTTGCCAAATGCAACGATATGGCAACATAGTACATAAGCTACAGAAACGCGTTACAGAAAATCTGTATTAAAAGAGCAAGATCACATAGTGCAACACATGCAAGAAAAGGCTGAAACCAATGGTTGAGGTTATCGAACAGATGCCTGCAAACCAGTGACACTTGCTTCACTGTACAAACCAACGCAAATAATACACAAACCCACAGGATAAGGAATAGAGGAAGAGTTACACAGTAACTTTAGATACAAGCACTAACAAACTAGTAAGTTAAGTATGGATGAGGGGAGGGGCAGAACCGACTTCTGAGAGGTCAATACGCTCCACAGAATCACTCTTTTGTAATCTTAAAATCTTAGTATTATCCTGTAAAACTCAGCCATGATCTATATGTAAATTCATGAATAAAAAGCCGAAAAACAGAGAAAAAAAAAATTCTTCTAAATAGAACGAGCAAAATAAGGACAAATTTTCTGTTACATAGAAAAACACCACCTTTTACATTACCTAGCTTTTGTTGTCAAAAATCATGTATGTGCAAAGGACAACTGTGAATCTCACTTTATCACTGCCCACCATATTCTACCCTGCTAAATACTCAATTTTATTGGAGAATCCAGAATAGATTAGCAGCAGCCATTTTTTACATACCTCAGCTAAACTTCTAAGCATCTTTCCCTCCTTTCACCTGATCCATCTTCCTGCATCATGGGCTTTCTATATGCTAACATCTTTTGTCAGAAGATCAACATGCAGTGTGGCTAACACCAGTTACACTGGCGTTAACAGAAACAAAGTCAGCAAACCCTTAACCTTCAACATTAATGACCTGGAGCACTTAAACATTCAGAACCATGAGGACTGTTTAAACCCTAGATTAATAAAATCAATATACTTGCAAGGTGTTGCTGTAAAATAAATGACAATAAAAAAATTAATTGGTTTTACATACAAAAAAAATGAATACTATTTTTGCAGAGTTCCTTCCTTCAGATGAAGTGCCCCTTCATTTAACTGGACTCAAACTAAAAATGTATCCTTTATTCTCTTCTGATTTACAATCAAATCCAAATTAATTTCTAATTAATAGCAAACAACTTACAGTTAAAAAAAAAAAGTAACTTGTAAATTTTCTCACAAAAATTACAAACTGGTTGAGGTTGGAAGGCACCTCTGAAAATTGTCTAGTCCTCTGCTCTATAGAGCCCTCTCCTTAAAGCAGGGTCCTCTACAGCAGGTTGCCCATGAATCTGTTCAGTCAGGTTTTGGCTGTCTCCAAGGATGGAGACTCCACAACTTCCCTGGGCAACCTGTTCCAGTATTCAACCATCCTCTCAGTAAAAATGTTGTTAATGACCCGAGAACTCTCCAAAACAACTCTGCAACATCAGAAGGATGCTTATGTGTGCTTTCAGTTTCTTTACTCTTTATAAATTTATTACACTACCTGTGAACTGAGTTTTCTGTAGAGTTCTGAAAACAAAGCAGCATCCGCTTCCCTTCTTTGTCGCACAACTATTAAAGAAGAAGAAATATAGATTAAAAATTTGAAAGAAGTATAAGAGTCATATCTGAAACTATATATTTGTGGTAAATTGGAAAATGTACCCCAGAAAGTATAATGATGCTTAACTGTTTCATTTTATTTACTCATACAGTTTTGCCTGTTTTCATGTTATCTGCATTGCAGCCCTGAAAATTCTTGCATCAAAAGCAATGCAATGTAAGTACCTGTTTTTCTTAGAGCAATAAGAATATACACCTTCTCATTAAGTGCCCTTTTACAGTCTAGTCTGCCATTCTGCATGTTTAAGGAATTAAAACATAACTGAAAGCAAACATGGTTTAAAGAATGCTATAAAGCCCTTCACAAAACTAAGTGTAATTGTTTTTATTTCAGGCAATAAAAGCAAGAAAAAAGTAGTAATGCCACCTTCTCAAAGTCAAGCATAATTCAAGGTCGCACAACTTTTATATATTAAGAAAAATAAGTCTCAATCACTGCCAGTTACATAACAGAAGTCTTTGCTCAGAGGAAAAACATTTTCAAGCTTTCAGATATCTTCAGAAAAGCCATGCTACATCAGAAAGAGCCACGTTTAAAAAAAAAAAGGGATAAAACAAAAACCTCCGAAGAAACCTTAATAATAAAAAAAATTGGCTGTTAAACATTAGAAATGTTAATTAGCATCAAAAGCCACTGCTAAGTACATTTTGCCAAGTAAGACACTTCCTGCCTTGTATCTCCAAAATAAATGTAAAGTTAGAAGGATGTATCCAGTTACTTGTTACATGACTACTAACATCAGCCTACAAACTGAAGGTGGGGAGAAGGAAGATGAGGGAGATAGCCCTCTTCGAAACTCCTGGCAATAGACCCAAAGAATATATGCTGTGCTGGCTAGTACTATCTAAAACACGTAGAAATTCATCATGCAGAGAGTATATACTGTAGAATACAATGTTTTGGAGTGGCACCTAGGGAAATTCTGATGGTCTTATTTGCCTGTCAGCAAGTCATGGAAGCTTTACGTCAGCAAGAAATACACATGTACTTTAAAACAGTTACAACCACTGACTTCGGTTACCCTAATTCAATCTCCCTGACTGAATATTCAAAGCTCAAATATGAAGCTTTAATATAATTAGCACACCAAGGAATTGTTTCTGGACGTTTTACTGTAGAGCAGATAATCTGCTGAAAGCAGGATCTGGCTTTTCAAGAAGAACGCATCACATCCCCATTGGATTCACGCAGGGCAACACTTGACTCAGAGCAGCGTAAAGCACAGTGGAATGTAACTGCAACATGACTTTACACTGTCATGGTCTAATGTTTTGGCTTTAAGAAGGTGATTGCAGATAAAACTTGTAGAGAAATTGAAGGCAAGAAATATCAGGTAAGTCACAATCAATGCCCAGGATGCTCATTCAGCAAGTTTCACACAGGTGCTCATGAAGTTAATTGTGCCAAAGTGTAATATTTCTGAAGAGCACATCACGAAAATATCAGTCTTCTAAAGAGAACTATGAATTCATAAAGTCTGAGTACTATTAAAGAGAAAGAAGTGCACTATTAATTGATCCTTGTTTTCACGGTAGCTAAAATACAAAGTAAGTGGCAGCAAGGGAAGACTAAGCTGAGCATTCAGAAAAATCTGAGCTGTGAATACAAATAGTCACTCAGGAATATTAACTGGGGAATTAATGGAATTTCCATCATGAACTTTCAGGGGATGAGCACTAGTAACAGATTAGGTAACTATCTGTGAGGCAGAGTTGTCCCATTTTCAAGGAATAAACTGATCAGGTAATTTCTTGAAGAAATTCCATTCCTATTTCTAAGAAACAAACAAAGATGCACTTACGTTCTTTCTTGATTTTCTCCACTACAAGAAATTCATCCCGTTCAACAGTGGGAGCAAAGTTGCTTCCAATAACTCTCACTGCATACTGAAACTGTTGGGCTGCATCAGCTGAAAGAAAAAAGGAAAACTCTCTCACACAAGCAGAGTGTTAAAATTCTATTAAAAGAAATAAATTTTTAAAAGTTAGACATAACATTGCATTGCTATGGTTGAATCCGGCAGAGATGCACCTGGGTTAGAGCAGATAATGTTATACTATAATCCTGAGACACACTTCTAACCAGAGGGCAGTAAAGTCCAGTTTACCCATGAGCATATTATCAATGGTATACTTCAAACACAGTCACCTGTATACACTCCACAAAATAATTGCACTTAAATTTGTGAACAACCCTTTCCTATTCTGTGCTGATAGAAGTGACACTTAGGCCTACCCACTTACTAGAGAGCATTAACACACTTCAACTGGCTCTGCCCTTCACAGACTGAAATGCTGCGGGACTTTGCACCAAGTCACTCGATTCAGCTCACACATAGGAACAATATAGTCTTGTCCACCAGGCACACTTTCTCACCAGGCACCAAAACTGGATTATCCTACCTGTGGATCTTTACTCGGATCCACAACAGTGGTTTTACCAGTCTGTGTGTTGGTTTTACCTGTTTTGTTTTTAAACCAGTTTACATGGTTTTACCACTTAGGTTCAAAGCTAGCTGAGAGATACTGGCATCGTATTCCAATGCACAATATAGACACTAATGGAGAGGTCACAAGCCAGTGACCTCCCTCCACTGTTCCTTCATCATGCTATAATTCTGATTTTATTATTGTGCCTGAACAGTATTGTTTTAGTGCAAGAATCTCTGCTTTCTGGGAAGATTAATAGTCTGGTAACACTGAGATAGGGCCAGCTCAGTATTAATGCCTCTACAGCATAGTCATGTTCCCATTTATTGACCTGAAAAATCCATCAAACAATAACCCTACAGGCATGTCAAGTGCCCTTACAAAATGTCAGATAAATTTCTACTCCTCATCTAGGAATAACTGTAGTAACATGAAAGCAAAGGTACATAAGAAAAGTAAGTGTAAATGCATTGTGTCAACTACTTGAATCCTTACATTTCCTGACTTCAGAAAAAAAAAAATCTAAGCAATTCTGCACATTAAGTCTGTTATGCATATAACAATTACATGCGCAAATGCATCAGACTCCTCATGTGCTTTATTTAGTCATTTAAGCAGTCAACTTTCAGAGAAAACTGTAGAGTAATGCAGCAATGGTTCAGCTGAGGAAAAAGAAAGGATGCTGGCCTGGACAAATATGTATAAAAGAAACAAGAAAAATGGAATAGGGTAAATACCAGAAATATTTTAAGTGTTGAGTCGTCTCTAAATTCACTAATATTTACAGTCGGGGAAAAAAAAAAATCACCTGGGAGATACTAGGAGTCAATTATTGATTACATGCATGAAAATATCCAGAAATTTATGGAAAGGAGAAATTTGAAATCAGAATGCGCTACATTCTTTTTGAATGCCCACTTTTTACTGTCTTGTGATATAAATGCCACCCACTGGTCCTAATCTACTAGAATACAACTGTAGACCAGCAAACATTAACCAGTTGACACAAAGCAGTACTTCACATAAGGAGGAAAAAAGTCTGCTCAGACAGAATCATTAGTATTTAACAGTATTTGACAATACTGGAATACAAAAGGAACAACAGTATCATTCTGCTTTCAGGGAAGAAAATGCCAATATCCAGACTACGGTAAGGCCACAAATCTGCATGACTTAAATTCCTCCCAGAATGAATAGTCCTACTGTTAGACTATGGAACCTTTCAATTGCAATAAGGACTTGAAAATACAAATATAAAATGATTTAATAGTTCAGCAATTGATAGCTTAAACTGAACGGATGAACCAGGTGAGAAGAGTTAAGTAAGAATTACTCAGAAACAATTCCTCGTAAGTATAATGCATGTCATTACAGAACAACTCAAGATTTCCAAAAGTATTCTGCAAGGCCAATTAAAGTCAAATATTAGCACTAAGTTATCCCACACAATAGCAAGAGTTTTATCTTTCGTTAATTCCTCAACTAGCAGCAGTTAGGCAAGAGCTAGGCTTTCCTAGTAATTCCTATACATTTTTAGTGTGTTGTTATAAAGACTTAACATGGGCTACAAATTAAAAATAAAATTGCTAAAAGAGTTCCAGCTCAAGCATCTTGGATGAACTAAAGTCAGGAGAAGGATCAAGGGTTGACACCCAAGTATTTCATCAGTTATGACACGTATCTAGATTAAATAATAAACTCCCTTACTGATTATCCACTAAGAATCGGGAGAGAATGGATCACCAGGAAACTAGTTCAATACAAGTTATAGAAAAATATAAAAAGAAAGAAGCATTTGAAAAAACCCACACAAATAGACGTCTTCTTAAAAAAAAGAAAACAACAAAAAACTTAACAACAAACACATAGACGCGCACACCCCCAACCATAACAAAGCCACAAGAACAGCCCCCTACAGTTCCTCCTAGTTCACTAGACAGACTACCCTGTTTTCCAAGGAAAACTATGTTCTGAAATTAACTTCTATGTCCACCTGCACCACCCTTTCACTTTTTTTTTTAAAAAAAAAACAAATTTGACAGAGGTCTCGGGGATATCAGGTTAAACAGGTTTCACAGAAACTGGGGACTGGTAGAACAAACATCCAAACAACTCTCCCTGGGGAGGGAGAGATTGCAGGGAAAGTTCAGTGTTTAAGTAGTCCCTCTGATCTGCCAGCACAGAATTAGCAGTATCAGGTACTGCATCCTGCCCCGACCGCAGCCAGCAAGCACAAAGGAACAGGGACCTGGAGGATAAGGGAAGAGGGGTTTCTGAAGAGAGCCACAGGGAATGAAAGTACAAGCTGGCAGTATTACAGCTGAGGATTGCAGGGAGGTTACTGAAGAGAAGACTTGAGACACAAAATCCACAGGAAACGGACATATTTAACTTTAATGAATGAACTTGTTTCCTCTACATTTATGATCTTGCAGTATATCACAGTATGTTGATCTTAATGACTGTTGAATACGAAAATATCTAGTTGATTTTAAAAAAAAACCCGCTATGTCTGGACAACTGAGCGTTATTCATTCAGCTGTTTCTGCTAACTTTTCAGTATATGCTATGACTTATGCTGGGATTATCAGTGTTTAATGTTTGGATAAAAATTTAAAAATCAGAGCATTACATTTTATTTATTTGCACTGAACGACAATGCACAGTTTTCCCATGTAAGCAATGCTGTATTTAATGTGTTTATTCATTGTTTAAAAATTCTTTGGTTTGTGAACAAAATGGTTCCTATCAAAAAGATTTAAGTGCTGTGTTTCCTCTCTGTTGTTCTCTGTGGTTTGGGGGGGTGTAGATTGAATTCAAGTGCACCAAGATCCACACAATGAGAAATCAAGTGGGTTTACTGTCTTCAGTCACCTGATGAGACAATTACAAAATCCAGCAAATGTGTACAAAGTCTCTAGAGACTCTCTGGAACTTCATTTCTCCAGAAGAATTGACTCAGAAAGACAGCTATACATTGCCACAAGTTTGGGTGGGGTTTTTTTGGATGATGATGCTGGAATAGGGATTTACATCAAAATAGTAGAAGAAAATCATGGACTTTGCCGTTTGTGTGTTTTCCAATCTGCCTCTGACACTACAGCTTTTAGAAGATCACCTATGTTTCTAGTTCTGTGGCACAAGGGAGTATTGATGGCAAGACTGAGAGACAAAGAAACACATGTGAAAGTTTCTGGACAGAAACAGAAACCTTGACTTTTTAAACATAAGCCCTCAACCTAACAAAAACCACAACTGATTATTAATTATATATTATATTAATAATTAATAGTAAGTAGCATTTTTTTCCTGTAATGGGAAAGTTTTAAGAAAGACATATAACCTTCTATAATAACCTTCTATTTCAACACCAATCACAGCAAGACTAGTTAAAGCACAGAAACTTAGTATAGTCTTTTCCATAATGCCCTAACAAGGCATCTGAGAAAGATCTCTAGTTGAAAGACTACAATTCCATCAAAAAATTCTGACTATTAAACCTGTTACACGACTAATGATATGGAAAAAAGTTATCTGCTCTTTACACATACAGATTTGTACTGGCAATTCAATAACATCATAGCAAGACTTTTTATATTATATTTTATTCAGATTTTCATGTTTTATTCATATCAAGTCCAGCTTCTCTTTTACAAACAAAACTCCCTGCTGTGGGAGTTTCTTCAGAAGATTATTTCTTATAAGTCTGTAAAATAACTTCAGTACCTAAAGCGATTAAACATAACTTAACACGGATATCTGTCACTAAATAAAGATTCACACAGTTTAACAGACACATTTAATTGCTTCCCTCCTCAAAGAACAGCCATTACGACAGCAGAGGAGCTTAAAATACACAGCTACGTATGTGTACATCCTTCTTCATCAAAAACTGATTACAGCATGAATCTATTATGTAACAGTAAGCTCAACATATCTGATGCATGAAATCAATGCAGCTGTTTGCAGGGTAAGGGGGGAAGGAACACTGGTCATCACTTGTTTTCCAGAGTCTGATCAAAGCAGTGAATGCAGATAAAGACAGACACTCTCCCTCAGACTATATCCCTTAAGTAAAACGCACGTATACAATTAATGATACTGGTAAGCAGCCATACAGCTGAACAAAGAACTAGCACTTATCAATCACCAAAAATAGAAATTAAACCCTCTCCTTTAAGTAGAGCAATCTATCAATAATTCAAAGTTCTGTACTCCACCTAGCCATTCATGCTTTCCTACAAACAATGTAGCATTAAAATTGAACTACTCAGAAGGCAGGTAACAGCATTTTAAAGCTGCAGAAAATACAAGTGTAGCACATGCAAAAAATATAGACGCAATATACAGGAAGAATTCAGTTGTAAAGAAAGCAAGCAGAAATAGGCCAAAAGGTGAAGTTTAAAGGAAAAGTTCAAAAGACAGAGACACTTGGCCAATATACTTCCAAGTAGCCAGTATTTCAGAGGAAATGCTGAGATTCAGCAAGCCTTTGCTAAAAAGAAGTTTCTAAGATTACCTATAATTTCAGGAAATTATCCGAAATTCACTTTAGAGCCTTACGCATTTCTTTCAACACCATCAGCTATGGATCTATTGAAGTTTACAGAGAAAAACAAAAACAAGTCCTCAAAACCTAAGTAGCAATTGAAATGTTGTTTCCAAACTTTAACTATCATAATTGTGAGAAACCTGGTTTCCTGCAAATAAGACACTAGTTATTTTAATTTGTCTGTAAGCATAATTTCTAAACGATAGAACAATTCTAAAGAAAACTTATCTCAACCAGACAGTAATCACCGTCTTTCTTGAAAGACTTGAGAGATTAGCAGACTTTCACCACTATCTCTTCTTCCAGTCAGCTGTCTGTCATCCCAGACAACAGTTTTGCTTAAATGCAGATGCAAAATTATTGTAAAACGATTTCACACTAAACTGCGTTCGATGCTCTATGTGTGGCAGTGACTGGCTATTGCTGCAAACTACTCAGACACAGATGCTGCCATCTGACACATGCTGAAAAAAAAAAAACCAACAACAAAACAAAACAAAAAAAACCCCAAATCACCAAACTTCTTTACTGTAACAAAGTGTTTGCTGAACACCTGATGCGCTTCTGCTGCAAAACTAAGCCTGGAAGAAAAGCTGTAAAACTCGAGAACCTTCTCCCATACACCACGAGCAGGTACTGAGTTTGTCAATACAGTAATGCTGCTGTATCTTGTCTGTTTTAACTACACCAAAACTTCCACGTTAACAGGATTTATTACCAGGGAAAAAAAGCAATTGCATCAATGTGATGTCATATACCGATAAACTAAAAACACTAATGGCATTCTAGATTAGTATAACTGCTTTGTTTTTTAAGAGAATCTACATGTGTTGTAAGCAAAACCGCTTGTTTCTGTAGAAGACATTGTGCTTGAGAAGTGTAATTTTAGGACCAGCCCAGTTATGAAATATTCCTGAAAAAAATTAATTTGGCATCAGTCTTCTGCTTTAGTTAACTATCTTAAACTTCTCTGTTGTAAGTTCATTTCTTTCAGAAGCAAAAATAAGAGTAAAAACAAATTATAAAATGTAAACATATAAATATTCTGTTCATGCAAGTTTTCATTTGAATCATTTTAAGTTTATTCTTAATTAACCATCTTTCCAGTCTCCACAGTCCTCTCCTACAAAGACAAAACCCAACAAGCCCACAAAATAAAACCCAAGCCACACACACTCACATGCCTTTCCTTACTTAGAAGTTGTCCACAAACTTTGAAGCACAACACAGAAAACATAACTATTCTTTAATTCTGTTAATATTGCTGGCGCTTGTTGTATTGTCAGTAAACAGATTTTTTGAAGAATGTTCCACTGGACTATCAGCAACTCAGTCACACATTCTTCTCAGAAGTTTCCCCTCACTGAATTTTTGCCTAACTTGTCAACTTGCATTTGCTTCTGTTATTAGCGTAAGTAAAAAACCCTCCGTATAACCTTTTGAATGAACTCCATGCTTCCCCCCCACCATGAAAGCTTAACATATAATTCAGAGCTTAAAACACCAAAACAAACAGCAATAACAAAATCCCAACTGACATTACAGAGATTAAGTTAAGGCCATAGCATGGACTTCATGCAGCAAACCGCTCTTTGAATATTGAAATACCACTTTCTAGAGCACGCACACCTCCAGAAGCACTCTGGTACAGAAAAATCTTTTTAAGATTCAAAACCAAATAGATGTAGCTTGAATATTTACAGCAATACCATTTGATTCCATTGGATGCACTAAGAGCTCTTACAGCTGACAAGCTTGTACAGCAGTCTACACAGTCTACTGACTAAGATTACCAAGACGTTTGTGAAAGACAGCTAAGAACAAGAAGCTTTTTGTCAGAAGGACTAAATTCACTGTTCAAAGAGAGGCATGCAACCCTGTATAATTGCTGGAGTCCACAAATAAGGGAAAAAAAAAATCATGGAAATTACTGCACAGGCAGGCAAGCTCTCTGCAAGATCAGGCATTAGTATAAAAGTGAGGCAGATAGCCTGGATAACAAAGAAGGATTGATAGTGCGAAACTAGTATACTAGTTCTTGGACACTGTGAAGAGATGAGGAAGAGGTCAGCAATGGCTCCAACTGCCAAGTGCAGAGATCCCCAACAAACCGCAGTAGGTGACTGCAGACACATAGCACCACGTGAAATGAGCTTTAAGCTCTTACTTGAGAACTGGCTAAAGCACAGGAACAAAGAGCTTTCAAAGCACAGTTCTATCAAAAAAAAAAAAGTTGGGGTAGACATTTTGGGCAGAGCTGTTTGCGAAAAAACAGTAACTAGGCCTATGCAGCTGACTGATTTTGGAAACTAAGCAAGCCATCTACTTAGTGGATGGTCTTGAAAAAGCGAGGGGAGAGAGAGAGAGAGAGAGGATAGCTCCACCACTGGGAGCCTCTGCAGGCACATTCCATCATCGCACAAATTCACTTCAACATCAATCTTTAACAAGCGGGGAAGGCGGAAGCCTTCTCAGACCACCATGGGCAGAAGCAAGAGAATCCCCAGCAGACAACAGGCTCCATCAGGTTTACAGAGTACTTCAGGCACGGGATCGCAGAACGTAGACACGGATGCAGAGTAAGACCACTCATCCCACATTAGCTGTAAGTGCACTATTACGATACAAACATTACATAAACAGAATCCTTCAGCTCCTTCTGAAGCCATAGCTTCATCACAGACATAATACAACCCAAGTGCTGAAAAGGAACATAGCCAAGTACATCAAACCTTCTGAAATTCAAAATCAGGGAAAGTACAGGCAGGAAGAACCATTAGACCTTTGAATCTCAACTCCTTTTTATTATTTACCCATTACATTTTACCCGATTACATCAGTACCTTGTATTTTACTGGAGCACTTATTCCAGGAAGGTACCAAAAGCTAGGATTTCAAGAAAATTCGCAGCAGGCTAACTGCACAAATGGTTAAAGATGACTGTTTATACCTAGCTTCAGCTTCTTGTTACTAAAATTTACTAGAAATTTCTCTAACAAATTTAAAGATCTCTTAAGTATCTAAGCTTTTTTCCCTAAACTCTGTAGAAGCAACTGAACATCACAAATTACTTACCAAAGACTAAAGCGATTATACTTGTAAAGTTCGCTTCAAAACAGAGAATGTGCATACACAAAGCACCCTAACTTCATCAGTACGCAAGGAGGGGAGAAGCTGGATGTAGGCCACTAACCACACACAAATACCATACTTCAAACTTATCCTGTGCTGAAAGGAAATTAGATTTAAAAGCTTGAAAAGCAGTGCGATGCTAAATGACTTGTCTGGTGGCTTCCTTACCAGCTAGGGATACATGCATCTACCTCAACACAGAGGACACTGGTACTAACAAAATTCCCTTATTGTCTTTATTTGTTGCTTGGACATAGAAACCAGCAGGGAACAACCACCACACATTTCACAACTGAGATTTCTTTCACAGACATTTTGATTTATCACTCTCTACGCACTTTAAATCAATAGCTGAGCTGATGACAAAACGAACATAAGTACTACAGTTGACTGTTTCAAGAGAAGTCTCATGTTAAAAGGTTGAGCCTTCAGTGCTAGAGTCCCTCATAACACAGGAATAAAGCGCAGGGTAAGGATGGGCTTCCTATCTGTCACATGACTACAAATATGGGTGATGGTAAACGTGGCAGACAGCCCACACTATTTCTTTTTTTCAAGTTGATACTTCAAAGAAGTCCTCAGATAACCCACAAGTGAACAAACATAGTGGGCTACAGCCTGTACTCAGCAGCTTACCATGACTTGGGGCAAAATTTCCTCTTTCCTTAGTCACACACACATGAGATTTTAGTTACATGAGTAGAATCCCAGTGTACAGAAATAGGTTCAATATCTAAGTAAAAAAATAACACAAATCAGAGTTCTCTTCTATGTTTTCTCACATACTGCTTGCAAATAAACTTATTATTCCACTCAGAAGAGATAGAGAGGTATAGAAACGTCAAAAAGAAGGCCAGATCCAAAGTTGGTAGAAGTGAGCCATCTCTCCTCAATACTCGTACCTTGATTGATAAATGCAGAGGTTTCTTCTCATGCTGTTTAAGTTTTATAAATATCACAGACCTGGATAAGATACTCAATACCAAGAAACAAGCTTAGATTGAGTTTAGATTGCAGTCCCTTTTAAATCTGAGAAAAAGAGTCATGATCAGGCAATATAGAAATAAGGTCCTCACAGAGGCCTCCACTACTCCAGTAAAGCAAGACAATCTCTTTTTTCAATCCTTTTCCCCTCTTTTTCTTTTTGGAAGAACTAGAACAATCATTTGAAATTTCTGGTAGCAAAAAGTTTGAAGTGCTCTTAAATAAGATCATGTAAAAATTGTATTAGAAAAAGTTTCCAAGGGATGTTAAAAGCAAGAAAGCAGCTTTAAAAGCAAAGCTATAATAGCACCTTAGAATTGTAAGCTGATGTGAAATACCCTTTCATATACAATTAAACCAGTTGCTAAAAGAAACATGTGGTTACATAAAAACACAAGAGGTATTGAACAGTTTAGAAGCTACCACTGGTTTGGGGGAGATAGGGGAAGAGTAGAAATTCATGACATCCTGTTAAAATCTCACAGCAGGAATCCCTGTCACAGAATTATTACAGATTGACAATTCTGAAAGTGGGAAATCTACAGCCTTGCAGAAGACATGCAATGGAGAGGAAAAGGATTTTGGAAAACAAAACAAAACACAGCAATCAACAGCTGTTGATCATAGTATCATTTAGGTTAGAAAAGACCCTTAACATGACAAGAGTTAACCAATCAACATAATGTTTCTGTGAAGAAGTCCCTACTCAACATTTCAGTGAAGACAAAGAAATTCCAACTTCTTCCCAACTCTTCTAAGCTCCTCAGATGAATGATGGAATCACAAAATGGTTTGGGTTGGAAGGGACCTTCAAAGACCATCTAGCTCCAACCCTCCTGCCATGGGCAGGGACATCTTTCACTGTATCAGGTTGCTCAAAGCTCTGTGCAACCTGACTTTGAACACTTCCAATGATGGGGCATCCACAACTTCTCTGGGCAACCTGTTCCAGTGTCTCACTGCCCTCAGAGTAAAAAAATTCTTACTTATGTTTAATCAAATCTACCCTCTTTCGGTTTAAAACCATTTTCCTTCATCCTGTCACTTCAGGCCTTCATAAAAAGTCTCTTTCTGTCATTCTTACAGCCTCCCTTTAAGTTCTGAAAGGCCGCAATAAGGTCTCCCTAGAGCCTTCTCTTCTCCAGAAAGAACAACCACAACTCTCTCAGCCTTTCTTCACTGAAGAGGTTTTCCAGCCCTCTAACCATTTTCATGGCCCGCTCCAACAGGTCCACGTCTTCCTTGTACTGAGGACCCCAGAGCTGGACATAGTACTCCAGGTGGGGTCTCATCAGAGTGGAGTAGAAAGGGAGAATCGCCTCCCTCGACCTGCTGGCCACGCTTCTTTTTATGAAGACTGGCATACAGTTGGCTTTCTGGGCTGCAAGTGCACATTGCCAACTCATGTCCAATTTTTCATCCACCCATATCGCCAAGTCGTTCTCTGCAAAGCTGCTCTCAATCCATTCATACCCCAGTCTGTACTGGCACCAGGGGTTGCCCTGACCCAGATGCAGGAACTTACACTCAGCCTAGTTGAACGTCATAAGGTTCACATGGGCCCACACCTCAAGCCTGTCAAGGTGCCTCTGGCTGCATCCCTTGCCTCAAGCATATCAGCTGCACTGCTCTGTTTGGTGTCATCTGCAAACTTACTGAGAGTACACTCAATCCCACTATGTCATTAATAAAGATATGGACCAGCATCAGTCCCACTACAGACCCCTGAGGGACACTTCTTGCTACTGATCTCCATTTCAATATTGAGACATTGAGTGCAAGTCTTTGGATGCAGCTATCCAGCCAGTTCCTTATCCATCGAATAGTTCATCCATTAAACCTGTATCTTTCCAATTTAGAGACAAGGATGGTGTGCAAGACCGTGAGGTGCTGTCTCCAATAGATGTAAACATAAAGTTTGAAAGAGAGAGAGACAAGAAGTGTATCTGCACCTTGTCACTAATTTTCTAGACTTCTAATAAAGCAGTAATTCACTTACAGGCCATGTTTTAGTCAGTTTGAACCCAATTCTTTAGAGCAAGTCAATACCGAAAATTATTAGTTGCTGTCATGGAAACACCTACAGGTAACCAGGAGTGACATGTCAGAAGAGTGGCATGAAAGCAGAAAAGAACACAGAAAAGACTTTACAGCCGCTACTAATAGGAAATAAAGCCATCTCTCATCCAAGAAAATAGCCAGAACAAAAGCTATGGCATGAATTTGTCTGGTGAGCAATGCTTATAAACAGAGCAACTTAAAAAGGAGACTTAGCAGATGCACCTCTTCCTTTCCACCCTCCAACTGCTTACTAAAAACGGAGTCTTTGCCTTGATTGCAACAGACAGAAACTTACGCAAACAGGCAAGAGATTCATTCCCTTGCTGGAGCATCACAGCAGCAAGATGCCGAGGACCTGTAGAGGACCTAGCGGGTATCAATGGCTCGACTTGACCAGACACCGGAGGAAGGCGGAGACTCCTGAACGTGTGTACACACAGCCACCTTTCTCCCCAAAACACCCGGGGAGCCGACCCCCACCCCCCACCCCCAACAAGAGGAGCGCGCCGTTAGCAGCCAGCGAAGCGCTCTGGGGGCAGGAGGACACCAGTCCCCCGCCGGCCACCTCCCGCCACAGGGCGCCGTCCGAAGGCCCAGGGCGGATCGCCCGGGATGCTACCCGCCCCCCCCCGTTTCGCCGCAAGCACCGCCGGACCGGGGCGGCCGCCAACACGCTCCCCGCCGGGCTAGCAGGGCCAGCACCCCCTCGCCACCCGCCCGGGCACCCCTTCACCCCCACCCCCNCGCCGGCGGCGGGCTCTAACGGCTGCCGGTGGAGGGAATGGCGGGAGAAAGCCGTTACCTTCGCTTTTGCCCAGGATGCGGCAGCAGAGGTTCTGCAGCAAAACGTTGGGGGATTTTTGGTCCGGAGTCGCCATCGCCGCCCGGGAGGCAGGAGGTGGTATGGTGGGAAGGGGGAGGAAGAGGAGGGAGCGAGGGGCACGGCGGGATGACAGAAGAAGGGAGGAAAGGAAGCGCTCCCCCCCCCCCAACCACCTCTTCCCGCTCAGGAGCGCAAGGACCGGGTGACACCTCCCACCCCGGCTGCCGCCGCCGCCCGCCGCCTAGGGCGCCATTTTAACAGAACCCGCCGAAAGCCGCAGCGGCGGCAGCCCCCAGCACCCACAATGCCCCTGCGCGCCGGGCGGCAGCGGAGCGCGCCCACACGAACACGCTCCGCCGCGCCGCCGCCGCCGCCGCACAGAGGTTCCGGGGCAGGCGCCGCGCTCCCCCGACACCAGCCCGTCCCCCGCCACCGCCACCGCCGCCGCCGCCGCCGGGCCTGGCACACCGCCGGGGGAGGTGGGGCACGCAGGGCCACAGGGAGGGGCGGGCGGCCTGAGGCAATGCGGTGATGAGCGGGCCTAGGTCACCGCTGGCGAGGCCGGCGGTGGGCACCCACCCCTGGCCAAAAATGTCCCCCAAAATGGAAGTAGAAAATTCCCATCTGGCAGCGGCTTTCGGCTTGTCGAAAACGGCCTCTCACCTCGTCCCTCAAAATCCCGGGCAGGTCAGGCTCACCCATTCCTGCCCTGAGAAGAACAAGCCAAGCGCAGCCGTGGGGTGGCTGCGCTGGCTGTAATGTCGGCAGCTTTTCCACCCAAAGTAGTTACAAATCAATGCAGATCTGGAAGAACGTGTGAAGATCCCCGACCCACATCGTCCCTGCACCGCTCGGCCCCAGTCCCCCGGGGAGGTCCCGGCCTGCAGCTGGCCAGGCAGAGCGGGGTGCTGGGGGCAGCAGGCGTGGGGGCGGCCTGTGGTGGTCTCACCGAGCTGCTCCTCAGGCTCATCGCCCCCTAACACAGACACAGACTTTCCAAGGTGTCTGTCTTATGTTTCTTTTATTCAATAAATCTGGAACCCCCAACATAAGAAGGACATGGACCTGTTGGAGCAGGTCCAGAGGAGGGCCACAAAGATGATCAGAGGAATGGAGCACCTCTCCTATGAGGACAGGCTGAGAAAGTTGGGGTTGTTCAGCCTGGAGAAGAGAAGGCTCCGGGGAGACCTTATAGTGGCCGTTCAGTACTTAAATTATGCCTACAGGAAAGGTGGGGAGGGACTCTTTGTCAGGAAGTGCAGTGATAGGACAAGGGGTGACAGTTTTAAACTGAAAGAGGGGAGATTTAGATTAGATATTAGGAAGAAATTCTTTACTCTGAGGGTGGTGAGGCACTGGAACAGGTTGCCCAGAGAAGCTGTGGATGCCCCATCCCTGGAAGTGTTCGAGGCCAGGCTGGATGGGGCTTTGAGCAACCTGGTCTAGTGGGAGGTGTCCCTGCCCATGGCAGGGGGGTTGGAACTAGATGATCTTTAAAGGTCCCTTTCAACTCTACCCATTCTATGATTCCATTATAAATTCATGCTAGGTCCAGCCCAAAATACATAATTAGGGAACAATTATTCTCCCTGTGCTGCTGGAGCTCTCTGTCTAACTCACTTCTGCTCTGTCCCACACAAGGTGTTTTGAAATGCTGCAGCAGCCAGGTGGGCTTGGTGCACCACTGGCTGTAAACAAATATATTCCTGCTGTGCAACACACTTCTTTCTGGCAGCCCCTGTTGGATTCCTTATCTCTGTGTAGCCACGATTTTGTGTGTATGCCTTCTATGGACACATACCTGCTGGCCTTTCATTATGGGAACATTGTAGGTGTAAACGATGGCTCATCACTAGCATTACTGGTAGAAACTAATCATGATGGCAAGCTGAGAACTGAAAGTCATTGAGGATGTATGTTTTTTTGTTACTTGGAATATTGTAGTAGCACCGTCATAGTCTTACCACTCCCATTATAAGTCTTCAAATCCTAGTGATGCTTTTCTTTAGAGAACCCCAAATTAATAAAGTTGCCAGAACTTTATCCGATTTAAATAAGGGGGGGTTGTAAGCTGCACCTCTAGTAATTCTGAAGGAAAGACTTCAAAGATGGTGTGGCTTTTTTTTTTGTACCGAGCAGCAGAAGAACCTCTGTTCCATTCTCCACCTGAAGCAAATGCAGTTGTTTTTCTACAAAGAGCCGGTACTCTTTGCTGACGGTCACTTCAGGTTTAGATTCCATCATGGAAGGTGTTAATCTGTCAAGCAGCAAATATGGTTGCTCACATGGGAGAAAAAAATCTTTGGCAATAATATCAGGAAGTGGTGTTGCTTTACAGTATCTTTAAATTCCAAAGGAATCGAGTCATTCACAAATATCCTGTTGCTGTGGATATTACTAATTCTTTCTGGTCATGCTGGCTGTTTTACCTATGGCAATTGTGTCACCGTTCTAAAATCAGAACACATTACGGAGCAGCACAATAAGAACATGCCGTTAAAATGGGCTCACTCGTGTGTGCCTGCAAGCAGAAGTACAATTACTAATCTAAGCTTTTCAACTTCAGCAAAACCACATCCTACGTTATGCTTCTGAAGTACCGTAATAGTTGATCATTCTGTTACATTACTGGGAATGTGTCCTTTCATTTCTAGCTTCTTTTTCCTAAGGAAATGAGGTTCATACGGTTATTCTGTGTGTCAGTGCCTCCTCATACCTGTTGGATCTCTTCACCAATTTCAACCAAGTTTGATAGAGGGATAGAGTTCTTAAAGATACCAGCTTAACAAAAAATTATGGAATTCAGTGTCTGGGGTCCTAAGGTCCAAGTTAGTACCCCCTTGAAAAGCAAAGTAAGGAGAACTTAGTTCTCCCTATTGTGTTTGCTATTAGCAAACCAGCTAATTGGTATACACAGCCCGGATAGCACGCTATACCTAGCTCTGAACCAGCTACAGTACCAGCTGCTTCTTGCCCAGCCTGATGGATAGAGGATGCAGGAACAGAAGGTGTAAGGGACAGAGAGACCTGAAAGTAATGTGGGAAGTAGTCAGAAAGAGGCAGAAGGGATGCAAATTGCTGTGAAATAGAGGAAAGTAAGCTTCATTAGTTCTGCTGCTCACAGAACTCCTTGCTTTTTTTCTTAATGAAAAGAATTAATCCTGCAATCCTGTCTTAGAAATGCTGGTTCTGATAAGGCAGGTTGCTAGTGTATGCAGGTTATCATGGTTCCACCAGCTCCACTATAGCTGTACTATGATCACATAAATCAACCTAAGATATCCCCCTAGCATTTTTATGGACATACAGATTCATATCTTACTGTCTTTCATTTTTGAAAAGTGAGAAAGAAAAAATATCAACTCTTTTTTCTTACTGTATAACTACAAGATCAGTTCATCTTGCTTCTTGGCCTCTGAGCATTGGACAATAAATAAAAAAAAAAGGTAATTGCCATTCAGATTTTTCATAGTGCAGAAAATGCATCAGTTAGCATAGTTAAATGCATGCTTTTAAAAGTATGACAGTGACTTTCAAGGAATTTAGTTTATTCACAGAAGCTTAAAGAGACTTGCAGTCAGAGCTGCTATATATAGAACATATTTCTAATAGTAAATAGCTTTATAACAGAAGAATGTACAATGAGATCCGGCAACTGATGGAAACTGAAGCTTGGCAAAATAAGGTTTAAAGGTTTTAAAATTACAGGTTTAATTCAATAAGAGTATTTAATCAGTAGAGAGATATGTTTAAGAGCATGGCACTTTCTCCATATCTCAAACATTTTAAATCAGCCTTCTGTTACAGGCTTAGTGACCAGATACAAACTGACACAGAAGCTACCGAGTTGTGTGTACGTTGTGCACAAGATCAGACTGGAGGGCATCATGGTCCCTTTTGGTCTTAAGCTTTCTAAATCTAAGCAGTAATGCTAAGAAAAGATTCTTACCCTTATAAAAACCCTGAGGGTTAATTGCCGTGGTTGTCTTAACTGCTTTATGGTTATGTCTACAGGGCATAATACCTTACATAGCTCTAGCTGTTGGTTGGACACACCGAAGTCAGTAGAGCATCATGCTGACACCTCCAGCATTTCACTGTGCCAGATACACATATTTTTTTTTGTGTCATATAACCAATGTCAAGAATTATAGTGGCTGGAGACAGTGGAGGATACTGTCTGTGCCTTAGTTAGCATATGGCAGCCCCGGAGGAGCAGCAGCTGGGTCTCTTCTGGCTCCAGCACCATTTGGCTTCTGTACCTAAGCACATATTTTCCACATAGGCAACCCTATAATGGCCTAGAGGCCTGCTATGCTGAGTCTGCAGTATTAAAAGGTTATTAAGGTGCCTGCAGATCTAACTTTTGAAAGGCCATATATTTTAGGATGAGGTGTTGTGACTTGATTGCAGATGGATGTTTTCCCTGTGGCCGAGTAGGGCTTGGATTAAGAGGGAGTTTAATCCAAACAGTTTAACCCTACTGAGTGTGTTAGTTCTGCATTGCAGCCTACTTGTTGTAACTTTCACAATATTACTACCACCCCTCCGTTTTCAAAACTCTTCACTTAAGCTGTTCTTCTGTTGACTGAGGAGCCTGAAGTGTGTTCCATAATACCTACAGAAAGGCCGTTGAAATGACATGTATGCCAAAAAAGAAACCTGTGTTTTGATATACTTAAGAGATGTCAGGAACTATGAGTTAAGCTATATAAGGGCAAAACTAAGGACATTTTCATTTTTTAGTTTGGATTTTTTTTTCAGTGTTTGCAGTAAAATAACAACTTTAAATGAATAATACTAGCTATCCTATAAACTGGAAGTAGTACTAATGTTTTGCTTCTCAAAACAGTTGTCTTTCTTCTGGTGGTGCCTCCACTGTCTGTTAAGTTTCATTTTTATCAGTCCAGTACTTCTTATCCATAAACAGAATTACTTTCCAACATGAAGATATGCAGACACACACACACATTGAAGCCCACTCAATATTAAATGTTATTGATCACACGGGGACAGGCAGCATGATACATCTTTCTAACAAATAGCATTACCTGCAGTCAGCAAACAGGCATTCCAACAAGCTGCGTAAAACTACCTGACATTTTCTAAGTTCCTGTGCTGCTCATAGTGTCATAGTCATGTTACATATATGGAGCTGCAGTAAAGAAATCACATCAAATCATCTACCAGAAAGTGAGTTGGTGAAAATGTTTTGCAAGAGCACTTCTATGTTGTCAAAACCCCCCAAAATGCTGTCAAAATATTTTTGAAAGTTAAAGTTACTTTGTGACAACTATTTCTTTTTTAAAAGCAGAGCAGTAATTTTGGAAGGGAGCCTGGAGAATGAAGCTCTGTAATAAAACTGAGCTAATATTTCCAAATATATGTTTTGGTTTGTATACAACATCAGCTTTTCAATAGGAGTTTTGACCGTATCTGGCTTCAGTATTTTAGGGCAAAGGCTTTTGATCTGTCTCAGCCCTAGACAAAGGAGGGGAGGAAACTATCAAAATAAGACACTGAATACAAAAATGGTATGTAGTAGACCAATCAAAAAAGATGTACCAATGTTTTTGTAAGGAGCATATTTCTATAAACGTGGTAATAACACTAGGCAAAAGTAACTCATTAAATATAGCATAGGTCAGTAACAAAGCTCTACAGAGCATTGCAATACTGTTCAAGCAGAAATGACATGGTAATTTTTAGCTAATTTCACTATAAAGCAATAAGGTCAGAGTTTGTTTTTTTTTTTAATTTTATTTTATTAACCTTACTTTGTTTACTCATTTCCCCAGGTGCATATTTCTCATGCCAATAGCAACTCTCACATCTGTGTGAGCTGAAAGCCTCAAGGTCAAGGTTTGGGTTTTTCCTTATATCGCAGGGGAGAAGAGACAGCAACCAGTTAGCAAAAGAGGAACCAATTCTTCCCATACTTTTGTTTTAAATGTTGAAAATATTCATAAACTGATAAGCAAGTGTCATCTTGTCATTGTATTTGAACTAGCTGTATTTAGGCAGTTTTCTGACAGTGTACTCCTTTAAGGGGTTGATCTGAAGATTTCACTCTGGAATGCTTTTTAAAGTGTTTATTGATTTTTCTGCTCTCCCCTCAGTGTCTGAAGAGTTTTTCTGATACTCATTTCTTGCTTTCCAATGAACTAGTCAAGACAATGATGAAACTAGCTATGTTAAATGTACAGGGTAAACAATTTTAAAAATAGAGGAAAACATTTTCATTTTCTTTCCTGCAGGTTTATTTTGGGTATAGCAATTAGCCACTTTGTAACAATATGTGCCATATTTCCAGACAAAAATGACTGTCAAAGTAACAATATCCACTGCAGGATACATCTTGAGCTTCATCTTCCTACAAATATTGGAAGAAAAATTGCTATTCACTTTAGTGAACTATTCATATTCATGAAGCAGATCATCCGTGTCCTAAAGTCCACTTCATACCAGCCTGAGCTTTTTTCCATTACAATTCTTGAAGATTACTGACTTCCTTCACAGTCTTAGGAGGAGTCTGTGTATATTACTATATATTTGTAAGTGAGGACATAAACAAACTTCATTCCATAGTCTTTTTAAGAGAATAAGAACAATTCCTAGTGTTCCTGCTTCCACGTTCTAGCCTGATGATTAATATCCCGTGTATCTAAATTAGTGAATCCGGTATTTTTCTCAGCTTCCTGCATTAAACTATTGAATCATTTTGCTATGCCTGGTTAAAAAGCTACCATATTCTATTAAGTTAAGAGGTGCAATAAATTGGTCTAACCAAGTGACTTTTAAGGCCTGAATTTGCAAAGGGATGTAGGAATGCATGTCCCCATGGCTGTTAAAACATTGGTGGGTTTTAGGCTTGTAAATGTCTTTGCGAACCCAAGCCTACATTACATTTTTCCAGATGCTCAGATTAGAGGATGGTATAGAATTTCAAAGTACAGCTTATTATCGCTACTGTTGAACTGGTAGCAAACAGAGGGGCTATAGACAAAAAGAGCAGCACCGGAGCTACAAAGATTTGCTGATTGTTAGGTGTGTGATTTAGCAGGGCAACCACGATTGGTTCCTAACTGCAGGAATGTTTCCTTCTCCTGTGGCAGGGTAGTTTTTCTGCAGGTAACTTCTTTTGTGTTATACCATTCAAAAGTTTCTTAAATGTAATAGCTGGTGGATTAGAAACTAATCTCAACATTTCCTCCCTCCTGAAAATCTGAGGCAGTTAAAAGCATATTCTAGGAGAGTCAGGCTCCCAGAGACAGACATAAATACACACGAGAGATACAATCAGATAGTAACTGGAGCCTCTGAGAATGAGGTTTGTTAACTCTGTTTCTTGGGTTTCCTCTGTGTAATTAGATCAGCTCTTCACTGAGAGCCTGTGTGGACATATCCTGTGTTTCCTTTTGTAATAACAGTCAGATAACACCTTCCATCTCAGGATGTCCATCCCAGCACAAAAATTTTTAGTATTGTCTGAGGCAGAAAAGGGTTAGAATCCCCATTTTACACAGAACAAAATATGGAAATGTGGACAGGCACAAATGAAGCATTTTGCCCAAGGTTATAAAGGAAATATCTGCCCAGCCCGGGAATATAACCCAGATATTCTCTTAAACTTTAACCACAGAACCATCTTTGCCTCCTACTTAGAATGCTTTCAGTGTTGTTAAATGCTGCAATTATCCTTTGACTACTTTCTATTTAAAGACAGGGATATGTACTCAGCACATCTCTAGAAGGCACACCGGCAGCATACATTTGTTATGAAGAAATTGTTCAGGTTTCCTAAACCTGAAGAAAAAAGTAATTATTATCTTTCTAATGCCAAAAGCATTTTAAAAGTCAGAAAACTCTTCTCCTCAGTATAAGAAAAAATATTGAACACTATATTCCAAATAATTTAGAGAGAATAGTTTTTCTCATGAAGATTGGAATTCACTGGATTATGATACAGTTATCATTATTGCTTTATGAGGGAGAGAGTTTAAAAACAGTAGCATAATCTTTGTGTAAAAGTCTTCTAATAATCTTGTTCAGGAATATCTTTTCTCCAAAATGAGTTGCCAGTTAATTTGAAGACATGAGATTTGCCTTCAGTTGTTTCTGAGTTCTTACGGAACGGTATTGCGAGAATTATTGTGCTGCTTTATACAGACACTATGAGGCAACTAAATTTGCGATCAAATAATCAGACGAAGCAGAGTCCAGTCCAGGATACTGTGCAGGTTCATTTAATTTCCCAGTCACTTCCCCTGCTGGATGGAAACACAACAGAAACCAGACAGCACTGTTTATTGAAACAGTTAAGAGGGAAAAACTCTTCACTGAGTAATTCCAACACAGTCTGCTTTACTGAATGGAGAAAGAATTTCAACAACAAACCTTATGTGAGCTAATACTTGAAAAATCAATGTTAGCTGAAAACCAGAAATTTTCCTGAACCGTCTAATACAACATGAGGCATCTGCATTCAGTTGTGGGTGCCTTAGGATTTCAAGTGCCTAGTTAGCACCTAAGAAAAAGGTAGTCATGTTTATCGTGGGAGGACTTCACAGTATCTGAAGCTGTTGGCAAAAAAGAAAGTCTGTAGCTGTGTAATTATAGACTACCCTGCATATGTGAGGCAGGACTACTGCTACACATACAACCTTGGCCCAGGGTTCTCAATTTCCATTTGCTGTTACTATGTAAGGCCCTATGTCATAGGGAGCGATAGCGATTCTTTAGCAAAGACAATACAACACTGCCACTGCATTTATCTAGCCCGTACCTCTTACCTGTGTTGCACTGGTGTTGACTCTTTAAAAGGTTAGGTAAGTATGAGAAAACACGCGTTTCCTCCTGATGTCCCACAGCATTACAGCCTTACCCGTGCTTATCCGTTGACATTCGCTGCAGCACACCTGTAGAACCTACTGCCAGCGGACCAGGTGGTGCTGGTTACCTGGGGGTGCAGCGTTGCTCACATCCGAACCGCGCACTTTGCCGACTCCTGTGTGGAAAGCGGGGCATAGGGAGGAGGCCACTGGGTGCCCAAGGCTTGTTCCAGTATGGAGATGGGAACTTGGAGGCTTATGCTTGTGAGAAGTGACTCTGGGTCTTATATGTCAATGTAGCTGTAATTCCAGATGACAGACTCCACATGTCTTCGTGCAGAATAGTGGAAAGAAGTTCTGAGGGGGCTGTTTGAAAAAATTAGTTTAATAAGGGAACTATCTATGTTAATAAGTACTGGCTCAGCTTATGTATTGTGTGCATCTGCTAATCATAAATTTTCTCTCCTTTGAATCACCCATTACATTTTAAGGATAAATTAATCATTGTATGGAAATGGGCAAAGTTATCCAGAGAAAGCTAACATTTTTAAAACTAAAACTCTCAGCTGGAAATGATGGAAAGAACAAATAGTCAGCAAACTCTGGATTTCTGATGTCTAAACCTCAGTTGGTCTTCTATAACGTAATTTAATAAAGACATGAGGCCATTTGGCTGCATGATAGGAACAAGATGGTTGGGAGAGATCTCTCCTGGTGAGCTCTCCAGATTATATTTCTACACGGGCTAGCTTTAGAAGATGCAGCTGAACAACTGCAACCTGAGAACAGAAGAGTACCAGAGCAGAGAGAGAAATGGGACAAGTAAAACAAACACTGAGACAAGACATTTGGTAAAACACGCACCAGGATCTGAATCTAATATTGTCTTGCTGTAGAAAACAGAACAACACTAAAGCAGATCAGAGCTCATATCTGACGGCACGGAGACCTTTTCTCTGTTTGACATGGCAGCTTATTGGTAAGGTGCGTTACAAACCTGCTGCTGTTTATCAGCATGAAACAGTGAAATGGGTAATGTTAATATTAATATCATTATAAGGAGGGTGGCATTAGAACGTGAAAGCAGGTTTATTTGGAATATCTGGCCGGCAGAAAGGAGGAGAGCTTCAGTTAGGAGGACCACGTGCTTTTCCCCCAACCACCAGAGATCCCTCATTGTGTGTCTGCCATAACCCAGGGAAATAATGTGCTCTTCCATGCAAAAGATCTACCTGCAAAAGATGAGAGGGTCTTGTAAAAAATAGTGTTTGATATTCATCCCCATTCAAGGAACCGACGCCAGGTGGCACTACAGAAGGCAAAGAAAATTTAGCTGTTGTTAAAAAACTAGTGCTCACTCAGGCAAACCAGCGCCGGCACCACCGGGGTCCTCTGCTGAATGCATGGGCACTCTGTGAGTGGCACTGCCCTGCTGGTGGCCATCAGCAGTTACCTCATCATTTACCTCAAGTAGCTGTTGCAGATCACGTACCACCTAGTTAATAAAGGGCCTATATGATTTATTTTTTTTTTTAACGCAGACTGCATCTCTCAATGGGAAGAAGAGGGCTGCTTAGTTTTGCTTTGCTGTCACAGGATACATTAACTGTTCAACGCACAGTCCTGGTTTCTGCCTGCTGTCTGAGGCTGCTGCTGCTTGTGCATACCCTAGAGACGGTTCAGAATTGTCCAGACACCAAACTAACCTCCCTACACACACCCCAGGGCATGGGCTCTTCCCAGAGCTTTTCCGCTTCTGCTCAGGCAAACACCACAGCAGCGGCTTAGCTCTGCGGGTTTGCGCTTAATCATCTCAGCTGTTAAAAAAAAAAAAAAAAAAGTGTGGTGCAGCAGACAGATGCCTTTTTTTCCTTTCTACATGTCATCCCCTCATGACTTCAAGGGAGGTGATTCTTCCCCTCTACTCTCCTCTGGTGAGACCCCACCTGGAGTACTGCATCCAGCTCTGGAGTCCCCAACATAGGAAGGACATGGGCCTGTTGGAGCAGGTCCAGAGGAGGGCCCCCAAGATGATCCAAGGGCTGGAGCACCTCTCCTATGAGGACAGGCTGAGGGAGTTGGGGTTGTTCAGCCTGGAGAGGAGAAGGGTCCAGGGAGACCTTATAGCGGCCTTTCAGTACCTAAAGGGGGCCTACAGGAGAGCTGAGGAGAGAATTTTTACAACAGCATGTGGTCATAGGACAAGGGGTAATGGCTTTAAACTGGAAGAGGGTAGATTTAGATCAGATATTAGGAAGAAATTCTTTACTCTGAGGGTGGTGAGGCACTGGAACAGGTTGCCCAGAAAAGCTGTGGAAGCTCCATCCCTGGAGGTGTTCAAGGCCAGGCTGGATGGGGCTTTGAGCAACCTGGTCTAGTGGGAGGTGTCCCTGCCCATGGCAGGGGGGTTAGAACTAGGTGATCTTCAAGGTCCCTTCCAACCTAAACCATTCTATGATTCTATGACTAGCCCAGAAGCTGTCCCTTTCTTTTCTCCCAGCAAGCAAAGCTAGGCAGACAGAGCAGACTGAGGACCAGAAAAAGTGCTGCTTACTGTGAGACTGCCTCCACAGTTGGAGAAGAGTTTTTTGGAAGGGGAAAAGTTTGGAGAAGAGTTTTTTGGGAGGGGAAAAGGTCTTCCATCCATACAGCTTGCTCAGGGCTCTGCATTACCCTGTCCCACCAGCCAAATAAATCACTGCTTTTAAGGCAAAAGACAGATTTTGTGCTGGTCACTAAACAACACATCACCACCCAGGGACAAGGGATATGTGAACATAATAAAGCGGATCTTTACACAAAGTGTGTTACTCTCAGCGTCTCTGTAAATGACTATGTAGATTACATTGAAGTACAGCTTCAAGGATTCAATATAGCTATGATCTAGTTTATGTGTCATTAGTGACCATCCACTGTATCACCCCTCAGCATGGGAGGAACCGGGAGGTGATAGTGTCCCTCATCACATGCCTACTCTTCCGAATCTCGCCCAGCCTCCTGAGCAAAATCTCATGATTTACAAAATATCAGATCTAACGCTTCATAAATTCGTAAGAGAATAGTGAGTTTTCTTGCACCAGGAGCGTGGGTCTTTGAGCTGTTTTGTCTATGTGACTCTCATTCTTGGGGCACCAGCCTCCCACATTTCTGAGGGCTTGGCTTGACAGACCACACATGTGTTCTGCATGCCCTTGCATTCTTCTCCCCGAGGACATTAAATATGGAGCAGTCCCATCTGCCATTCCATCCTTTTGCCGCGTATAATCCAGAGTAACGGGACTCTGTAGCAGTGGGGGAGGAGAACAGGTTGTGAAGAGAGAGCACAAAAAATAAAAGCACAAAAATAAAATTTGAAGGATTAAGATTTGTTCAGTATCCAACAAATTGTCAGTGCTGTTTCAGCAGGTATCTGAGATTTCAGCTTGTGATATCAGTGCTGGTCAGGAAAGACAATAACATTCAGAGTTTAAATATCAAGAGGATGTTCAGTTTCAGACACTCGCAAAGGGTTTGCAGAAGACAGATCTAACTACAGAAAATATAAAGCTGTACACCTCCTACATCAGTTTCCTTAGATGCCTGATAAAATGACATGCTGCTTAGACTGGGTTGAGCCCTTGAGTCTATCAGCTCATCATGTCCATGTCCCAGCCCTGTGGGGATATGCAGGGGAGCTGCAGATAACTGATCTTTTTATTTTTTTTTCTCCTAGATCGACAAATTCCCCAAGCACATGAGAGGACATGACGCTGTCAGGCATACCAAAGGAACTATGTCAAATCAAAAAGGCACAACGTCACATTTGGGTGAATAAGACGAGGTATGCAGGACACCTGCTTTCACTGCTCTGGTGCACGAGAGCCTGAGGTTGAGATGACGACCTTCAGGATTCTGCAAGATCCAACTGCTTACCCAACTCTTTTCTGCAGGTGTGAGGAAGGGTCGTAAGATTTATTGCATATGTTTTGTTGAAGTTGGTAATTTTTTTGTGCGTGTAGCTCACCCTCAGGATGAAATGGGTCTGTGAAAAGTCAAAATGTATCATTGCTTTCAGATGAAGGGCGCCATCTTGTAATTTAAAGCGATTTGGTTTTGCTAAAGGTAAAGATATAAATCACAAGTGCATTTTATAACTTTTGGGCTATTATTAAAAATTTCTTTTTGTCTTACGTCTTTTGTACATATTTCTTATAAACATGAATAAAATTGTGGAAAAGTCTTGATAATATATTGGAATAGAATTTGTAGGATCATACTAAAATTAATATATTTATATTTTTACTAATAATAGATGTAAGTTTGAATAAAAGCAGGGAATTCAGTTGGCTGCTGTTACTTATACTAATCTGTAAGTATTAAAAAGGGGTCACAAATACCAAAAAAATCATAAAGCTTAATACAAATAAGGAAATTAATACATGAACCTAATGTGAAAATGCATTATTTACGATACACTATATTTTTCCTGTTTTGAAAGTGTATCATCCAATCAAGAGGCAGAGTATGTGCCTTAGATGATTAATTGCATATACCAAAGAATGGACATCAAGATAAAAAGTATAAGAATTTTCATATACTAAAGCCTGTTTGGTAGGGAAAACAAGGCACAAATACTTAAGAGAGTCTTTGATATTACAGCAAGAACATCGAGAGCCTCCAGAGCTCCTTACAGAAAAGCAGTAAGAAACAGTTAGCTTCATTAGCCCTACAATACAGAAAATTAACATTAATTTTGGATAGATATTTTTCACCATTATTCACTCAACCACATCATGCATTTTTGAAGGCACAAGCATATTTAACTGGGACATTTCACACAGAATTAAATGCACATGTCAATTAAACAGTCCTTAAAACATCTTACGTCAGTATAACTGAGATCAATTTTAGGTACAGCTGTCAGCTAAATAAAGGAATCAAAATTATTGACAGGGTTTACTTTGTAGTTCATGCAAGTTCATTTTCCATTGACGTTGCTGTCATCTGTGCATCGTTGCTGCTTCTCTTTTCCAGAATAGGTCTGTTCTGTTCCAGCATCTGTAGTTTTGTAAGATGCCATTGCAGAGCCTCAGTATTCTTTCCAGTAAACAGATTCCTCCAGCTCAATAACACTTTTCTCTTGGTTTGTTTGATGAGGCCGAGGTCAGGAAACAAAAGGATTTTGTTCTCCCGATACTGGATATTGCATTGCTGGAGTTGCTTTCAGCAGTCTATCCTGTTCTCTTATTTCAAACTTAGATGCAATAAAAACACTCCCACTGTCATTCGCAGTCACATTCTCCTCACTGGTATCCTACAGCGCTTTTCCACAGAAAATATGTTCTTCCCTGATATCAGTTTCCAGAGGTTCAGCAGGAGTTTTAATAATAAATGAAATGGGATCTATCTGGCCTGTACCAGAGGGGAAGCGAAGGCTGTGCAGAACTTCAGACCTCCTTTGGTTTTCGGTTGCTTCCTCCCTTTTGTTTAGGGACACACATTTCACAAAGGAATACAGACACCTCAGCCACCTTCTCTGCCTTCAGCCCATGCAATTTTAAAGGCTCTTTTAGGCTCTTTACGTCCCCTTATCATGGAAATACAAGCTTTCAGGAAAGAAGTAGAACAGACAGATATGGGCAGAAACTATTTAGTTATCTTACCATCATCTGCCCACATTCAATGGTATCTGAACTCGGAGCTCCAGAGTGTGGGCACATGCTTCCGATACAGCCCAGACCATACCAAAGAGAGGCCTCAGTATGTACTTGTTATCTAACTCTCTGTGATATCTGATTTGCCAAATACTTTTTAAAAACGATGCATCCAGAAGTGATTATTTTCATACCATGAGTCTTTACTAACAAACTGCCTCTTCGGAGAGACAGAACTAGACTTTCATCATGGTGATGCCACAACTGAAATCTAGAATAGTTTTAAACAACATTTTACCTATATTTCCTATTCCTCTTAAAAGACATAGCTTAATGCTAAATGAAAAAACAGTCAGGGGCAACACCACCAACCAAATCAGAATCAGAAATCATTCGGAAATCTAAAGGCACAACAGCAGCCTTTTGTCTTTCCCAAACCTTTCTTTTGACATGCGTGCTAACCCATAGTATAAATACCTCAGCAATCAACATCACTAGAAATGTACTTCTTCTCATGTGAATTTTCAGACTGCATGCTGAGTAAAGTAGATGAAATGTTATTTTAAGATCTGAAATGATCATGTTCTGAAGAGCAGATGCGTGCACACATGAGAAAAAGCAAAAAAGCTGACTGATAGTAATACCATTGCAGAAGAAAGCTCAGGAAGGAATTCTTTTGTCAGATCATCCCTGTAAAAATAGGAATACATTTTTCTGGATATGTATTATTTTAATTATATGTATATACTCTTTACCTTTCACTAATAGGAAAAGGAGGCAGGAATAAAGACAAAGAGTTAAAAAACCTTTAATTGGAGGTCACTGACAGACAAGTTTTGATGACTCAGACACAAGATGAGCAAGTTTATTTACTGCTAGGAAGAGGTTCTCATCTGTTTTGCATAGTTGAGAGCCATCCTTAAAAAGTCCTTGGTCATTTTCCTGGGAACATGCAGCTGCTGCCATAAAGACTCTAGATACATAAAACACAAGTCTATTTTAACTTTTTATGGCACTGGGACTCTACTTCATTTTGTTTCACAGTCTACATTTAATCCCGAATCAACTCCATGGACTTCAGCCGAGTTTTTCTCACTCATGCAATGGATGGATATGGCTCATTCTGTTGGATTGAAATTCTGCTGTGACCTAGTCCTCCTCTAAGGAACACCTCTGAAGATAATACGTATGTCCTGGAGTCTTCACTTCTGTTCTGGCCCCTACAGATGTTCTTCTTCTGCAGCTTGGCCCTTGCTGCTCCCTGGTGGTACTGGTTAGGGACCAGTCACTGGTGAAACAACACCATGGTTACTCCAAGGACAGTGAAAATGCTTGCAGAATTGATTCTGAATTATATGCGTGCTTGTATTTGCTGGGAATCCTTTAGAAAACAACCTTAGAGTGGTCAGAAGGACATCCCCATCCTCCCCAGCATTATGAAAGCAGCATCACACAACATCAACCAAATATACGACACTGTATTTCTGGGATTCCTACAAACTGCTTAGCTGATAAACTATAGTCATGCTTTGTGTCTTGTCAGAGCTAAAAAAACACTGGGAGAAGTATCATTAGGCTTTAATGGAAAATTAAAAGTGTTTTGAGTAAATCAAAGCATTGTTATGAATAGACTTTAACTGTCATGATGTGACTATGGAAGAAACATTGTTGTACAGATAATTTTTTCGCCATCATGATGGAGGTTGACTGTGCTAACGGGGTGGGCTGTGAGGAGAGAAGAAAGGACTTACAAGTCCTTTAGCCCATCCCAACAAATCTGCCTCTGACAGATGATGACAATGTCTAACTTAAAGAATTAATAAAGTACAGTGTAAAAATGCTTGTGTATTTACGACATGCCCTGCTTGCATTTGCAAATTAGGTCAAGTCAAATAATGATTCAAACTGCCAACAGAAGAACCTTTGCTTAAGTCTCATTTTGAAACACATCTGAAAACAGTCAGTACCAGCTAGGATTTCTTAACTCCCAGGGGTGACAAGTATCTATTATTGATGGAAGAGATGAGCTGTGGCAGAACCATCTCTTAATATGGAAACACTGATCCACATTCCATTCATTTAGAATGAGAATTGTTCATACAAAATGAAAATGTCCTGCTTCAGCTGCTACAAGTCTGAAACTAATAAGATTTTGCATTAAATTAATTCTGAACATCTTCCCATGACTATGATAATAGGCTTTTGAAACAACATGTATCTATTTTATATATTTTGGAAGAAGATATATTAAATCATCTTCTGAAATATGTATTCCTTCCTGCCCTGGACACACACACCCACCCCCCACGCTATTCTAGGGCAGTTACTTTACTCAGAAATACTTACTTCGATATGAAAATACACAGCACAAAGCCTATCAGTGAGCATAACTGTATTTTGTGATTAAAATCCAGAAGAAAAAATTTAATGTGTCTTACATAGTCCTTCCTATATGACAATCTAGCAGAGTTCTTCCTATATGATGATCTAGCAGGGATTTTATTTTTCTGGCCTTAAATGTAAACATATAAGTAACAACAATTCTTAAATTTGGAATATGTTAATATTGCAATATGTAAGGGTTAACTTACCTTAACACCAGTACAATTACATTTTCTGAATGACCTTATTTAACACCACTGTAAATGTGGTGAAACAAGTTTTCAACTTAGCACAGATGACTTGTAAGACAAGACGGAAATTCCCCAAAGGACTATGTTGTTCTTTTCCACTAAAGGAAAAATTCTGTCATTGGAGCCAGCACCTGTAGGAGTTTCCCCAGGTTAAATACTTTCTACCCTTTTCTGAAGCAATAGCAGTACCGCAGGTAAGAACATAAGGTTCTAGCTCGCAGTTTCCACAGGACTCTGTGGAACCCCATGGAGATCCTGCACTTCCGTAAGAGCTCTAAGCCTTCCTGTTGCTCATCTACTCTACCTAGAAACACGGGTAAAAGTACCAGCTATCCACTTATAGATACCTGCATAACTGCACGCCTTTAGAAAGTTCCCAGTGTGGAAAAGGTATCAAAGGAAAAAAATGCAGCATACGATAATTTTCTGGACCATTCTCCACTGTGTACCATGAACAAGGTGAAACACATTCTTTTTCTCCTCTATATTCCCATTATTTTTTGGTTTTGCCAAATACAGATCAATTCAAGGAGTTAATTTGGAATTTGAAAAACTAGATTTAGTCACTTATGCAATTCCTGTCCAGTTAGTCCTTCATAGTATCTTGAGATTCAGTTCTTTATACTGGATCTAATTGCCAATAAACCAGTAGCAAAGTATCCATATTTCAAAGAAGAAAATCCACAAATTCAACATACAGGATTATTTTATTGTCCTAATAGTTCAGCAGTTCTATATCAGCAAAATGAATGGACATCATTGAATTTATTGAAGTAAAATGAAGGTCACCATAACTGTTACTATTCTGTTGTGCCTAAAGGTTCCAGCAAGGGGGAGGAACCCCTTTTTGGCCCTGTTGCCTTGAAAAGGCAACATTTCTTTGAAAAGGCCTTCTGATCCTGTGAAGGGCTATCTGAGTGCTCAAATTATGTTAATTGGATCTATTCGTGTATTAACAGGGAAAATGTGTAAGAGAGGAAAAGAGAACCATATCCTGTTAATATTAAATTAATACCAAGATTCACCTTTTATCTTAGTGGTAGCTGTCACTAGTAGCATGTGTTAAATAATTCTAAGCAGAACTACATCTTGAACACTTAATTTTATTCAATTCCACCTCTATATTGCATTTATGATTTCCTAATAATGTTCACACAAAGGCATTGCAAGAGTCAGTTGAGATTCCTCTGACATGATATGTATAAAACTGGTACGTTAATGTAACTAACATTATTTGTATCCCACTTTTAATCAAGATTTCAATAACTTACATTTAAAAGATGTGTAGGCGTGGCGCTTAGGGACATGGTTTAGTGGTGGACTTGGTAGTGTTAGGTTAACGGTTGGACTTGATGATCTTAAGGGTCTTTTCCAACCTAAATGATTCTATGCTTCTATGACTTGATTACAGCTAGTACCATTCCAGGGTGGCTCAGCCTTACCTCTAGGAATTACAAAGATTTACAGTAATTTTCTTGGATTGTGTTGGTGTTTAATCTCACCAAGATTTGAAGGGTTTCTCAGTGCAAAGAAATAAAAGTTGCCCTGGGATGTCAGGAAGGAGTACTAGCTTGAGCAGAACTGTATCATAAGTAGACTGCCTTAAACCAGGACAATAACTTGAAGCTGTTTGATCTGTAAAACAACTTTTATGTATGTGACATACAAATATCTAGGTCATAAGTTTGTATGAATGTATGCAGCTCAGTGATATAGAACATATATCTTTATATCAAAAGGAAAACAAAATGTATATTAGGAAAAAGGCTAAAGTGGCAAATGTCAGCTAAAACATCATGTAATAGCCTGACATTTAGCATGAATTAAAATGCAAGATAAAAAATTCTCCTTAAAATACAGTTACAGCAAAGCAAATATTTTCAAGGCTACTCTATATAGTACTCTAAACACTCGAACGAATCTTCATATGAAATTACAAGTAAAAATGAGTACTCAGTTAAAATGCATGGTCAAATTGTCACTTGTCATTGCGTTATTATATAAAATGAATTAGCAGGCTCCATTAGTTTCACCATTTTGGCATAGCTTTCATAATTCCTAGATTTTTTTAATTGCCACAGATGTCTATAGAATATTATTCATGCTAGGCTGCTGCATATCAGCTGTAGTGGACAGGACAAAAACTTAAATAATTTTACTGTATTGAAGTAAAATTCTTAAAATTAATTAATCTTGTTGCATTTGCCGTTGTGTGGGATTTCAAGTCTTTTTGATGCTTATGACCAGTTTTAAAAAATATATCCAATAAAAGAAAAATAATACCAGCTTTTTCTCATGGATGAGGAATTCAATCTTTTTATATTGTTAAAAACAGTATTCCAAATAATCATGTTTATTTGTCCTTCAAAAAAACACCACTCCCTCAAATGTCAATTTATATTTGATAGTACAGGACTGACCTGACTTAAATGAAGAATTATATTTGATATTAGATACAAAACTAATTGCACCTTGCATAACAATAGATGTGATTATTTCCTACATATCATAGCTTTTCAAATATAATCCTTTTCAAATGTTAAGAAAATAAGCTTATCCATCTGAAATGTGGCTGGTTTCAACCTTTACAATGGCCCAACTTACACATTCCTATAGCAACGGTATAAATGCTCCCTATAAAAAAAAGATTCATGATTAATATAGCAGATAAAATCAAGTTTCCTTGGTCCAAGACTCTATACCCTGTTATGCATATAATAGAGCTTCTGTCACGTGAAATTGATTTTAAATCCTGTCTCCGGTGATCTAAACATCTATTGACCTCTGAAGTAAATAGAAAAATCAGTGCTTACAGCGTGAAGTTACTTTGAAAATGGATTTAATCTGTACTTACCCTGTAGGTTTACACCTCTTTGGGATTTAGCTTCTTCTGAGGCAATGCCAGGGCAAATATGATAGACTTGGTCTTCTAATCCCAGCCAGGCAAGCAACCCAGGAAATAATAGTTTTTACATCTCTTTCTTCCGTAACTGAAGACAGGGAACTCCATGTTCTTAGTGCTAAGTGAAGACAATATTTCCTCTTATACAAAAATCAGAAGACAATTAGGCTTGATTGTGAGAGTAGGGACATGTTTATGTAAAGGTGCAGGAGAAAAAAATAGATATGATGAGAGGTTTAAAAGCAATGCCTTTCCCTCTCGATAATTAGGGCATCAATGTATCATTAAATGTATTTACCAAAGACAAAGCCAAAGACTGTTAAGAATGTTGACCTAAAATGCCCTTAAACTGACAAAGATTAAGTTTGTTGCACAGAGGATGCTGGGACAGGTTCACATGCACAAAGAGTTATTAGCAGTGGCAATTAGTCGCACCTGATGGCATACAGTAGCTCTCAGGTTGAATGTTACTTTTTGGGAAGAGGAGAGTGGAGGAGAAGGAGAAACATAGTTCCCAGTGGCCAGCTGAGAAAAGAAGGGATGGCAGATCCTCCTACGAGCATCCTTCCCTGGACAGCTGGTACCACCCACCATCCTGCTTTCCCTGCAGTAATGCTCCAGGTGACCTCAGGACCTGCACCAGGACCTGTCGGTTGTTTCTGCATACGATGTTGTCAGCGCTGATTAGGGTGCGGATTGAGCGCTGTGTGCTGACCGGGTTGGTAAGCTTTGTGCAGTCAATCAGGGGTCTCCTGGGGTCAGCCAGGCGCTACAACCAAGGGGTGGGAGATGGGGCGTGAAGGGGTCAGTCTTGGCCAGTGTTGGTCCCTCCCCAGGAGAATCTGCCACCACCACAGCAGCGGGTTTGCCGGGGTGAGGCCATGGGAATAACAGCATGAGAACAACCTTGTGGGGGCACCAAGGGAAAAGGATGGAGGCTGTGGGGCAGCTTGGGGGCAAGAGCACCCAGCTGGGAGGGCAAGGCAGGGTCCAGAAGGGCCAAAAGGAGACCTTTAGCAACAGAAAGGGGAAGGCACCTGAGGCACTGTGCAACACTAGGGAACACAGATCATGTCAAATAACACAAGTTACTTCCAAAGTCTCTCTCCACGTTGCTGCACATTCTAAGGCTATGAGCATGAAACTTTTTTACACCTGCCTTACTTGATATAATATATATGAACTCTTCACAAACCACCCATGGCATCCTCTGCTGCACTGAATTCCCAAGGTCCATTCACAGTCATCTTTCAATGCCTCTCCCAGCCTAAGCCAGAGGCATACTCTTGTTCTGTCTACTTGCACTACAACCAGGACACTACAACACATTGCCTTTTTTCCCTAGATTGGTCAAACTTAGCACCTTTACTCAGAGGCATAAGGAATATCTAACACCTGTCTGTCTCTTCTAATTATATGCTCCTGGAAGCATCAAAAAAACTATACAATTTTGTACCCAATTTAAACTCAAGCAATATCCTTGGTGCAAACACCATCCATGGTGTACACAGCAAACATATGGCAAGACTCCTACCCTGTACTTCCTATCTCTTAAATCAGAGACTGCATCTTTTTGTTTAGGAGGTTGTACTGGTTTGAGAACAGAACCAGTTTTCTGTTCAGTAATTTTACTTTTCAGTTAAACCTCTTCTAACTAACTGAACTCTCTGAAATGAAAGGAAATACATTTGGTCAACTAAAAGCTTCTCTGAGTTCCCTGCCTGTACTGACTAGCTCTCCATCAACTATAGTAGGAGTTTAGAACACTTTGTTCAGGTGGAGATTCTTACAGTGCAGATGCTTAAAATTAGAGCAAGTCAAATTGCACTGCTAGATTTCATGCCACGGTGTACACTTGCATTTAAATAATTTGGAAAGTCTGCACTAAAATCAACACATCAGATGACACATGAAATGCACCACAGATATTTGTTCTCAGTTTCCTTTGGTAAGTGAGGAGAAAGGTAAGTTCTCTGCCTCACAGTGCTGTTCTAAGACAAAGTATATTCCAGGCAATGATACAAAAAGATAAAATTATTATGGGTCATTAAAGTACCTCTTTCTATATAAAAGGGACATATATTTTAAGAAGTCGTAAAAAATTCTATTTTATTTTCTCAGTCTTTGCATGTTAAATAAAAGCCCATATAATACAGATTTGGATGAGCGCTGTTGGTTACCATTTATCGATTTTTCCATTAGAAGCCTATTCTTAGGCAGCTACCATAGAACCTAATATTATGGTGTTCTTGCTTGTCACTGCTAGGAGAGACAAAGCTAGCAGTCTAGCAAATTTCAAAGTATTCTTGAAAGTATTTTTAGTATAATATCGTGTGTTAGTGCTGGTTAAAGCCTTCTTTTTGTCCTTTAGCCCATGCTTTTGTAAAAAGATACTGAAGAGAGAGCACTTTTTTGTCTACTGCTTTCTTGTGTAATGCCAAGTGGGAGGCACCAAGGTTTAGCATCTAAGATTTTAAGGTTTAATGTTTTAAGGTCTAACCTTGTTAGAAATTCAGTGCTGTTTCACCCCTGATATTGTTCTACTTGTAAATCCAAAATAGAACAGTATGATTCAAATGGTTTGCTCAAGAGAATGCTTATTAAAAGACTGAAAATCTTGTTAGTTTAGAAGAAACAGTAGGCAAAATATACCTATTCTGAGCTCCATAATAACTGAGTAGGTGATTAAAAATTTGGATAATTCGTAACACAAAAACACTTATCTTGCTTCCCTGTGTCTTTCTCTTGGCGGTCTATCAGTTAAAAAAACAGTCTTTTAGGCAACTTTCAAGACTTAGTATTCTGATCCCCTAGGACATCTAGTATCAACCAAAAGAAAGAGCGTATGGCCTCTGGTATGCGAAGACCCTCATGTCCCAGTCCTTTATACTCTGTGAATAATTTTGAAGATGAAGTTGTGAGAGATCTCATCAAGATATCAAAGATGTCAATCAAAGATTCTTCAGAATTTCAGTAATGCAATGTGGAATCAGAGATATCATTTGGGTGAGGGAAAAGGTGTCTAATTTTTTTTTAATCACTGTGCTTTTTGCATCCTATAACATTCTTGCCCATCTTTCTACTCAGGGTCCTCTCTGCCCTTCTATAAGCTCTGGTCAAATTTTCCAATTTCCCCTCAATAAAATCAAAGGTTTTAGGGGCCTCTTTGATCTTGCCTGCACCTGGCTGAGCATAAAAGAGCAAATGTTTTGGATCCTGATTTGCATGTCAGCTATTCGGGCATGACATATCAGACAGTATCAAGCTCAGTCCGCCTTTGAAGCAACAGGATTTGAATTTTTTTATAGTTTAACTAGATATGAACTGACAGACTAAAGTCTATCTGTCACAGCAGGGCAATCGTTAGGATATAAACGTATTAGATGTCCTCTTCTTCTTTGTGCTTGGAGTGTCTGGCCTGATTGGCTTTAAGAATTCCTTCCAGCAGGGCCTTACCTGAAATGGCATGCAGAGGTGTGCCGGAATTCCTTCTGGGTTACGCTGGAGCTTTGCTGGGAATAGCAGTTCCTAGTCCTGCTTTTTCAGGCAACCATTTACAGCATTACTCTTTTCCAAATTGTCTGCGTGAAAGGCCAGAGATCAAGAAAGCAAGAGACGCTGGCTGTCGCAAAGACTAGGCTAATGACAACTGTGACCTCTTATGATTTTCTGTAGCCTTCACTGGCTACAGTCCATGACTTTCCCCTCTCTCTGTCTGGGCTTCAGCCTGCTGTGTCCCATGCTCAACTCCAGCAACTTTGGCCTTTCTAACATGTATTTAGTTCCTCCAGTTTGCTTTTCTCTGGAAGATAAGACAGCAGTACACATCATCTTTAGCATTTATAAGTAATGGAGCATGGTAGGAAAGGTAGTATGTATGAGAAAAGTAGATTTTAAACTAATGGAGATTTTGTACAGGTCACAGGTATCTTCCCACGTGGGGATCCTTCTGGTCTACATCTTTTCTACATCTTTCAGGCCCTCCCCCTGCTCAGACCCTAAGGGTCTGGGCAACATAATCAGCTTTCTTAGCACATAAGCCAATTAACTCCCTATCAATGTAGACCAAGAGGGCACTGGAAGAGCATTAACCCACAACGAAGTTAGTAATTGCATTAGTAGCTCTTTTGTTTTTCTTTATTAAAAGTAGGCATATTTAGTTATGCAAAGAATACTTGTTAAATTGTTACTTGTTTACGCCAAAGTGCAGACATACAAATCTGATGAAATTCCAGGCAAGGATTGTTACCCTGAGTTTCTTGAAGTGTCTCTGTCCTGCATGACATCAATTTAAACTGAGTAAACATATAAAATCATACCCAGCTGAGAGAGAATGATGTGGAAAGGTTACAAAAGTTTAATTTGCAGCCAAAAAAAAAAAAAAATTAAGGGAAAAGCCTGAATAGTATGCAGAGCAGTGAAGATACACTAATTTTGCTGGCAGTACCAGCATATTTTTAAATTTATTTCACTAAGCTGTAGTTTGGCTGAACAAGCAGAAGTTTCTGAATTAATTCAGTGATCTAATTTTAGTCAAACATGGTTGAAATCAAGCCATATACATGAAACACAGCCAAAATTTGCGGGTTTGGTACAGCTGGACTACTGGATTCAACATGAGACACTACAAAATAAGTTACCCTGAAGTTCCTTTCTTGAACCTTAATATTTAGAGTATCAGAGAATACAAAATATGTGAAAGCTGCAGACATGTACTTAGTCTGAAATCTGTAGAAACAGTAGAAGCAAAACTGGATGCAAATATTTCCAGAACAATGGAATTACTGACAGATGAAGATGAGCAGAAATAGGCATGTTTTCTGAAGTTGCACAGAAAAGAAATAACTGTCCTTTACACTTATACATTCACTAGGTTTTATGTAGAACAATTATTTTTTTAATGTATTTCCTCTGAAAAAAAAAAAAAATTGCTTTTATGATTGCCTTCTCTAATCTCTGGAATCTTCCCCGATCCAGAGATGTTCACAAAGGAAAGGACTTCAAACAAGATGGCAGACAAAAATTCACCATAGTGAAAGTGAGTTCAGAGGCTGAAAAAACATGTCTATTCCTGATCCTCCTGTCTTCTTCAGGAAGATTGACCACCTCCAGCCTTCAGGGAACAAGTTACTTTCAGCTCTTTGTATCTGTAGCTCAAATCACTGGCAATACCTTGGTAGCATCCCATGTGGAAGCAAGGTAAAAGCTTGTAAAAGCAAGGAAATTTTGCTCGTCTCTCAACTGTATGCTATAATATTCTTATCTGACAGCCAATATGCTGTTTAACTGCTTATCATTACACCTGTTTCTTCTAAACAGGTCTACAGTAATCGTTCTGAACAAAGCACGGTAGTATTTTCTAGTGATCTTTCTGTACCGGCAGCATCATGCAAAATTAATAAAATTCCATTTGTGTTCCTAGAATATTATTATAGAACTGACTCTGTCTTTTTATTGGCCCTAATATAGAGATGCATTTTTAATCTGCATTTGGCCTCTGCCTGTCACATAAGAATCATCACAACTTTATCATCAGATTTTCTAGCACACAATATCAATTCTGATGGCATCCTATAAATCATATTAGCACAAAGAACAATTTTTTCCAAGGACTGTAGTGCCTACTAGATGTCAGGAGACTCTTTTGCCTTCTTAGTGTTTCCTTTCATCAGAGAATTACTTTCAGTAAGTGATCCTGTAAATCTGGCCAAGTCCTTTAAAATTGTGTTGAACTTGTATTCCTGGCTCTGTAATGCTTCTCAGGGCTGTGATCTCAAACTAAGAGCATCCTAGAAAGTCCTTCCATTCCTCTTTCTACTGCAGAGACAGATTTTTGTTTATAATCCTTTTTCACAAACACGACCAGAATGGTCTTTTGAAGCATGTCTGGAGTCTCCTTTCTTATTACCTAACAATTCAGATGATTTCGCTAATACAAAAGATGACTTTTATTGGACAGATTTAGGGAAGTCAAGCCATTTTGAGACATCTGATGGTCCCTACTTTCCCTTCCCCTCCCATTTCAGCTTGCCACTGTAGGCTGGGACAAACTAAGACTTTCTTCACCTGCTGAATGGAAGCTAACAAATAATGTAGCATGGTATTTGACATATTCTGCAGCAGCTACAACTGGAGTCCCCGACCTCCCTTGTCAGGTTGGTGCTGAATCCTGCCCTGAAACAGATCATAAAAAAGTAATCTGAGTGTCACATTATGATATTGTTGATACCTACCTATCAGAAGCAATACATCTCCAGAGTTTTAAATATAACATATAAGTGAGAAGAGTGCTATTATGCCACTTTCCAGCTATTTGCCCTTTATCATTAAACCCACGCTAAGTAACTGAAGCCTACGGGGACACACCTCCCTGTTTGAAATGAAGCGCTGTGCAATTCCAGGCTGTTTTGATTTTAAGATATAAATGTCAAGGACACAAAAACTCAAGCGTGATAAATCAGTTGCCTCATATGTGCCTACATCAGATGTATGAACAATCCACTGAGCTCTGAAGGGAAGCCTTGCCAAATTTTCTAGCTTTTAATAAAAAAGCCTTGGCAGCCTATCAGTATAGGAAGAATAACATGCAAGATAATTGAAAAAGGAAAAGATATTTCCTGAGAAAGCACGTTTTTTACCTTAGTCATGGAGGGAAGTTCATTGTCTTCACCTTTTCCTCGCAAACTTAGCAGGCTACATTAAAAAAAAGACACATTACATTTTGTCAGTAGTGGCTGGAATACCTGGAAACCATAAATAGTGCAGGACGTTATGCAGAACCGTATCACTGTGTCTCAAAAGCAAGAAAATTGCTGGGCAAAAAGGAAGCACAGTTATGCTTTTCTCACTGAAAATAATAAAGTAAAAGCAGCAATAAGTAGTATCTGTTTCAAGTAATAATTATGTTGTATTTGGAATAACAGCATCTTTAGAAGTGTAATAAAAGCCGGGTGGTCTCATGCTATCTGCTCTTTGCTAGTCTTTGCTCACTGATTAATATAAAAAAAAAAACCAGGCTTCTAAACTGGGCTTTCTAATGCAGTTGTATAACATTATTGGCATATACAGCACCCCAATACTTCTTTAGGCCTTTGAACCTGACTATAGTTTTATTACTAAATGCTATTTTCTTGCATTATTCAATCAATTTATTTTTACAGTATTTTGTTTATGTGATGAACAGCCGAATAAACCAACTCAATACTCATATTTCTAGCAGTTTCCAGTTTCATGCAGTAAAAATGACCAACCATGCTTTCACTGTAAAATAAAATTTTTCTTACACAATCCCATCAGAGTACTTCACTGACTCTCGCTGAAGTCCAATTACCTGTTTACTTTCTGTATAACCACAGCTAAATATGCCCTGCTGATACCAACAGAAGCACAGCCGTGAGATAAAATTTTGTTTGTTTGCTTTTTAAAATTTTCTGAGTGTAACATAGTATTCCCACAGCCTTCTTTTGCCTGCTGAGTATGAGACTGAATAGAAAGTACTATGACTTAACAAATGCTTTTATTATCCAGGGTTTCAGTGCCATTAAGGACTTGTCTAAAAACTACAGAGCTGTAATGGGGCCATCCAAATTCTCTTTATGCTCAGTAGCTTGGGTATTGGCAGCAGTCTAGTCATGGAACTCAGACAACAGATGCTGCTTCTTGACTAAAATTAGCTTATACGTCCCATAACTCTAACACTTAAGGGATATGTAATATAATGTAGTAATATGGTTTCAGCTACCACTGTATTCCAATTCTTTTTTAGCAGCATTGCATCATCCTGTATATATGCTATATATACATGTATGTAATGCCTCAGCCACTGGGTTTTGCATTATTAGAAAGGTGCCATGATTTTGTATCACCATGTGCATGTATATACAGTGACTAGTACTAAAGGGCCTCACTGTAATCAAAAAAATAAACAGAAAAAAGGAGGTTGTATGCATGTGGCTGTGTACACATTTATAAATAATTAGGTCAGGAATTAATTGATAAAATAAAGAGCTGTCGAATACCCGTCCTTCCTCTGTTTCATATCCTCCCTTCCCCTCATTTCTCTTCTCTTTGGCTAGCAGTTACCCAAGTCTTGGTCAAATTTTTTCATAAGGCTTTGCTTCTGTCTCTACCGCCACCACCCTTCACCCTCGAAGCAGCTCCTCAGAAATCCAAGAAGCCATTCAGATTGATAACCTGTGCTGAACGTTAGGAGCAAATTCATTTCAGTTACACCCATGCCAGCCCACTGACGTCAATGGGGCCACACAGTAGCAGGCAAAGATGGGAAGGGAGCCTAAGGGCTAAGTATTGCAAGGAAGGAATCCCTGACTCATAACCTTAAAGCACGGAAGCCTTCATAAATAACTTCTCCTGCTACTGGATTCTTCCCTTAATATCTTGCCTTTGATGAGTAGCCTGAGCCACCTCCTCTTTCCAAAGGGGGAGGAAGGGCACAGCAGGGAAGAGTGGAACAAGCTGACATTTCCCTTCCTCCCTTCTCTAAGCAATATGGAAAACTCAGGCAAAATTTTGAAATTGCTCTTTGCTCATATACTTATCAGTATAGAGGAGGCAAAGTGGTCACTAATTGATAGAATTCAATTTCAACAGCAGTATGAAAGTATGAACAAACCCTCCCACATCCAGTTATAAATCAATACCCATTATACAACTCGTTCTGCCAGGATGATTAGTTCTGGAAATGTCATACATGCACATAGACTTCCTGGCTCAGATACGTCAGGGCAGGCCTGTGCGATTCAGGACAGCACTCAGACTTCATGTGGCTTTGAATCACATGTATATGTATATCTCCATGTACAGGAAAATTCAGCTACATTTTTCTTTTGGAGGTAACATTGAAGATCATTTGTAATGGTGGCCTAATTTGAGGCAGTAAACTGCTAGTAAACAATTATTTTAGGAAGCAAAAGAAAGAGGCATACTCAAGAAGTACGATAGCTTGTGTCCTCTCATTTCACCTGGGGATGTTAAAGCACTAGTTGTGGAGGATACAAATCATGCACGTGTCACACTTTGGCCCTTCCTTTCCAGCACCAGCCAGCTTTGCAGAAGCAGTAGCATCAAAATGGGGCAAAGCAACAGTTGCCTTGACTGTCTTAAAATCAGTCAACACTGAATGGCTGCTGCAGGACTGCCCTAGTACATGTGTCTATTTATAGAGCATCAAATACTGTTGATGACACTTAATCATAGTATTTAGCTTACTACCAGATACATCCCTCTTAAATGGTTTCTGGTAGTATTATCCACCTCCACTGTAAGTTCACTACTATTAAGCATCAGTTCCCCTGGAATAATTCCCAGCTAAGCGTATTTTATTCTGTCCCACATTTCTCGACGCTAGAAGGTCAAATCCTCTCTTTCAGCAGCCTCTGCATGGGTCCAGCAGAGACTTTCACCCACCGATGAGGTGGTAACTGATTTCCCTTGCCAGGACAGCCTACTCCAGCACACAGATGTCTCAGGTTTGAATCAGTATAAACACAAAGTCAGGAAAAACTTTGGTTTGCCTAACCAGAACTTAGGCCCAGTTACACAGAAACATGCGCTTCCTCAGAACAAGTCATCATAGTCTGCACAGGCTTAACGTCTCAGAAGAAACTGGTGCTTTGCCAACCACAGCCTCTTGATAAAATCTGTCCCTCGCCAGGCTTTTCACACTGTGTGGATGCTGTTGACCACCTCTCCTTCCTACTCAGCTGTAAGTCAGGTGGGTTTCCTGCTTTCAGAACTGACAGCTTTGGGAAGTATCATGACAAGGCATGGATGTTGTCACCACGGTTTATTAATCCTTTTCAAATTAGCATGGAATCCATACACCCATTATGTGAAATAAAGTAAGACATGGAAAAAACCCCAAATTTCCAGTACAACAAAGGCACACATACTGTGTGGGAGCAAACTACTTTCATAGTCATACAAATCTACCTCTGCACTCTCAGCAAACTACACAAATTTCCTCTCGCTTATAAAATTTGTGAAGAGACCATAAGATCTCTGTCACTTCCTAGATTTGCCAATTAATACTTCTGTCCACAGAGAATAGCAGCCTCTATACCAGCCTGGCTTCCCTCCATAGGATTTAAGTGAGTGGAATGTTATAGGAGAACGTGGAATTCAAACTTTTGTAATTATATATAACATAGAGATATTTTACAAATCAACAGGTCGTAATCTGGAGAGGAAAGATAAGACAATGAAAATGCTAATATAATTTTCATTTTTGGCTTTTTATGCAACTCTAATTTTTATTTTTATAAGCCCTTTTGTAAGGATGTAAAGGTTTGTGTTAGTGCATCTCTGTCAGGAGGAAATGTTCTTCCTGGAGTTATTTGCTACTTAACTAAAACAATCTCTAGTAATATACAAATGACAAGTTGGAACAAAGTTGTAACAGCAACTTTACTGAAATTACAGGCAAACTCAGGCAGGAGAAAAAAGCAATGGCTGTGGCCATTACACATTTCACAGCAAGTGACATGATGGAATTGAATGTTGTCCTGAATGTTGCCGAAAGCTTCAGGGATCTCACACACTTCATTGAGTTTGTCTACAAAATGCTAAGCCTCACCATGTTCCCTCACAGCAAGATTCCCAGTCCATGCGATGCTAATCATGCCAAGGCTCTGCAGTGCTCAAGAAGACCAGCCAGACATAGCTGCAGTAAGGGAAAACACAGCAGCATCTTAAAGAATCACTTTTCAATTGAATAATGAAGGAGGTTTTAATGCTTGATACGTGCAGATGAAAAAGCCATGTATAGAGCATTAATAGTGAAAACATTGCCAAAAAATTATTTTGAAAACATTTCTGGGAGTACTGACACTTTACTAATCTGAGAGAAAATGCGGATGCCTTTTGGACAAAGGAAATGAAAGAGGTGCAGTTGGTGTCACTGTCACCTGGCATTTACCTACAGGAAAGAAAAGAATATGGACTGTATCCATTCTACTTCCATCCCTACTGCCTATGGGGGGTCATCAGGAGGCCTGGAGGGGTGAAGAAAGGACCTCCTCCTGGACACCCTCCTCCCACGACCACTCCACCCCTGCTATGTCCACTCCCAGCGTGTGAGAATGCAGCTGGATGAGATGGAAATGATGGAGAATGCAGGAGTAAAGGGAAGAGCAGAAGGATGCAAAGGTACGCGGGCCGTTCTCTGTGGGACAAGTGAGATTGCCCTAGGCTGCAGTGCTGTGTCCCTTTCCTAGGCATTTGTCCTCCAGCGGGTTGTAACTTTCAAACAGGAAAATCTGATGACTGTATCACTGCAGCATTTTTATCTGAGCAAAAAGTTCATTTTGGTAGTGTTTAATATTTCTGGTACTTTATGTATTGATTTGTAACTACTCATGCTTCCTAAATAAACAGTTATAAAACAAATTGAACACAGTCAGGACGAAAAGCAGATATCTTGAGAAACCTGAACCACAGCTTTTTTGAAGCCCAGAATGCTGATACTGCTATATTTAGAGCCTTATTTGGTGGGAAAGAACAAACCACTAAAAGATTTCTTTCAGCTTCGATTGAATGCTACATCAGAACAAAAGTAATTTTACAGATGACGTTAAAGTAGCCAGAAAGTGATATCCTTTTTATTTACTATCCTTTTTGAGGATCAGCTGCTTGCCTTTATCCCTAGAAAATATTATCAAAAAGTATTTCCTAACCTGGAAGTATTCATCATTTATGATGAATTCTAGTTGTACTAAGTAGACCACCTGGTCATTGTCATGGAATATGACAGGAATTTTCATGTGCTTTTTTAAAAAAGCAATCTCTTGTTTCTTGATTTAAAAAAAAAACAAAAAACAAAAAACAAAAAACCAAAAGCAGCCACAAGACGTGATTTACTTTAAATTTCACAGTTTCACAGAGTAGAACTCATTAAACAGTTAGACAGATTTATCAGAACAGTGAAAAAGGTGAAAAAATGTATGTAAAGGTGGGAACCAGACTGTGAAGTGCTACCAGAGATAAAATGAAATAGCAAAATAATATTCTGTCCCTTTAAGATACCAAAAATAAACCAGAATACTGTCCTCATCTAAATCCTGATACTGCACTCAGCTCCACAGTCACAGGAGTCTGACTGTGGGGACTTCACTGCTGGATCAAGGCACTGAAGTGTAAAACAGAGACATAAGGCAAGACTAACAGTTATGCAAATGAAGAGAACACAAAGTTCACACAGCAGCAAGGACAGAATATTATTCACAACACCTATAGATTCCAGCACTTCCCTTTCTTCTGTTTATTCGAGGCTCATTTGTATCTTTTTTTTTTCTCTTTGGTTATGCATGGCTGCCACTAATGAGGTTTGTCACTGTTCCAACAACAAATGTCTCTGAAGGTACTTGTTTGTGGTGTTTGAATGGGAAAGCAGGTGAGTGAACAAGGGAGTAAATGGAAGATCACATTAGTAACCATAGCAGCCAACAGCGTTTCATCCCAGGAGAAACCTCCTCTGGTGGAGGCTGGGTTTCCTTTTAATGAGTTTAATACACTGTTTCACAGTGATGGGGCAAGTCTTCCAAATGGTCCACGTGATGGGACCTTCCACTGTTTTGTGTCGCTAGTAAGATCTTCCTGAATGCTGTGCCTTTCCTGATGAAAAGGGTTACTTTGCAGCAGCCAGGGACTGGATCTCTTGCAAAGATGTATTTGCTAATGACCAAAATTTGCTGTGATTCATTAAGTTACACATACACAGATAATGCAGATGAACAAACCTTGGTTGTAATTGCAGAGAACTGTCTGAGCTGGCAGAAGATTGCAGCCAAATTATTTTAACTGTTGTGCATTTACTTGATCATGTCGGATACTTAGAAGCCAAACTCTGTTCTTTTAGAGGACTTTGTTAAGAAACTATATAACAAAGGTCACCTTTTCTAGCAAGGATGTGGGAATTACATTTTGTCATAATGACAGTGCATTTAGCTTTTGAGTATAACAGAAGTTATGCATTATTGCCAGTGGTTAGAAACAGAGAGGTCAAAGTGTCAGAAATATGTCTTATTTTCACATGTACTTTCTGGAAAAAACAGATCTAGACAAAGAATGTCAAGCAAGAGTGAAGTGATCCTCAATCTCCACTGCTTAATCCTCTGTCCTTTGGGCCACTCTACTTCTAATAAAATCATCATCACAGTGGTTTGATGCTGGCCATTTTACTTGCTTTGGCTTCACACTTTGGCTTCACCTTCAATTTGTTAACTGTCCCGGGCAGGTTAGTCCTAAGAGTATGACAATAACCATTAATTACATTCTTCAAATGAAGTACATCTACTATAAACTCCAGGCAGTAAAATGTTTTTAACATGAAACAAAGGCTTCAACATTAGTGATGTTATCTCTTTTCACAAACAATATTCAGAAGGATCTGAGAAAAAACTATTTGCAATAGATCAAAGCACAAACATCTGTTCCACTGAGGGAGTAATTTCCCCTGTTAATACAAATTAACTAGTTTAAATATATGGTGTAGACGCAAAAAAGAGAAGAAGTTCTTTTGATTAGTTTTTCAGAAATATACTAGATGGAGGGACACAATTAAGAAGTGGTATATTTGTAGAGGAAAAGCCAGGATCAGTGATTTCACTCAAAGCATAGAGCAGTTTCTCAAGCAGATGAGCTGCATACAATTAATGATTTTTTGATCTCTGTTGTTTCCCTCTCCTCACACTGTTCTCACATATGCCCGAGTCAACTCCTACCACTTATGGATTTTTCAAGAAGTATTTAGTCACTTTGGCCAGAACTACTAGAGGTACATAGTGTCTAACATAATAGGAAGCAGGAATCTAAACGGATGTTAAACATCCTAAAATCTAGAACTCTGTTGCCTCTGATGTTGATGATATTGTAAATGTATGCTCTGTCAGCATTGTGTCCACGATAACTGTGGAACTGTGGACTGCCCTCGGACCAGTCTCTCAACATTTTGACTGCAACTATGAAACAGGTAACTCAATAAGGATTGCAAAGTAGCAGAAAATACAGCTGTATATAAGAAGAGTAAATCTTTTCCACACTAACATATTCACCTTGATGTCTAATGCTATTTTAAACAATGAATGGGATGTTTCAAGCAGAGCTGTACTGATACGGTAAGTAAATCAGAAGGGATGTGAGATTCTGTTGTAAGTAGTAAGATCTAGAGTATTTGGTAATTCAGCTGGGCAGGTAGGAGCAGGCTGAGAGGCCAGTAATGGATCAGAAGGAATCACTCAGTAAGAACGGGAAGGAGAAATGGAGAGCAATAGAACAGGAGGTCTAATCTGCAGTCAGAAAAGAAGCAAGAAATTTAGAAAAGACAGCTAGGACACACAAGGTAGAGGCAGCATATAGGTAATTTCAGGAATTTATTTTTAAAACGAGAAATGAGAAGTGAAATAAATGTGATAGTACATTCAAAGACAAAGATGGTTAGTTTAATAAATTGCCTGAAAGTGAAACATTGCATAATAGGCAGAACAGATCCATGACCAATATGATCAAGGTTCCTCTTTTGGCTCGACTCTGAAGTCACAATGTGACCTTTAGCAAGTCACTTCAGGCCAGATCCAATAAAGGACTCAGGCACCTTAAGCCCAACTTAGGCAGATTTGAAGTACCTAAGTCTAAACGTATGACCTAAACACCCTGCTCAGTCGTGTACTAACCCCAGAGGAGCCTGTCACTGCAAAAAGGCGTATGTATCTGCTCTTCAGTTCCCTCTGCACAAACACGGCTCAGTCAGCAAGAGTGTGCTGTGTTAACCGTCAGTGGCCTACCAGTGCTCTTTCCTGGGCTGCACATTTAGGTTTTCTTTTTGCGGAAATACAGGCATGAAGGACAAGTAATGGAAGCTGGGATTTCACCTCGATATGTGCTCAGGATCCAGCTGTGCTCCTTTTCTCTCTGTTTCTTGGCAGCACAGTGCTGCAGGCTCAACAGAAAGGGCAGAACGATGCTGCTCAGTTTAGCTTAAGCAGCAGCCTGGAAAGGGCAAATGTGAATCTGAGCACGTGTGTCCCTTCCTCCTTCCCTCAGCAGAAAGAGTCAGTGGGAACAGGAGCCATGGTTCCCTTTCCACCTCAGGGAATACAGCCAACCTCTGCATCCAGGTGGGACCTGCACCCACCAGGAGGCTCCAGGCTCTGGATCTGAGGAAAATGGTTCTTGCAGCCCCATCTTGGTTAGCTAAGCTGCAAGGAGCTTGGAAATACCCCCGTGATGATCATGCTCAGCAGCGAGCTGTCGTTAACTGTCACCGGCTCATCAAGTGAACTAACTTCCCTTCAGGGACGCTCTATGCGGTGCACCAAGGAACATGGGCACCTCGCGCAGCTTCTCTAATGGAAACAGTGTACAGATACTGCAGGTTTTAACCTGTGGCAGTAATTACCTGCTCCTATGAAGAAATGACACTTAATTATGTGGGAAATATGTTGTGGTATTTAGATGAAAGAAACTACTGAAAGTATTAAAAGAAAGAAAACTTTAAAAAGCAATTTTCTGCATAATTTGAAAATTTGCTTTCATTCAAATTCTGGCTAAGAAGCAATGTCATTAAAGACATTGGATTGATTAAATGGCAAGGTTTGACTAAAAGTGGAATAACTCATGAAAATATTACGAAGTATGAATATTCCACAGATTATTTGAAAATGGAATGGCTAGACAGACAACTATCCTAAAAACCAATTAAAACAATTTCCTGTTTCAGCTTCACAATCTGTGTATTTTGATATTATCACTTTATGTTCATGAATGAGGTTCCTTTACGGTTTTTGTAATAAACTAGTTCCCTAAAGAGTGATGATATGCACACAGAATATTATTTTAGTATTTAATTGTTCATGTAAATAAACAGATGAGAGTAGTTTTGTGTTAACTCATGCAGAATCGTTAATTTTGAGAAAAATTCCTGTTGTTTCATAGCTCTCAATTTTTTTTCCCTTTCAGTTTCAGTGATAATTTCTTGAAAGTGAAATGTAACTGCAAAACCCTATGTCATAGAAGTGTTACATCTGTAAATAGGAGCATGAAAATGGAAGGTGCTGCAAAATGAATATAAACTATTAGTAGTAACTGAGATGAAAAAAATTGGGTTTTAGACTAACATCACTTTAGAGTTTGAACAGCAACATTAGCTTGACCACACTGCACTTACTGCACATTATACATTTTGCAATCTAACCAGTAATAAAAAATGCTGAACACATATAATGCACCTAAATTAAAGGTGACCTGTAAAGAATCAGTCACACGACCTTTCTCTTAGCATTTATGTGATGATCTCAAATAGTGTAATCTCTATTTTTTCCACATGCTAGTTGTACTAGAAATTCAGGTACTCTTTAAGTTAGATTTTATGTTGGCCAGAGAACAACTGATTTGTGTCAACACAAAAAAACAAGGAGCAAAAACTGCTTAGTTTTGGCTATGAGCTAGGTGATAAAGGACAGCTTATGTGATAGCTGCTAAATAAGGGAATGGATTTTCATAAGTATAAAATGCTTTAGTTTTGTTTGCTTTTGGTAAAATTAACCCTTTTTTTTTTTAGTAAAATATTGAATTGTATGAAATTACTAAGTTCCAAGTAGTTGTGGAGAAAGTATTTGGCTTAAAGTCTTAGTTTTATATTAAGCTGTACAAAGTCATACACAAATTACCTGAGACTACCTACAAGATTCTTGCAAACTTGAGCGAGTCCTTTGGTACGAACGGCAGGAAAACACAACAGCTGAAGAAAACAAAGGCCTTCAAAGGTGTTCTTTCAGCTATCTTAAAAAGGAGCACGCGCAGGGGCGCGCGAAGAAGATTTTGCCTTTAATACAATTTTGACCTGCCGCGTGGTACCGGTAACAGCTTATTTAAACGTATTTGCGGTCTAACAAGAGGATCATCGTACGCCGGGCCGCCGAAGCAAACTAAGCGTCCCCTCACCTGGGGCACCGACGAGGGGACGCTTCCCGCCCCGGCGGTGCACGGGGCTGGCGGCGGGCTGGGCGCCGGCGGGCCGCCAACACCTCCGCCCCGGAGCACCTCGGAAGGGCGCGGCGGCCGCTCCCTCTTACTCTCTGCCTCCTCACCTTCCCCCTTCTCCCTTCGCGTGGGGCACCCGCCCCGCGTTGCTCTCCACCGCGACCGCGGCAGACAGCGGGGCCGGGGCGGGGTGGGGGGACGACGGAGACGACCGGGGAGCAGGTGGCGGCGGGGAGGGAAAGAAAGAGTTTCTTTAAATCCTTTTCTCCTCTCGAAAGGTTTTATCCCCGCTCCGCTCCGCTCGCCCCCAGGCCAGCCACCAGCGCAAGCAGCCCCCAACGGGGGAGCCGTTAACAGCCGTTAACGGCGGCGGGCACCAAGAGCACGCCCCTCCAGCCGCCGCGCGCGGCGCCGTGTGTGGATAGAAAGGGATGGGGGGGGGGCGGAGGGAGGGATGCCGGCGCGCGCATGCCCGCCCGCCCCGCGTGACGTGCGCGCGCCGGGGCCGCCCGACGAGATCAAAGCGGGAGCGGCGCGAGCCGGGCCGGTACCGGGCGGGTCCGCGCGCGTGGAGGGGGAGCGGCACGAGGGCGGCCTTCCTCCCTCCCCCCGCCCGCCGGATAAAGCCCTGGGCGGCCCGCGCGGGGGGGCTGGAGCCGGGCGCGCGCTTCACGGAGGCGGCCGACTCGGCAGCGGCGGTTTTCCTCTCCGGCTCCCCTCCGCGAAAAGTGTTGTGGCGGTGGCGGCGGCGACACCGAGGGGCATGAGGGGCCGCGGGGCGCCGCGCCGCAGCGGCGGCGGCGAGCACATGGCATAGCCGGGGACAGCGGCGAGCGCCGGGCCGGGGTGACGGCGGTGCGGTGGGGCGAGCGCGGCTCCCTGCATGTGGAAAGTGAGGCGAGCCAGGGAGCCCGGCGGCACCGGCGAGCACCCGGCGGCGCGGTCCTGAGTGCCCGGGCAGGGGCGGCCGCCCGCCCGCCATGGATTGCAGCCTCCTGCGGACCCTCGTGAGCCGATATGTGAGTACCGCCGGTTGGGCCCCGTCCCGGCGGGGGACCCGCCAGCCCCAGAGCCGCCTCTGAGGAAGTCCTCTCCGGGGCTAATCCTCGAAGCGCAGCTCGTACCCCAGAGGCTTGGGAGAGCCCCCGCCGCCTCACCGGGCGGCTGCGGGGCTGCCGACAACGGGGGGTCGTGCGAGCCTCTGCGGGGCGGATGCTCCGCGCTGTGGCCCCGGGCTTGTAGAAGGGGCTCGGTCAGGAGTTTGGTTGGCGGTCCCGTGACTGGCCCAGCGGCCGGGGGAGCCTTGGGGGCCGCCGCACGTGATTTTCCGTGTGAACGGAGGGTGCAGCGGTTGTTCACGGGTTCCCTGCAGCCCTCTCTCCCCGGGTAGCTGGCTGCGGGGCCGTCCTTCGCTAAACCAGAACGGGCTGACCTAAGTTCAAAGCACTGTAATTTACAGTGTGCTGATAAACGTAGTTATCAGGGCAGATAAAAACTCTAGGTTGGGGGTTTTTTCTTTCTCCTTGTTATATTGTGTCAGTCAAGCTGCGTTTTGTGGAATTTCCAATTTACACTGATGAATGGTTGGAATAGTCCCAAGTTTTTGTAGGTGTGTGTGGTAAGATTCAAACACGCTAAACTTGGTGTGCTTTGGGAAAAGAGTTTATCTTGCTTGTTGGTCAGCATGTTTTCCCCCACCCACACTGTCTGAAAGAGCAAATCAGTATTGCATTAGAGTGGATCCAAGTGTACGTTGAGCTGTGTCAGTGAGTACAAATCCAGTTTTGCTGAACCCCTCACAAATGTTCAGGATAAAGGTTTTAGTAAATTGATGGCATGCCAGTAAGTGGAGACTTACACAATACAAAGGTCATGGACCGCCAATACAAGGAAACTGCAAATTTCTGCTTTTGGGTGTATAAGAGATTCTAAAACTATAGGGAGAGATGATTGGAATTTCCAAATACATACAGCTTTTCCTCCCATGCAGGAAGTGCTGTAAGTGAGGAAACTTTCGTGGTCTGACCAAACAAAAGTAAATACACTTAGTTTTGTGCGTGTCAAGAGCTATCTCCACATAATACAGGCTGAACTTTATTCTTTACGTATGGGCAAAGAAAAATGGCAGAGACTGAATGTTTTTGATTGCTCACATTAGAGTATTCTGTGGGTTGAGGAGAGAATGGAGAGGTGAGTACTGAAAGTAGCTATGTGTATATGGATCCTTAGAAAGTGGCCCTGAGGGAAGGAGGAGAATGCTCAAAATACAATGAGGTATAAGAGGAACAGAAGTCTCTGTGGATATGCACAGCTCAGGTGAACTGTGCTGTGCTCTGTTTGGAAGCAGGTAGGATCAGTTTAGGCATAGTGATCTGTCAGTGCTTATCTAATTATTGGATTCAGTTTAAGATATTTTTTTTGTGTGTGCTCACAACTGGAGTCTGCAAAATAGCGCATTCATTGTGCACAGAGCATACTGTGGTCTCCAAATCTCTTCTGCATAACGTTGTTGCTAACCTCTCTTTCAAAGTAGGCATAAGCATCAGATATGAAAGAAACAGACTGGAGAGTAAGTATGGCAGTTATTTTACAAGATGATGAAGTACATGAGAAGACAGTATGCTGAAAATAAGGCACTTGAGCTTTTAAGTTGTGGGCTGTCATCACCCTCCTGCACTGCTGATGAGAGTAACTCTGCAGTCTAATTGCTAAATGAAACAATATTATATCCCATGTGAGGAAGTATTCCTATTTTCTAGATCACACTACTTTCTGTATTGTATGTAATGCCAATACACTATGTCTAGATAACTGCCTAGCTGTTCCAGGCTGCCTTGTATATTTTCACCTGTTGCTTCTTGTTCTTTTGCAATCCTTTAGTTTCTTAATTTTAAATCCTTTCTTCCAAGGAAAGATCATTTTGAAAAAAGCTGCTGTAAGTAAATTTGTGTTCATCATTTCAGGCCATTAAGATCTGGCAAGCTGATGCCTGTGTGTGTTGTGTGTTTTCTTTTTGTTTTTCTTTATCTCCATGGTTCAGCTATTTTTGTACAGCTACAGCAGTGAAAATGGAAATTAATAGTTTGAATGCTGAGCCTGAAACTGACCGCTGTACATGAGTAGCAGATACACATCAGCCCTATTGCTTCATAGTTGTTCACCCAAGCTCTATACACACCAGTTATGCCTTGCAAGTGTAGATGTGCTTGCCTCTGCCTAAGCTGCTTTTTGCTAAGGGAGACAAATAGTGATACTTCTGAGGTAGAGTCAGAGAGGATAGGTACATCTTGTGCTTATATCAAAGTAAGCTCAGGCTTGGGTTTAGTTAAAAACTATACAGAAACGATTCAATGATCGAGGTCCTAGAACTACGATTTTTTGTTCTGCAAGTTGTGTCCTGGACTTGTTCAGTTGCAAGACCTTCCCAGAGCAGGCTGGTCTCTGGATTATCCTGAGAACCCTGCCTGATGCAGGCTGGAGATGTTGTTAAGGTAGCTGGGGGCTCTTACAAGTGGTATGGTATGATCTTGGGATAACAAACAGTTGCTATGTGTTGTACTAATGGAGACTTCTAGTAGGATGGTTTCTAAGAGTTTTGCGTCCTTTCTTTTCTTTCCCCGTACTACGTGGTGTAGGACACAGAAGCATAAGTTAAATACCAGGGCTCTTGTCCTGATTGTGAAGGTCGCCCTGTTGCAGTCACTGTCCTGAAGCAATGCAAAATAGTACGTACCTCCAAGGCCCTATGGAAGCCTAATGATGACTGGCTGCTGTCAGTACAAATTGAAGTCAGTTTCCTGGTTAGCATTTTCAAATATTTGTCTGCTGTTTTACCTGTGTTGAGTGTTGTCTTTGTATCTTCCAGGCATTGGAACAGTTCAGTGACATGGGCTAAATAAGATACATGTTCAGCATGCTAGTCATATTGTAGTTCATATCTCTTCACCAAGAGATGGTGTAGCCTCTTAGAAGGACAGAGGCGGTGATGTCTTTCTCTTATTAAATTTCTAATTTGACATTCTGTTATTCTGCCTCTTTATATCCATCCTGCAAATTTCTTTTTTTTTAACTTCAGCTCTTATTTTTTCTTAGCATTACTGCAACCATACAGAATTTATAGGACTGTTGGTAAAGAATAGCTTTCTATAGAAAAGGTGTTTGTTTCACTGTAGTGCAGCTGACATGAAGTTCAATATAGTATTCCAAATGTTTTGTGATCTTTCAAGCTGAAATACAGCAATGTAACTTTTCTTAATGCATCTAGTGAGATTATTCTGTATATTTTACTGCCTCAAACTGTGTGAGCTATAGTAGGGGCATCTTTAATGAAATAGAAACATATTTATATGCAGCTTTTCCACTATGTGGAACCACAGAATCTGAATAAGCCTTCTGCAATGAGATAAATAAGGTCAGTTTTGACAACTGTATTGTTTAATTTACTTTCCCAAATAATGGAAATAATAGCTATGTGGGGGTAGCATGAAAATTGCCTTGGTAGGGCTATACTGTTTGTCACATACTCTCATAAAATATAACCTCTTTTTCTGGATGTTGCTTTTGTATCAGACAACGTGCTTCTCTGTCTTTGCCTTGGATTGTTCGTGCGTTTCCCAGAGGATGTGTGCTACCACAGGGAGGGCAGCTGCATAGCCTGAGAATATGGAATTAGTGTGTGCTGTCCTGTAAGTGTCATGCAGAGCCTGCTGTGTGCTCAGTAATGAGAGGAACTTGTTAGCTTAATGTTAAACAGTACACTATTTAGGGGAAAACCAAACATCCAATGATAATTAAAACCATGTCCATACAAGACTAGCTTCTGTTTTACAGTTAGATTATTTGGGACACTGTGTGGATATCATTAAGCAATGTGTTTTGCCCATATAACTGCAGTTATATTAGTTTTCTCTGGTAACTTATTTCTTGCTGATCTTTGGACTTCTGAAGTTCTTCCTCTTTATAGTCAAGAGATGGCTAATAATCTTAAAACAAGTCTTGATTACATCTTTCATAAAATGAACATTTACTTAATAAAACAAGTACATATGTCTTTTGTATATTCACAATGGCTGTTTATGGATGAATGTGGATTTGGATATTCCTGAATATTGTGGATTTGAATATATCTGGGCAATCTGAAAAATGTCAGTCCTTAGCATATGTTTGGACACTAAATGGTTGCTAAACATCTTGCAGCCTATGGTGACAGTCTGTTCTGTATCTGTAAGACAGCTGGTCCCCATCAGTAAATGCTCCTGCCCAGGTTGATGGCTTTGGGTTGTACAATAAATACTGCTGGGTCAGAGGTCTGTATTACTGAACTGTTTTGCCTGTATTATGTAGTATATTTAGAGATCTTGCCACTTTATTGCTTTTCCTCTTTCATGTTCTTCTGCTACTTCAGGATTACAAATCTGGATGTTAAGTGTTTGTTGCCTGTTTAAATATCTCTAAATGTGTGTAGCCACAGATAAGATTCGCTTCCAGAAGGAACGGTGATTTATTACAGCTCTGGCCTTTGGGAAGTTTCTGGCCTATTAGTTCTGGAGATGTTTCTGGAAAAAAAAAAAAAATCTTTTTTTTTTTTGGGAGGTTGGAATAAATAAGTTTACAAATGGATGCTTTATTTTTCACTTTTATAGAAGTGGGTCAACTTTAATCATAGTTTGAGAAGGTGATTGACTGGCCTAACCAGGAAGTTATGTTAAGGGTTTTGAGCAAGTTCTCTGTTAAATTCTATGGCAGCCTGTGGCTTTTTGGTCATCTGTTTAGGCAATTTCGTTGTTTCTGTTGGCAGTATGATTCTAAAACTGTTTTCTAATTAGATTTCCTAAGTATTTTACTTGTGTATGTAGTCTTAGTTGAAATAAATGAGTATTGAGCTTCAGGGTTTTTTTCCATTTACCTAGCTTTGCTACAGCAAAGGCTGATAACTGCTTTGACCTGGAAGTTGGAGATAGTGGTAAACATCGGTGCTCTGGAATTATTTGTGTCTAAAAGGATAGTCTGTTTATGAAGCATTTCAGATGACCTACTGCTTTCAATCTAAGTTCAGTTAATACATGTGAGGATACCCTTGCATTCCAGTTCTTACTTTTGTTCACAGTCATTCAGCTTTCTCTGCACCCTTGCAGACTGGTATCAAACTAGTATTTGTCTAGATGTTTCTTAGTCAGGGTGCCTGTTAAAATAAACATGGTTTTCTTCCTAGCTGTCACTTTAAGTCAAAAAGTTTGTGGTTTATTTTTCTGTTTGTTTTTAATTCCAGGGATATAATTTGACAAAATCTTAAGCTGTTTTAAATGTGATGTAAATGTATTTATATTCAGACTCTTTGTCTGCAAACTATTCTGACTGTACAAAAGGTTTTCTCAATAGGGTCTATGCCTGCCTTCACAGGTCAGCAATTAGTAACTTGTGTTTCTGAAGTGTTTGTGTCTATACCTGGTATGTAATGCATTTTTGTTATCTCTTGTGGAAGTCAGTGTGTCACAATGTTTCCTTGAAACCTGAGATGCTTCTCTTCTTGCATATCAGAAGACAGAATCATAGGATCATGTAGGTTGGAAGGGACCTTTAAGATCATTGAGTCCACCCATCAACCTAACACTGCCAAAACCCACCACTAAACCAAGTCCCTAAGCACCAGTCTACCTGCTCTAGGGTTGGTGATTCCACCACTTCCCTGGGCAGCCTGTTCCAATGTTTCATAACCCTTTCTGTGAAGAAATTTTTCCTAATATCCAATCTAAACCTCCCCTGATGTAACTTGAGGCCATTTCCTCTTGTCCTATTGCTTGTTACTTGGGAAAGTAGACTGACCCCCACCTCTCTGTAACCTTCTTTCAGGTAGTTGTCTAACAGCATGGATAGCTTCTGAATTCCTGTTTTATCCAAGCGCCATTGGCTTGTTGTTCTCCTAATTGCCTTTTTTTTTGGTGGTAAGGGAAGAGTCTGCGTGGTGTGCTGCCTGCATCCTTTTTAGCCCATCATTTAAAAAAGACAAAGTTTGAAAACTTTACTTACCTCAGAAGTTAATTCTGCTGAATGTTGAGCATGGCTCACAGGATTTGGCACTTCTGCAGATCTAACTAGCTCTTGTATACTAGTAGTGACTCTTGTTTTGTTCATTCTGGTTTTGTAATGTACTCTTAAGATGTTTCAGTATATTCTGAGGCTCAGGAAAAAAAACCCAGATGCTCTCCCTTCCCTCATCAATTATTTATTTATTGCAGACGAGCATTAAGCATGGAGAATTCCATGGGCTTTGTTTTTCCTTTCCCCCTACCCCATCAATTAACTAATTTACACAAGAAAAACATGTTTTCCTTTTTCTTTTGAGAATAAACAAATGAAAATAGGGCACTGTGTATGTAAAACAGCTCACTTAAAGGAAGCTAGAGTATGTATTACAAGCTGGTTGCTATTGACTACAAAATATTGCTCATCTACACTCATCAGATGCTCTCTGATAGTAAAAACACTTCTTTTGGAGCATCTAAATTGTAGAAATATTTCAGTAACTTAAAATAGATCAAGAACTTTTAACCTTGCTATTTTTAGCATCAAAAATGCTTGTCTTTTCTGAGATGAGAACTGCATAGTTGCTTTTGTCCTTTGATAGCATGTTTTTTGATTTTTTTTAAGTATTTAATATAGTTCTGCTGTTATGCCTTTTCTAAAGCACCACAGAGTATCAATATTGAAAGCAGAAAGCCTTTTCAAAGTCGTTTTTGGGAATGGAAGAGGGCAAGGTGCAACGTAGCACGTTTATAGCTTGACATCTCTGATCACTGTTTCTCATTCATTCTTTGCTCCTGTCATACAGTAGTAATTGAAACAAGAAAAGTGGAGAGGTGGAATGGGATTTTCTAATGAGTTTGCTTTTTAAACCAGAAACGTTTAGAAAACAGTAACTGGGCTGACAAGTAAAACATTTCACAAATACGGAGGTAATAAACTTGTTTAATCTAACTAGGTTTAAGTGTGACTAGAAAACAGTTGTGTTTCTTGAGGAGCTGCAATCTGACAGTGAGATGCCTCCTCCATGTCATGTGCAGGTGTGGCAGGGAGATGGAACTAAGGGAAAACTGTGCCACAGAAAAGACTGAGCAGATGTTTTAGCACCTGTTATGCAACTGGATTCAACTTTACTGGATTTTTATTGGGCAAAATAACCTGCCTCATGTAAGTCTTTTAGTCAAATTATATTTTTCCAGAATAATGCTTCTTATTCTACTGGTTTACCATTACACAGGATAATGTAGTATTTCTATTTGGATAATTGTCAAGGGACGTTTCAGCTGAAGTTTATGCTGAACTGTGAGGCAGAATGACACTGGAATGCTATTATCTTCTCTGCTATAATTTCCATGGCAACAGCTGCAGGTAGACAAGGCAAACCAAGGATGATTCTTCTATATTGTACAGACACCAGTTGTTGTTTTTTTTTAATTCCCTCTCAGTAATGACTCTGAGAAGCCTGTGGCACAAACACACTCTGAGTCATCAAGAAAAGTGTTTTGTTTTGTTTTTTTTCAATTTAACTTTGATTTTAATTTTGTGAGTATTTGTGACACTACATTAAAAATGCACTCTTTCTAGGAAGAAACTGGCAGCCTAGCCTGAATTATTCTTGGAGACTGAGATGAGCCAGTGGCTGGGGAGTTTGTTTGGAACATCACAGAAGACCACAGGCTGATAAAGCACCTAAATATCTTTGCAGATCTAGATGTTAAGTTCTCTGTGCATTCATCTTTCCTTAGGACAGGGATGAGAGTATTACCCAGGTCGTCCGTAGAGAGATGTGTAAGGGTAGTTTAATGCTTTCAGGTAATAAAATAGTAATGTCACAGGAGGAAAACTGGATGTAGACATAAGCCTATAATGACTGTGTCTTAGGGTTGTTCTTTTTCTTGTTACTTAACAGTATTCTACACTGCTGCTCCTTCTGCTACCCCTGATTTCCCCCTTTGTTCCTCCCTCTGCATACATGCACATCCATTCACATGCTGATGCGTGCATGTCTACTTCCTGAAACTGTGTTCACTCCATTTGGCAATATCAAGAATTATGCCAAGATTTACCAGGGATCCAGATGTATATTAGTATTAAAAAAAAAAAAGGGGACCTTCACACTAGCTCTTCTGTCTGGTTACTGAGGTGTACTGTGAAACTGTGTTCTGGAATGCTTGTTCTTATTTATGTTATCATGGCCGTTACTACAAGTATGAAAGCTTAGAATCTGGCAATTTTGTAGGAACACTTTTCCATTTATTCTGCTCTTCCCTGCAGACTCATTTCCTTTTTGAAATAGTAGACTGGTTAATTTGTTTCCTTCATTAATCATTAAACTCATCTAGATACTGGGCAGGGTGAGTGAGGGGGGAATAGTGTTTCTTTTTCCTGGTGGCACTGACTAATCTCTTTGCTTCAGTCAAAAGAGGATTTAATCTAACCTATTTTAAATAGAGGATTAAGGACAATTAGGCTCTTCCTCTACTTCACCACTCAGATAGGATGTTGTGAAATCCTCTGAAAAGCACATCTGATGATGCGCCGATAAAGTTTTGCAAAATTAATGTTAATAATCAAATAGTTATATGCAGAAAAAGAAACTGTGTATGACATACTTGTCCGGAGAGAATTGTGTGGATCAACTGAGGAGAGGGAAGGAATTGAACTGTTTACCCAGTAGTTTTTTCTCTAATGCTTCTAATTTAGATTGTGAAGTAGAGTTGTAGATGAACTGAAATGGATTTCTTGTTATCTGAATTGTATTAGCAACTTGCAGTTCATGCTTAGCATTTTACAAAGCCCTTCACATCTTTTCAAAGTACTATTAATGAGTTGTTTGCACAAACGATTATAATGAATTACAAACACTAGTATCTGTTATCTATGCCTGTGTAACATGCCACTCATAACGAATATAAGTGGCTTCTCTTGAGGTGGATCTAAATCAGTAGTGGCATTTGATAGGTAACATTAAACTGCTATACTTGTCAGGAGGTCATTACAAAATAAACCTATGAAAAATACTACTGTTGTTGGAATGTATGTGATGTGCATAAGACAGTATAATGATTAATGTGAGGGGAAAAAATGGCTGTGTGTATTTTGGAGAAGGTTTGGCTGCCAAATCCATCCTGTAAATGATAGAACTGACTGACTTCTGTGAAGGGTGGTACACTGCCAAACTACAGATAAGATAGTTGAATCGCACTTGCCTTTGAGAAATTGCTTTTGCAATTTTAAGTTTGTTACTAGTAGTTGTAGGTAGGTTACTGATAATTGTAGTTTCTTTAGTTTTGTTTCCTGCAGAACACTAGTCTAGGGACTTCAATCTAATCTTATTTTTGGATGAGAGTACACCTGAAGAAGCATGGTCCAGAAAAAGCTGAAGTCTGTTATTCATGAGGCAACTTGAAGTTGAATAAACTGTAATTTTTCAGTGGCATAAACAGTGCTTCCTGAATGGAAACACTCCTGAGTGGAGTGTTTGGCTCTGGGGTCCCAAAGCTGACCTCAAGGAGAGTTGTGGTCTTCTGTTAAAATACATGTGGTGTCTTTGCCTATGGCTTTGGCTTGACTCTATGCCTTTGCATGCTTTCTGTCTACAGATGTTTTAATCCTGGTGCCTCTTAGGCTATCACTGTGACTTTAACTGTATAGATGGGCCTAGTATCAAACTTTACTGTTGAGTAACAGAAATGGCATATCAGTCACTGGATGTGTTTTAGGTAGAGTATAACAAATGTGGAGGAAATGTTGGGAAAATTTATGTCCTGCTTATTCTGTGATATTTTGTTGTTGTTGTTCAGAGGGAGAAGACATTATTTAAAATTTAACTGCCGTGAAAGCTCTTAAAAACCAGGCTGCCATTTAATCGTACTATAAAATGTGCCTATGTAGAAACAGACTCTTTCATTATGTGAAATATGATATGTATGAGCGAATACTGCAAAGGTAGGCTCAAAACAGTTTATTGACTAAGTCGTAACTAAAAGAATAATTAACTTTTATGCTGATGTTAGCAGAAATATAATGTAAATAAGTTCAGACATTTTGTTTTGGTCAAAAAGACTCCTTACACTATAAGCAGATTTTGATTGATTAATGTGAGTGCTTTTCTGTAGTTTAAGGCTCAACATCTTCTTTGTAAATATGGAATGTATGGAAATGCTGTTGTTATTCATTGATGTTCTGTGTGTTACAGAATAGTTGCAACACCTTTATAGTACATTATGTGTAGTTTTCTTTTCTTTATCATTAGAATTACATTAACAGTAAGTGTGATCTTAACAGTTATCTTAATCTTTCACGTTCTAGCCTCCTGAGCACCAGTATGAACTCTGGAAAGCTTAACTCTAATGACAACGTTCTGTTCATCTAGGCTTAAAATAAGATTTCTCAGGTAACCTCAATTATTACAAACATTGCCAAATTAATGTTTAAAATCCAATATATAGATTTTAAAATGTCTTATACTCTCTCATTTTTAAGAATGCTTAGCGTTTTTATCCTTTTGTACCAGATTTTCAACCAATTCCTAACTACCTTAAACTAAAGCAGTTCTACGGGTTCTAAACAGATCCACTCTTTCTTGTTGACTTTAAGCTCTTTGCAGGAATGTTTATCCTCTGTACAACAGGTATATAGCTACTTAAACATATGGCTGGTCTTTAATATCATAGTGGGGAGGATGGGGGCAGATGTGTTAAAGCTGAGATAAGAACCTTGTTTAATTGTCATTGAGCACAACTGCAAAATTCTTTCACCTTCTAAGATTAAAAAAAACAAAACCAAAAAAAAAACCCAACCCTGAAATTAGCACACGGGTTTATCATAACTTCACCTGTGAATGCTGGAGTGTTGTTAATCTCTTAAACAGTGTTAACTGACTGTTTACTATTTATAGTTGTCAGGTGACCAGGTGGCCTAATTTGTAGGAGATGCCTGTGTATTGGCATTGGGAGGGGGGCGAGAAGTGAAGGGAAAATAGAAAAAAAAACACCACCTCTGTCCTCAACCCTGAACTGCATGATCACTTTAACATGATTCATGAATACATTGACTTCTTGATGCTGTAACATTTTGTGTGACATAAGGAGGTTAAACTTCCATACTTAATGGCTATAATGATATAGAAGCAATAGGAAAGCTTCACATGCTTTTGTGAAGCAGTGCACAGTGAACGTGGGCAGGTATAAACACAGGTTTATAAAGGGCAATCTGAATTGCGGTTTTGCTTTTCCTGCGTCTTTCAGCCCAGGAGCTCTCAAATTTGAAAGGCTTATCTCTTTTTTTCTTTTTCCTTAAAGGGAGGTTCTTAAGCCTCTGACTTCGTTCCTAAGAAGTGAAAGGATTACCTTGAGCATTTTTACTCTGTTAATGGTATCTTCTGTAACTTGTTCAAAGAACTTTTAAGTCAGCATACATATAAAATAAGGTTTTTTAAAAAATATATTTAAAAAATTACGGCTAGATTTCCACTGGATACGTAGAATTAAAATATCAGTATTCCTTTGCTATTTTCCTGCATATAACAAATTATAAGGTATTTTAAACTGAAAAGAATAATGCTTTTACACATGCATTTGCTTTTTTCTGTGTTAAAACTAGTGACACAAAGCCAAACAAAGTTTGGTTGAGTCATGGTTGTAGTTGAGTCATTAAGTGAGACAACTGCAAATATTTCGAAACCTTTAAGGCTAGTAAGACTGTAGCATTGGCTTTTCTTCTTGCATTCTCCCTCTGCCCCCAGTCGGACCACTTAATTTTGCTCATAATCACCTCTTTCTGCTGCAGAACAGCAGCTGCTTGGTTACGTGGCTTTTAGCTGAAGAGCATTATGAAGAGGAGAAAAAGTGCCACTTCGCCATCAAATTCATATGTGTCTTGCAGATCCACAGGGGAAAAAGCAGAAATGTGGTCTTTGCAGCCCCTGGACTCAAGCATAGGGAGCTTCCCACCTGGTACTAGGTGGTTAGATCAGCACAGGAGTGGAAAAGCATATTTGTGGTGCTGCTGCTTGGCTGCAGGCAGCTGCATCATGTCTCTTCTTCCTTAAACTGATTAAAGGTGTGATCTGGACTTCTCTTCAGTTTCTTGTAGTATGTAAAAAACACCAAAGCAGAAATGTGCAGCAGGCTGATGCACCGGCATATAGCTCCTGTAATCTTAAAAGAGCTGTCAGAAGGGACTCTGGCAGTGACAACTGGTTTGCCCCCTCCCCCCCCGCCTCTTTTTTGTATGTGCTGTTGGCTTGTTGATAGAGACATCTGTTTTACTTCACTCTGGGTGACAAACCATTGGGCAATGAGTGTATGTGGGTGCATTCCTGAAAGGTAAACTGTTGCTCTGGGTTTTAAACTGAAATGGGTGAAGTAGTAGCAAGTTTCACTGTGAGGGAAAGAGTGCTGTGAAGTGTCCAAGTTCTAGATAGTGCTTCTAACTGGGATGCAGTGACATCCCAGAGTGAGGACTGATGAGTCAGGGCTGATTTAACAAGTTGCTGACATGCATGGAATGCTAGCTTGTTTTGTAGGTAGCATCTGGCATCAGAAAAGGAGTAATTGGGACAGAGGTGGGAGGTAACACTTTTATATAAACGTCAGGAAGCCTTTTTATGAACAATTTATGAAACAAAGAGAAGCATTTAGGGGGCTACACACTGAAGGGAATGTTACTTAAAAACAAACCAACCAACCAGGAAATAACTCCAGCCTTTCCTCCCCAAACTAATCATGTGATGTGCACTCTCTTGTAGCACTCCCATGTCATGTGGCTTGACCTTCTCAAAGTTCTAAGTGCAATCAAACCATAGTGACTTGAGGGAAAATGGAACAGCCATTATATGCTGTATATAGCATTTCCTCCCATGTGTGTATTAGAACATGTTTTATTGAAATAAGGATGCTAGCCAGCACAGGAATCCTTTGTGAAGATTGAAAGCCTATAGCACCTTTAACCCTTTCACAGACAACTGTGGGAGACTGGTAAACGAAGGTTTCTTTGGTTTAGTGTGAAGGCCAGTGTCAAATGCTTAAAAACCAAGGTTTTCTCTGCATGAAGACAAGGTGTATGTGATCTCTTTCACTAAAGATATTTGGAATGAATTCATTCTGAAAGTAGTTATTTAAACTTGGTATTTCTAAAATAGGCAACAAAACATTTGTTAATGTCAGACTAGTCTGAAATGTTTCATGGTTTTCAACTGTTTCTGTAAGAAGTGACCAGATGATCTGGAGAGATCCCTTCTAACCTGCATTATTCTGATACTAAAATAAGAACTCTTGACTTCTGCTTAGTGTTAATTTAAAGGAGAAAATATTCTCTTGCCTCTTTTGCAGCCATCTTGGCTTTCATCTCTGAGCAGATGGTAATAATAACACATACTAGTTTAAAACAGGTTCTGTGGATAAAGCTGCATAACATCTTAAAGTGATAACCTACAGACTCAACAGGTTGCTATTCTGAGCAGTAATTATACCGCTTGGTGTGTTTGTTCATTCATGCTTTAAGATTGCCATAATAGAGCTCACAGCAACTTCCCTGTGTACATCTGCTCAGTAAAACTACTGTAGGCAGAGCTGAGGCTTTAATACCTGTGAACCTGACCAGTTTAAAGTATTTTTCCTGGCTTCTGTTGTTCCAGTTAAAGAAAAGTTATTGCAGTCAGCCTATATCCACTTATAGTCATCACTCCCTACTGGCTTTAATTGCTCATGTGACTATTCTAAAACCTTTTTTCATTAAAAAAAAACAAACAACCAAAACAAAACCCAAAAAAAGGGGTTTTCTCAAACTACTGAGTAATTTGTTAAGCTTGGCTGATTCATGTTCCTTAATTCAGATATTCATAATATCTGAGGAAGTCCTAGCCTTTTTGAAAGAGGATGGTAGGGAGTAGCTAGGTGGGTAGGGAGCTGTACATGGGGAACTCTTCTGGAGCCTAAGGAGGCTAAACGTCTATAACTTAATTTGGAAGCTGCTGATGTGTAAGTGTGATCTGAGAGACTGGAACAGAAAAGCTACTAGACTTTACTTAGTAACAAAAAGCATGAAAATGCTTGTGCCCTGGGGACTTAAGCTGGCTGGTCTCAGCTTTCTTGACAAGATAGTTGTGTCACTGTAGAGCACTGACTGTGGGTGCCTGTGCTCTGAGAAGTTATGGAGCTGCATTGGGGTGTTGAAACTACATATGTGTCCAGTTTGGGGAATGTGGGGCTGAGAGAAGATATAAAATAGCATCAACTCTGGATGTCTGTGTAAACAGATTTATTTATTCAATGTCATTACTGTAAAAAAAAAAAAAAAAATTGGGATCATGATAATGGCCTGTCAGCTCTTCTTGAGGGACTTCTTACTGGGTTAAGAGCTGACAAGAGTTTTGGAAAGGTTCTGAGACCTTAAGTTAAGTAAAAGGTGGTGAGGATTATTTGACTGTTTGGATGAAAAGTATGGAAGTAAAACCCCTTTGATCTCAGTGTACCTGACTTATGTTTTCTTAAAATAGTTTGGGGCATGTTAATGCAATGATTTTCTCTCTCTGTTTTAAAATAGCAAAAAGAAAAGGAAGGTGAAAGAATATTCCGTAGAAGAGAGGGAGTCCTTGGCTGAAAGAGAAGCTTGAGCACTTGATATCACGTGCTTGAAGTCATGTGTTGTAATGTGTCCTTCTGTGGTTTCTGAGCTGGTGGCTGAGGGCAAGCAAGCTATAAATATTTCTCTGTTCTCTGCTTATGTGGTCAATTGAAGCTTGCTGAAACTTTTATTTAGAACTTGACCACTAAATTGGCAAATTAAGTCAGCTTTCCTTCTTCTGATTGGAACTTGTTCTTAGATTCATTTTGCCTTTTTTTTCTTTTATCAGCTGAAGTGGTTTAAATTGTGACATGTACTCTTAAAAGATGCAGGTTCTAGAAGAGTATCTGGAAGCTTTTGCAGACTACTCCACGAGGAGATTTTTCTTCATCTCGTTGAAGAAGCCTTCTGAGGGGATTAATGATACTCATTCCATACTGGGCTCAGCCTTTCCATCCATTTACATAAAAGAACTGAGCTGTTGCTCTTCACTAAAAATGTTTATTTTCATTAGGAAATGTGTTAAAACATCTGGTCTCACCTTGCACAGTTCACAAGTGTGCAGTCTGTTTGCAGCAGGCCTTTAAAACACTGGAGATGTTCCTGAAAAGGCTAAAATTCTGATCCTGGACTCTGGGTATAATTGATACCAGAAAGTGTACAACCCTTTCTCTGGATCGTCTCTAACAGCCTTACATGGCTTGCTAAATAACTATTTGTCCAGCTTTGCTTCATCTGTAGGTGATTCGGGATGTTCTGTTCTTCCATGCACTATTTCAGAATAATATACTGATCTTTAAGCCTAGATGCATCCTTTTCCAGTGCCTCAGCTAATCTTACTACGGTTCCTGTCTCTTCTGAAAAGCCTTTCTTATAGGTCTCTTTATGGTCAGGTCTCCTGGTTCGTAGTTGCACAGTTATCCTCCTTGAGCCTGTATTCTTACGCCAGTAGGGTTTCTCTGGGGTTCTTTGACCTAGCTTGTCTATCTTCTTATATGCATCCCTTTTGAGAAGTTATAGGAAATGGCATAGTGAACTCAAAATGAGTTCTCCTAGCCTAACAGAGAAATTGCCTCCCTCCTTCCCAACAGTGTGATCTGGGTCATCTGATCCCCAGCTGAGCCAAATCAGCTGTTGCTGTGTGGTGGGCCTTATGCAGGAGGGATAAATTGACCCTCCCTTCCTTTGAAGATCCAACTGCCTTTGGTGCTTGGAAAACTACAGCCAACAAAATGTGCTTTTGTTATCTCCCTCAAACTGAGCTGAAGCATATGATTGAACGGGTTATGCCATATTAGGTTACTAAATATATTTTTACATAACTCTCTTATACTAAAAAGGAAAACACAATGCTAACCATCTCCAGTAATGATGGGAGTACCTTCCTTCTTTTGGTGGACATCAGTGCCAAAACTTTATTTTAGTACCTTCTCAAGTCATTAGTACCGAAACCAGTGCAGCTGTCTTGGCAGGCTGTGCTAGGAAGAAGTGCAGTTCCTGATTTAGTGGGTGTCTGATTGATGTATTTGAAAGTGACAATTCAGACTGGCAGCAGAAGAGGACTGAGAGCTGGTGCTGAGTGCAGTAGCTTACTTACGGTAGCTCAGGGCTTCTGCGTTCTTTACAATGGGGAAATGTTAGTGTGTTCACCCTCTGCTCTCAGAGAAATGGATTGCAGAATCGTCAGTGTTGCAGCCTGGTTGCTTGTTGCTAGGAAAGAGGTTACAAAATAAAGACAGCTTTTGAAATAGGTGCCTTGCTGTCCTGAGACTGAAGGCATTGAAACTTTAGTCTGGCCTACTAGCTAGAAAGCAAGCTTTGTACCTGGGAGAATCACCTGAAAACATTCCCAGCCAGCATTATTTTGGTCTTGTCTGGATCTGTTTTGGAAGATTTTTGTTTATCTAAATAATGATCTGGTGCTTAGGCTGGGAGGTTTTTGTGAAGGGCACTGGTTGCTACTGCTGCACTTTAAACAAAACTTAAATCTGAAAGCTTATTATCACAGGCACGTGGTTTGCAGGAGATTCTGATACTTAATATTGTCTTCTAACATTTTTGTGGAGAGCAAGTGGCTGAGGGAAGCATGTTCCTTTGGCCTCTTACTGGAGACTCACTTGGAGAAATAGTTGCATTAGTGTGTGCTGAGTCCTGCCAGAAACCAGCCATTGTGGTGGTTATTGCTGCAGTTCAAGCTGTAGCTCTGTCGATTGGGATAGGCAGTTGTGCTTTTAAATCTGAAAGTTGCAATATGACTACTGCCAGGACAACAATGTAAAAGCTTGGCCGAACAGTCTAAAACAATAGATTTAACAATGTTGAAGCTTTCCTTCTGTGCCAGGGGATGGGATACTGAAGATAGTGTGTTACTTTAAGGCCACTGAATTCTCCATCTTATGGGTTATCCTGTGGATATTACACTCCTAGTTAGATCTATTAGATTTGCTTTTCTGAAGGTAGAAATGTTCCTGGCAGAGGGGGGATAGATATACTTTTATTGCATACCTGAAATTGGTAAACACTTGTGACCTGTCAAAGTTTATAACATACAGTCGTGGAAAGCTGTGTGGGGAAACAAGTTGATTGTCTTTGCTTCATGAAAAATGTTTTTACTTAATTTTTTTCAGGTAGTTACAAATGTCTATTTTATGGAAAACTACTTGATGAATGTTGGCCTTAAAGCAAAGGGTTAAGCTGTCTTGTGTGGCTGTTTTTTGTCCTGGAAAGAATCAGCAGTGAAAGTTAGGCTGTCAGCTTTATTTGCCTTTCCGAGCTATTGTCCGCTTGCCAGCATCTTTTAAATGTTTTAGATGTAGCTTTTGTATTTTTCTAATGCATAACGTTTGTATGCAGTCTTTCTTGTGATGATGCCAGAACAGCCATATAGTAAATAATTAATAAGAATAGTAAAGATTTCTTGTTCTCAACAGGCTGAAGTTCTGATCTAAAGGAAATGAAATTGCCATTCTAAATTATTTATGAAATGCTGCACATAAACCAAACAAACCCAATCTCGTTATGATACATAGATGGCAGGAGTAATGGTCTCAGTTTAGTTAAGACATAAGTGATGTAGGTGGGTTTTAAGCATGATAAAAATCTAAGTAATCCCACTTTTATGGCTGAGAGTGATAAATCTTCATCCCAGATGGTACTGTAGTACAAGTTGGATGCTGGAAATTCTCCTGTTGCTCCATGCTTCAGCTGACTCAATTTTAGGAGAGCTTGTTTTGTAAATATTTTTCTGAAAAGCATGGATTGTTTGCTTGAAAGTCTTAGCAATGGAGTTGTCTTTTTTTTTAATTTATTTTTTAAGATGGTTAGACATGTATATCAACTCTCATGGGAACATGAGTTTCCCTTGTGATTATTAGTATGTAAAGATGACAATGTTTATTGGTATAGCTACAACTTCAGTGGAAGGGGAAAGCGTGTGAAGCAAGTGTGGTTGATGCTTTGAGTGCACAATTGAACATGTGAAAATACTCATTCATCATCTTTGTTCAAATGCAAAAGGAAAGTATGCAAACTGGTTGAGACTAGGGAAGGAGTGAACAGAAACAGTGGGGTATACAAGGTAAAGAAGACCAAAGTTGTTACAGAAGCAAAAACCTAAGTACGGGTACCCCTGTGTCCTGAGACATAAAACTTGAAGTGTGAGCCCTTGGATGTTTAATTGGTTGAGACGCCCGTACCTGGCCCCTCTTCCCTTCTTCACTATTACGGTGCCATTTCTGTTGCTTGGAAAGAAGAGTGATAAAACTGAGGAGAAATGTGAGGACTTCTTCAGAAGGTAGGAGCTTACTTACTTCTCGCAGCAAGGGCCAGCCATTTGAGGAGGTAGCTGTCTGCTGAGAATGTGCTTCCTTTCAGCATTACCATTTTCATAGGTGTTGGTTTTTTTTTTGTGGTGTGGGGTTTTTTTGTTTGGTTGGTTTGTTTTTGATTGTTTTTTTTTTTCCCCTTGGGGACCACAGCTCTCTTCAGGGATAATAAATCTTTCTTCCAAAACTGAGTCTGTGCTAGTGGTGGGGGACATGTACTGAGATGGCCTTTACCCAGCTCACTGTAGGCTTTCAAATGTAATCCTGGTCTGGTGAGAAGCCACTCGTTAAAAAGAGAATGAGCAAGATTCCCCAGCAAACAAACAAGGACTGTGCTTGAGAAGAATAGTCTGTCCTTTTTTAAGTAAAAAGCTCAAACATGCTTGCTTTCATGCCTCAACTCTGCAGTTTACTTTTGATGTTGGGATTTACTTTTATGGACTAGTATTAATTTCCTTTCTTGCTTATTATGCTCCAAACAAGAATATAAGTTGCCTTTTATAAGTTTGAGTGTATCTGGAGTGAAAGCACATTATTCTCTTTAAAAATACATGAATGTGTCTAGCAACTTTTAACATAAATTATCCAAATTCACTTTTTTGCAAATGAGGAAAGACAGATCCAAAGTACACTCGTGGAAGTTAAGCTCCATAAAAATGAAGTTCCTGCTTTATATTGCATCTCAGTGGGATTGCAGTACTGTCTTCCTTTGTTTTCCTTTAAAATAAACCCATTCTAAAGCCATTAGAGTGTGTGTGTATATCTGGCTGTTTTCCACTTCTGTAGAAGTAAGCTTTCAAAAGGGTAGTTCAAGGCACAGATGTTATATTGCTCTTCAAGTAATACCACCTCTGAAAATGCTGATATTTACTCTGTTTTATGAGGCTGTTATATTTCTATTTTGGGTAAGACGGGAAGATAAAACCCTCGGTATTGATTTTTTTTTTAACATTTTAAAGTATAACCCAGTCTTAAATACACATGAATACTGTGAAATATGTTATAACAACGTTAAAAAGATTTTTATGTTTTCTTTGGTCATTAGGTGGTCATTAGGCTTGGCTTAAAGGTATTGTGCTTTGCTTCAGAATATGGTGGTGGGATGCATTTAAGTGGTGGACATTATTAGATGCAAGAAATATGGTGCAATCAAACTCACCTTTTCCATGGTGGTAATCCTTCAATAGAAGAGGTATGAAAGCAACTTTTGCCAATGGTGTGCAATCTTCTGCCAGCTCTTGATGTCTCCTGGGGTACTGAAAGACAGCCTGCTAGTTAGCTTTCTAACAGTTGTTGTGCGTGCTGTATCCTAAAGGAAAGACATGATAGCAGATGTGCGCATGTTAATATTGCTGGACCTGGAAGAAGTTACGGGACTTTTTTTGTGTTCTGAAATATCCCATGCAATAGACTTGATAATTTATTTTAAGCTGCCTCTTTTTGAGTTAATAATGATATAACTGTATACTGTGTATGTATGTATATACATATATATACCTATAAAACTATTTTTGTGGAAACAAATTGTGTGCTGTAGATACCAAGGATATAGATGTTCAGAGGAGAAAATGAAATGTGACCAAAAGAGAGATGCATCACCATTCCAAGTCTTCATATTCCTCCTCTGAGTAGCCCTTCCTGTCTCCCTTATTTGAATGCACCAATTCTTGTGCTTCTGAAATAATTTCTCCTTCTGCCAAATAACAAAATGGGTTTGGGTTTTTTTTTTGTTTGCTTTTTTTTAATGCTACCTCCCATGTCCACTGCAGAAAAAGCAAATGGCTTAACAAAACAAACAGCCAGTTTCTGACTCCTGTCTGGTTGAATCCACCCTTGGGTTTTCCTGCTGCCTCTGTGTCTGAGCTTCTGAGAAAGCTGTTTCTTTCTTGGGTTTCATGCTCAAGAGCCTTCTATAACCAAATGTTTGTAGATCTCTGCTGTCCTTTCCTGTCTGCATTTTGAAACCTCCTCCTAGAAGTTCTTTTAGCGTGTTCTGCTATTAGTTCGCTCTTTTGTAGGAAGGCTCATTATTTCCTCCAGGTTGGAAGAAAATCCTCTATCTTATGTAGGAGCCTTCCTGTTCAGGGCTGCCTTCAAAGTCCATTTACCACTTAGTAAGCTAACAGCAGAATTGATCAGACTTCAGCTCTGAAGTGGTCTGCGCTCTTTGTCAAGTTTTGAGTTTTAACTTTGAGTATACTTGTGACTCTTTGAAGTGCTAAAATGGCGTTGCTTGTAGGGAATGGAGTGTTGAAACTCTCTCATAAGATTGAGCCAAATATAAATTCCAGCAGTTTTACACTGTTTATATGCAGAGTAACTTCAGAATATGCTTCTTTTTTAGTGGAGCCCTTTTTTTTTTTGTAAGGAGACTGATGTAAGAAAGGAACACTGAACTAAAGTACTGTTCGTGCTATGTTTAATGACTTGAAATAAGGAGAGAAAAGTAAGAGGGGAAAACTACTAGTTTGGGTATCTTTCTGATTAAAAAAAGCACCCTAGAGAAAGGGTGATGAAGCAGATTCTTCCAAAATGGCTGATGATCAGCAAAGCGATGCTTTCAGTAGAAAGACAAGCTTAGAAACAGATTGTCCACTGAGCAAATGCTTTTCTTGAAGGTCTTAATACTCTTGAATATTTTTGGTTGATTAATTGCAGGCGCATGCAGACTTTTGTGTTGCCCTTGAACTCTCTCCATGTGCTCAGGGGTCTAATGTGGCTGTGGGTCATGTACTTTCCAATTCTGATATAATAACAATTCTCATAGAAAAGTGTTAGGCAGGTGAAGAGCTGCAATTAGGTGTGGAGGAGATGCAGGGAGAGAGTGAAAATTTAAAAGTGATATAAAACACTCAGTGTATCATGTTGTGGACTGGGACTTTAATTTCATACTTCAATTATTTAAAATTTTTGAAGAATTAAATGTTTGTCAGTGTTAATCAGATTGAGTGTAAACTTAAAAAAAAAAAAACCAAAAACAAAACCCAAGAGAATGCTTAGGCCTGGTTCCACAGTTTGTTTGTTAGGACACTTATTAAAAAATGCTGTTCCCTGCATGAAGAGAACTCTTTCTGATGTCTAGGAATCTGGAAGGTATCAGAAGCCAAGAAGTGTGAGAAACTAAGAGAAGTATTGTTTTTCTGGTTGTTTCTGCAGAAGTCCCTGAAGGCTTCTATTGCAGCACAGTTTGTTTGAAAGATGCCTCCCTGATGAATACACTGTAAAGTATGTTTTGTTCTCTTGATTAGCAATATTACTGTGTACTGCAGTGCTAACATTAGACTCATCTGCTACTACAGAGATATTGATAAAAGCCTAATCAGTAGAGGCAACTGCTCAGATAGTAATGACTCTTTCCTACAGTTACCATATTTATAACCTTGACCTAGAGTAATGTGACTCTTGATCGGATATTGTTGCAGTAGAGGTGGAAATAAATGGAGAAGGGGAAAGGTGTTGCCTGCATAAAGAATTAAAAAATATTTTCTAAAATCAATTTAAGGTTTCTTCCTCTTTGTTTTTTTCTGAATCTGGTGGTATTGCATACTACTGTGCTATTTAGTAAAAGGTAAATTCTCTCAAGTATGGCTGAGCTTTGTTCATTTTCTTGGCAGTTACTGCCCTTTATTCGGAATTGCACTCTTCAAAAAGTTGTATTTTAATCTTAGAGGATAAATCCCTCACAACGTATTGTGATGGTACATATAGATGTTACCCTACTTCTATGTATTAAAAAAAGAAAAAAAAGTTTACTGTAGAGGTATTTCAGGATGTGCCTCTAATGTAATCTCTACTCCTTGTATGTGCATGTTGGAAGCTTTTATGTTGTAATGCATCCTGTATGCTGCTGTTACACATTGTGGATAAGTAACTTCATTCTCTCCATTACTGGCACAGCTTTCTAATGTCTTATGGAATGGCCTTCCCTTTCTGTGTTCTCCAGTAGCGATACTGTCTGTGAAGCATCCTTCCTTCTAACTAGCGTTATACGCTATCTGAGTCTGCTTCAAGGGAAAAGTGGTGGTCTTGTTTCTCCAGTCATCAGGCCTGTTACTGAGAAAGTGGAGCTTGACAAGTGTCTCCCAGTGGCAAGCAAACATTTGTTCACTGCAATTTTTGGTTTTGTATCTGAATTGTTCTTGATTTTTTTAATTTTTTTTTTTTTTTAGCAAAGACAAATCTAAGCCACCAAAAACGAACAAAGGGCACTCAGTGGGGGTCTGGCATGCAGTTTAGAATTCTGAAGAATAAGTTTGTACTGGTTTAAGCCCTTAAGAGTATATGGCAAAAGCAAAAATTGAGGTATCACATCAGGTCATCTGAGCATCTTAAAGCTGAAAATGGCATACAACTGATAGTTCTACATCCCCCATTAAAACCTGGTGAATAGGGTGACTAAAAGAACAAACTGTTAGACATTTAGTTAGCATTCATGAAGCAAGTAGTTTTGTTATAAAACAAGGTTATTAATCTTCTTCAGTTTGGTATTCTGGTTGTGTTGCAGTTTGTGGACTGAATTGTAAGAAGGTAGCTATTCATATGCCTGGTTCTTGGGAGGATAAGCCATCATATATGTACAGTTATATCAGATGAATTAAAGCTTTTTAGAAACAAACAGATAGCCCCCCTCAAATACAGTCCAATATGTAACTCATTTACTACATGCAAGAATTCTTGTAATTTTGACCTTGGGAGATCAGTTAGGTTGGTACTGGGCATGCTTGAAGACTTATCAAGGAATTAAGTGCTAGTGAATTGCTGTCTCTGTTTCCAGATCTGGGTGAGCTGGACAAGTTTATTTCATATGTCATGTGAAAGCTGAGTTCTAGACAGGGTAAGCAGCTTGGCCAGGGTCCCTCAAACTTAGTGGCAACAGTGAAAACTGGGATTTACCTAGTGAATGATCCCAGTAGATTTGGCTTTCTGATAAAACTGGTCAACTAAAATGAAGGTTCTAATCTTTCAGCACCATCTGTTCTGCAGGGCCCCAGCAAGTGATCTGTCCATTGACAGGACTGGCAGAAGTGGCCTGGTGTGCTGCAGGGCAGATGAAACAGCGACGGCAGTCAAAGCACTGTGGAATTATTTGCCTGCTACCACTTTCTCCCTGCCTGACTTCCATTAGCCAGATGTTAGCGCTGACAAGTCTGTACTTTGAAGACAAGTTAAGAGGAAACGTACATCTGCCTAATGTTTTAAAATGACTCTTAAGCTGTGTTGCAGCTGAGATTTCATATCAGCTGCAAGTAGCTTAAAGTAAGCAACAGTGGTAAACAGGAAAAATTAAAAGGGGCGGGTGAATTACGCAGCTCAAGCTAGGATGCCTAGTTTTGAATTGCAAGGTTTGAAAAGATAAATGATGCAATACTCTAATTGCTTATTGCACTTGCATCAATGTATCAAAACTACTACACCATTCTAATCTCACCTGTTCTTAGAGCTTCCAAGTGAGGTGTTCAAAGGTGAACATAAGTGCTATCTTATGTGATAAACACTTGTCTGCATGTGCACAGAGGAGTGCAGAGAGTTGATGGCAATTGGAGGTGCCTAAATAGTACCTTGCCTGGCTACATTTGGAGGTCCTTTCCAGGAGGCATCAGACCCTCAAAGGCCCATCTCCACAAGCCAGTGGAGTACAGAGGTGAAATGGTGGGCAGGTAGAACCCAAATTAGGGACTTGGAGGAAAGGAAAATCCTGTCCAGGCCCCTCCCAGGGCTGTCCCAGGAGACCCTTGGCCCTAGTGTCCAGGAATAAAACCCAGCAAGATGGGTCACTGCCTGAGCACCTTTTAGACTGAGGGGGGGAAGAGAGCATTTCAGGATAGCACAGGACTTGCTATGGGATGTTTAGGGGACGAACCAAAGGCCGAGAAGGGAGGGATCTAGGTCATTTGAGGAGGAACAAGTGTGGGGAAAATAGAGGGATAAAGGGATAAAAAAGGCTGGTTGTATGTAAATAGAGTGCTTGTTTGCAGCCTGTCCTGTCTCTTTGTTAAATTATTTTTTTCCTGGGTGTGTGCGATGGGGGTCTGAGTGCAGTGACTAGAGTGGGATCACAGCTGGAAGGGCCTGTGTGTCTGTGGTGCCAGCAACTGCAGATACTGCGGTGAGAGGATGTAAGTGCCAGCCCCAGCTGGTGGGACCTTGGGTCACAGGGCCCCCTGTGTCTGTGGTGCCAGTAGCTGCAGAGAGTGTGGGTGTACTACTGAGTGTGTGAGCACTAGCAAAGATCAAGGCTGGAAGACAGATGTGTGTGTGTGTCTACAGGTGAGACCATGGGAGGAGCTTGCTATTGGTGAGACCAGGGGAGTTCCGCTAGCTGCCAGAGAGTCAGTGAGGTCTGGGGTTCTCAAGGAGTGAGAGCTACATGTGTGTGTTTGTCTCTAAGGGGGAGACCATGGGAGTTTGGCTGCTGGGGGACCAGGGGGTTCCAGCCAGCTGTGTGTGTGGGCACATGAGAGACGGTCTGTACCAGCAGCTGGAGCGGGACTATGGTCTTGGGGGCTTTTATATCCAGGTGACAGCAACTGGAGAGACTGCAATCTTGGGGTTGGCTACTGGGCAGACTACTGGAGGGATCTGCATTGTACATATGCATAGATATATCCTCACTGGTGGACCTCCATCCTGCTAAGACTGGAAAGGGGAGCAGGATGAGACTGTGGTGCTGCCTCTGTGTGTGTTCTAAGGGCTTAGTGTGTTGATCTCTCTGGCTGACCATGGTATATAAGTATGTACATGTGTTGTGTGTGTGCCAACAGCGAGTGCAAGCTAAGCCTTGCTCCTGGTTGAACCTGGGGACTTGGAGCTGCAGCAGCCTCCCCTCTATTGAGCTGCTCAATTCAACCCCCTCACTGATGCAAAGAAGGGAAGTATAATGCTATACAACATCTGTTAAATTGTTATTCTTGTAAATGAATAAGTAGTGAAAAATGTCACAGCCAGCATTTTGCATCTACATGGCTTTCATCATGGCTTACTGAAACTGATTCGATTATTACTTGTTTTAAAGCTATGTCCAGTCAAGTGTATGAATGCAGTCCTATGAAATAAAACTATTTTTTAATTTAACTGCAATCTTCTGAAGGGGACACTACATCCGCACTGAGAATTTATGTATTGAGTTTAAGTGAGATGTTATTTAAGGAGATAAATTAATATCAGTCCAGTTGGCCTTTATTCTGAGGGTGCTTTTGTCTTGAAAAGCCTCTTAGAAAAGTCCCTTCCAAATGTTTTCTGTAATCTTGGTTTTTTTTAATCTCACTTTTGCAGAGACAGTTGTTGATAATGATGACTTTGCCAAAAAACCCATAGTATTGTTTTTAAAATTTGTATAGCAAGAGATAATGTATCATATCTGCCCTTGCAAGAACTGACTTTCATAGTGTAGCTGAGTAGCACTGGGCAAGGAGTGAAACCCGAAGTGCCATTGTGCAAGATCATGTACTTGAAATAACTTAATTTAGAGATTATTCAGGTTTGGTCTTGTACCTAATGGGTGTGTTGCTTTAGGTGCACTTTCTTCGTAAATATCCTTTTAACGTTTGCTTGGCACTTTGCCTTCTTCATAATTTTGTTCATATTCATGCCAATGACTAGCACATTATTAGAACAACAAACCAAAAGCAGGTAACATTGACTAAAGGGCAAGAAGAGAAGATGTGCTCGCAAGATGTAACCTAGGACCTTAGACATCTTCCTGATTTGTGTATGTCCTTAAACTGCACTCAGTTCTCTGTAGCGTGATACCTGTTAATGCTTGGTGGTATGCTAACGCATGGGGTAAAGTATTTCATTTTAATAAGTGTTAAGCACTTAGTCTCAGCAGCTCAACTGTAGCTTTAGGCAGAAAAAGAAAGTGGAAAATGCAGTGAATGCTTATATGGAAAATAAATTTTCTTTCTCCAAAATCAAGTAGTTGATTTAAATAAGCAAATGAAAGCAAATTCAAGCTGTTTTTTTATCTGTGTTTTTATTTGAGGGAGTTGGCATATCTTTGGGTTTATAGGTTTCCGTAAGAGACCTTGCTGAGTGAGCACCTGAGGTTCATCTGATTTGTTGTTTTGATTTTTAATATCTACAGTAGAGGAGCCTGTGGTGGATGGGGGAGCAGTCCTCTGCTTTCTCTCTGATATAGTCACTATGCAGAGTTGGTGAGCAGTCTCTGACTTTGCTCACCTGCTAGATAGTGATATTTGGACTTCACTTTCTTTTTCTTTTGGCTGTTAATGATTTCACAGGCTCAGGTACAGGTTTTATAGGTTGGGGCGTGCTGAGGTGTGTATAGCACCACCTGGGCTTGCAAAGGTATTTTTTCTAAAGGAACAGGGAGGAAAGACAGTACTTTGAGGGAAGCGGAAAATGGCAGGATTGAGCACAGTGTCACAAGAACAATGAAGCTCTTCAAATCTTGAAGTTGAAGGCTCTATTTGATTGCTTCCTAAACCTTTTCATGCTAAAATATCTCTTCTAGTCACAATAGAAAGTTGAAATAGACCAAGAATGAAAAATTTGATTAAGCAATTTAATTCTGTTTACCAGCATATTTATTAGAGGTAATTTGTTACTCATGACAGTTCTTAAAACAACAAAATGAAGAAGCCTCCAAACTTTTGGAAAATTATTGTGCTTTAAAAGCTAGACAAAGATTCTAAATCTCCGTCCTTCGAAGAGCAGTGATATATAATCTGACAAAAATGAGCATATTGTAATCTAATATGTCATTATTAGTGTAATAAGAAAGTTATTCCGTGCTCTACTTGCTTTCATGCTATTAATAAAAGGCTGCCACATTATATTACCTAGTTTGAGCTGTGAGTTAAGTTTTTCACCCTTCAAGCAGGCCAAATTCAGTGATCTGATGCCCACTACATTATTTCATATACAAAGCCAGATGAAGTGACAGAGTAGCTGCAGATTATAAAACTTTGATGTTTCAAGAGGATGCAACAAAAGGCACCAAGAGTCTTTGACAGCTAATGAACTATGTCAGAAATGCCAAACAGAATTGAAAGGTTGCACTGTAGTTCAATTTGATGTGATAATAAATGGAATGCCACTATTTTGCTGTATGCTAACATTTTTTTATGGAAGCATACATCTAAATATGTAGAAACCATATCCCATCCAGAGAGTATCTGAGCTGAAATTAGTTTGAGACTGTGAGGATTGCTGCTTGCAATATTCTTGCGTGTCCTTAGGCATTTGCCAACATCTGCTGTTAGTGTAGCTAGTTATTTGTCTGCTGTTTTTTTTTTTTAACCAATTCTAGTTTTCCCTAGACTGTTATGCTGAGACAAAGTAGGAATGTTTATATTAATGCTGTGGTGTTAGTAATTTCAAGACCCAGAAAAGTTCAACCAGACCTTAAGTAAGATAGACCAGTGTGCAAACAGATGTCTCAGCTTGCAGTTGAGAAGGGTTAAGCAATGATGACAGAAAAGGGGAGCTGAAAGAAAAAATCGTGAACAGGAGCAAAAATTGAGCAAAAGGCATGCCTCAGGTAGGAAACAAGCTTTTCAAGCATGCTCAGGAACAGTCTAGTAGTATTGGAGAAGATGAATGTAGAGTGCTCAGATGTAGCATGCTGGTGGAGATGCTGAAGTGGTTAATGAAAACCCTTTGGCTGAGAAGGAGCTGTCCTAAGGCAGTATTTGAGAGACAGTATTGCTAAATGAAGGTGTGCCCAGCTGTTATACCTCCCAGGAACTTGCAAAGGGGCTGAATGGTTTTTCAGTGAAGAACTACTGGGAAGTATAGGAGGGGGCAGTGAATGGGCAGGTGAATGAAAAATGCAAGGATTCTTTTTCAGTCCTGAGGGCTGGAGATGCACTCTACCTGTTGTCAAAATCTGCTGTAATGGAGTAGAATACTAGCTTTATTGTGATACACTTCTATCATTCCTTAAACAGAAGACTGAAAGCTGTAGAAGAAAAGTTTCTTTGGATAATATTTCACTGGGTGATGAAAGCCCAAGGAAAAAACTCTTGTCCCTTTTTTTCTTGTTGCCTCTTTGCTGAATTTTGATGTATCAGCAAATGAAGTTGTCTTAAATGGTGCATATAAAAATAGACAAGTTGATTAAGTGTCAAGTCTTGTGTGCTTTTATCAAAATGCTGTGTGCCTTTTAAAAAAAGGTAGTAGACTGAAATACCTGTCTTAAAATGAGCGTACTGATGCTATAAGCGTTTTGTGTAACTTAATGAAAGGAAGATAATCAATGAGACTGCAGTATCTGGGTGCAAATATGAATGACTTGCATTACAGAGGAGTTGCTCTATTTGAAAGGTGCTCTATGATTAAGGAGAATGGGATAAAGTAAGATGTTTTAATTGATGTGGATTGAAATATGCCTTAGGAGATGGAGCGGTATTGCAGCTATGCTGTTGACCACACAATCGGGATACTGACAATTTTGCAGAATGCTAGAAGACATGAGAGAACATAAGGAAAAAGTTATGGTAATAGCAGTAAACTTCGCTCTCAAGAGGAAGGAGGAGGAACAAATCTCGCAACCGAATGTGATGAAGAGACAGTATTTATATTTTTTTTTAACTCTTAGGATGTTCTTCAATCATCTGCCTCGATGTGCAAAGAGGAAATTTTAATCTTAAGCAAATACAGGGGTCTGGTTCAAGGTGTTACTCAGAAATTATACTGTAAACATTACCTGTATTATACTATTATTTGGCATTCCTGTATGAACAAACACAACCCCAATTTTTTTTAATAACATATTCTCTCCATTTCCAAAAACTTAAGCAAGCTTCGTAGACTCAGTGAAGCCAAATAAGAAACAATGAAGAGGTATAGCTATGAAGGTGGGTCTTTCATATGTCATGGAGACCAGATAAAGACAGCTAATTGGAGACTTGGAAGTAACATGTGTCAAAAAAAGGTTTAAAAAAATAAAGGAATCTACTGGTTAAATAGAAGAAAGCTGATGATAGTAATCCTTCAAAGAGCAGAACTCTTACCTAAGAAAATTCGAGGAAGAGAGTGGCAAACTTAAAATTAAAACCTTAAGGTAATATCTCTGTCACTGACAGGGGGAAGCATGCGAGGAAGTCTGTAGTCCGTTAAGTGACCAGCATGTCAGGGAATTCTCAAGAACGGTGCTGCTACAGCAGACAAGCCACAGATGTTCTTTGCAGTAGTGTTTGCTGCGGAGGACTGTAGAGAAATTCTGAGACTGAGTAGTTCTACAGGTGTGGACAAGAGGAACTGTCTTTTAATGTGTTAAGAGTGAATCAGTAAAATGAATAGCAGGACATCGTGCAGGCCAGATGATACTCACTCAAGTTGTAAAATACCTCAGATACAGAAGTGTCAGATTTTTTTTGTCATAAGTATGTAATCAATCTCTTACATCAGGCTGTGTGTGCCAGAGGAGTACAAGATGCAAGTGTGATACCATAGGGGCCAAGGAGCAAAGTAGAACTTGGAATTTCAAGGAAGTAAAGTATTGTAAAAATTCTGTAAACACATAAATACAGTAAAGAGATTATTGCTTTTTTTAGTTAGAAGCTGTGCTTCGCAAAGCAGTTAAGAGTCCTTTGAGGGGAGAACAAGTATATGGCTGGTATAATGTACTTCGATTTATAAAAAGCATTTGACAAGACCTCCTGCCAAAGGCTTTTAAAGGAAGTCAGCTGTTGTGGATTAAGAGGAACCGCCTCCTGTTGTATTAATAACTGGCCAGAAGATGAGAAAACAGTAAGACTAAATGATCAGTTTCCACAGAAGTCTTTCCAGTGGAATCCTCGAGGATATGTTCCCTCAGCAAATTCATACATGTTCTAGACAAAGGAACAAGGTATGCTGACATTCAGCTAGGAATACAAACCCACACAATCCAAAGTTAATTGTGAGGTGTTCAAGAAGAATTTCAAAATACAAAGAAACTGGACAATAAGTAGCTGCTGGGATTCAACATTGGTAAAGGCGAAGTAATGCGTACTGCATAAGAGAATGAAAACAGTTCTACTTACGTGGCTGCCTTAACAGGGTCCTAGTTAGCTGTGATCCTTTGGGAGAAATTTTCTTGTTATTGTGGGTAATTCTTTGAAGGCATAAGCCTTGTACTCAGTAGCTGTAAAAAATGGAAACAAAGGCAGAAGTGTTTAAGAAATAAGTAGAAGATGGAACAGAAAACATCATTACTGTTACTCCTTGGTGTACTGAATACTGTATGCATCTTGGGTCTCTGCCTTAGACCATGAGTAAATCTCGTAATGGTGACTGGGATAATCACTATGGCGTGACTTCCTTCTGTGGGAAAGCTAAAGAGTATTGAGTGGTGAGAGGAAAGTTTGTGGGTAAAACATAAGCCAGGAAGTTCTTCTGGAAAAGGGACCCAAAAGGTGTACTTCCATGCTTTTTTCTAGCAAGTCCCACCACTTTATTTCAAGGGAATTTCCATTACATGGATTACTGTAGGAGTACAGAAAGATACTTTGCAGAGTGGATTTTACAGAGAGGGTTACAGAAGATCTTAGAGAAAAGTCCTGATCAGTTTAAGAATTGATGCTAAATATAAGAAAATAAAGCACTGCAAAAAATAGCTAGCTTTTCAAGGCTGTCATGTAAAGTATCACTAATTCTGTTGTCTATGAACAATTGTCTCCTGTGTAAAACTTGGGAAGTTTTGGTTTCAATTTTCTACATATAGGAATACAAATGTGGTCTAACCTTGAATCCTGAAAAACAGCATTCTTAATAGAGATACTAATCACCCACAGCCCTGATTATCTGCAACAGGAGAAGCTGTAGGTGAAAACTCTTTAAAACCAGAGCAACTTTAATTTAGTCACCTTCCTTCAGGCCTGAAGTGACAACTTTGACCATAACTTTCACCTTCACAAAGGGGAGGATTTTATTTCCTTTTCAAACACCTTGGTGTTTCTGGGTCAGGTTTACAGCTAAGCACTCTTGCTTTTGTGAAGAGGAATACAGGTCTTACAGCTTCAGTTCTGGAAGATTTTTATAGTGTGTCACCTTGAATAACTCATCAAATGGACAAGCTAAATAGTCTCCTCCCTGTACGTTGTGGTGGTTGATGAGCATCTGCTGTCAGGTATTATGGGTAGTAGAAGAGAAAGCTGATCATCTACTGAAAGCTGCCAGAAACTAATTTTCATTTTAAATTTGATGTAAGGAAGTGAGGGTATTAACCCTTCCTTTCATTTCCCCAAAACACTAGCAGAAATCCACCACAATTTTCTGGATATTATTTTTTTTTTCCCCACATCTGCAATCTGAGTAAAAAAAAAAATAAATTGGGGAAGTCTTCTCTCATGGACTGGATAGCTGTTTAAAGTTCTGGATTTTCTATTTAATGCTGTCTGTCCTTACATTTAAGTGCCATGCAGCATAAAATAAATTTTAGCTTATGCATTTTAAAAAAGGGGCAGACAGACCTCCCAAACTTTTTATGTTATTCCAACCGAAAAAGGTAAAATAAATCATCTTGTCATGTAAGTAATTGAGCAAATGTTGCAAGGTACTAACAAAGTTCTCAGAACTCTTTTTCCATCCCAAGATGATTCACTTTAAAGAAAAAAAAAAAAAGATTTTTTGGAAACACATCAGTATCTCATGCAAATTCAAACTGATGGAAACTATTTTTTTTTTCTGTATTGAGCTGTGTAAGTGTGCGCATTAAACTTTTCTTTACTCATATATTCAGTTGTTTCTGAGCAGAATGGGAAGCCCACTAACAGTATGTAATTGCATAATCTAACAAGATAGCGTGTGTTTTGAACTGGGGTAAGTTAGTTTTCTCAAATTTCAAAACCAGCTCTGAAATTGTCAATTTTTTCTGCTTACGTTTTTATTGACTAATCTCTATTTTGCTCTTCCCCCTCTAATGTAAGTTACTCCATTTCAGACATCCTTTAACTGAGCCTTTCCTCTTCCTTTGTCTGACCTGTCCTTGTCACATACATGAGCAGTTCTGTTTGTCATCTTTTTTCCCAATGTCAGGTGTGGTCTGAAGTGGAGATGCAAGTTTTAAAATAACTTGCAGTGTACTAACTGTGGGAAGGAGGATATTTGTTTTGGTTTGTTTGGGGTTTTTTTCAGATAATGTGAAAAGTAGTGTATATGCACACCGCTCAACATAAGAATAGAACTTTCTACAGATGTGCTTTTCTTTGACTATATAATTTGCTCATTGCAAGTAACTGTTTCTGGTAAAAGACAATCTGAGAAGAGCAAGTATATAAATAGATATTTCCACTATATCTCTCTCACTACCTTCTAATTGATTTAGCATTGAAATAAAAACATTTTGGAGACTGATAAGCACAAGGGGAATAACTTGTAAAAGCACAAGGCCGGAGTTTGTGAGTAATACAAACAAAAGAGAAGTTATCCAGTGGCTGTAGTACATAAACATCAAAATAATATGGAGAGTGAGTGAAAGCTGGTAAATGCCACACTGTAAGTGGCTGTAGACAACTGCGTTTAGACCCTATGGTTTGGGGTTCTCTCTCCTCTTTTTCACCTTTATGTCTTTTTTTGAAGGAGCTGTTTATGGTTGTTTCTTGTTTGATAGCAATTTAGTGCTCCTCACTTTTTGCAGGATATAGAGTTACATTTATAGTGAATGTTCTCTCTTAAAAAACAAAACAAAAAATACCCCTCATCTTTCAAAATCTTGTTCTTTGTTTTTAGGGCCTGCTTTTAGGAAGGGGGAGGAGTAGAGAGGGCAGCAAAGAATGGAGGGAGTTATATTTTGAATTTACATAACCTTAATGGGCTGAAAATGTGGAAGATGTCTCACTTTCAGTGCTTTCTGCAACTGATTATTTAAAGCAGATGCACTTAACTATTTAACCTAATGGAAGAGATTTCTGAACACAGTCTTTAGTGAAATGTATTAAGGGAGATAAAATGGAGGTCACTTTTTTCTTATTGGGGGGAAAAAAAATAATCTCTAAACTAAGTTTGACATAATAAGGGATAGTCTGGTTAAAACATGCTATATTTAGAGCCACAAACTCAAAGGGAAATTGGTACAAATTGAGGATTTTTATTTACTGCATTAGAAATTTTATCCTAAGCGGACTACTTCTGAAAGATTGTTTTTTCTCCCCCAAATTAAAATCTGTGGGAAGAAATGAAAGTTTTAGTTGGGACTCTAGTTTAAAACATAGTCTAATCCATGCCAGGTCTGGATTTTTTTGAATAAAAATGAGGTTTTGCAGGCTTTGTAATGGTTGTGTTTTCTGCAGAGGTGATTTGCAAATGTTTCTGGGTTTAAGTTCAAATATTAATTGCTATTCTGCTGTTGCAACTTTAAAAGGTTCTTCCTGTATGAAGATTTTGTTAGTTTGTGCAAGAATTTGTGAGGAAATTGGCTACGACAGGATTAAGATTGCAGAGGGCTGGAACAGGTTTGCCTTTAGGGGGTATGACTGCTGGAAATAATTTATTTAAAGGTAAAAATGTTTGGCTTCATTTGCAGTTTGTGTGTGCGCCAGTCTTATCTCTAGGCAAAATGCTTCATGAAATCAACCCTTGATAATTCTTCATTTGTTTGAAAAGCCAAAATGTGTCTGTTTAAATAATTAGAAATCCTATCATTTTTGTTTTGTTTGCTAAGTCTAACACTATACTGAAACATGACCACTAAATTGCTTCTGTTCTTTTTGTCTTTTTTTTTGCGGTTTACCATTTACACAGTAAATTACTTAATCTCTTTTCCCACTGAAGTATTGTTAGAGCAGCTAATGCTGTGTAATGTGGGTCACTGGCTAAAATGATGTATACAACTTAATTATTATCTGATATATGAAGAGGGTAAGGTTGATACACTTTCTGAAAAGTAGGTTTTCAACTGGTTTTGCTTTCTTTGTGTTTTGTTTTTTTTTTTTCTTACCTTAATGCTTTGGATGCATCAAACAGTTGAGATTCTCAAATATACTCAAAATACCTTCCTGTAGGGACAGGGTTTGGAGTGTTCTCTTTTTTTTTTCAACTCAGAATGAGTCTTGATGATTCTGTCAGTTTATGTAGCTGTACTATTGGAGAAAGTAGGTTTGCATGACTTTCTGCACATGCCAGTGCAGTGGAAATTATCTGGAGAATTGTGTGGTTCACAGAAGGATTAGTATTTCACAGTTAGAATATCCTCTCAAAGCTGAAGTCATCATTCTCTCATTTAATGTGTGGAAAGAATGTGTGTTCATATTATTTTGAGATAACTTCTAACTTTCCCTTTTTAAAAACAAGTTATGGAAACATCAGTACGAGTAGATTGTGGTATTTGTAGCAGTGCTTATAGGCAGAAAATATCTTCTGTTGTGGCAGAAGTGTTGCTATCTGTTTACTGCAACAATCAAAAAAAAGTCCTTGGAAAATGACAGATAATTTTATAGATGTTTATGGAGTGTAAAGTAAATACTTTTTCTGCATATTGTTTGAATGTCACTGCCACTTAGCAATTTGCTAGTAGAGCACATCTCTCAAATGGATTTCTGTCAGGAATAGAATAGCTTCTATTTGTGTTGTATGTCAGTTCTCTTTTTAATATGGCATCATATTTACAAAGAACTATATTTCAGTGACATCTAAATGTGCCAGATTTAAATCAGAAGAAATGCTATTTCTCAAAGGACTTCTACCTATTTTCCATTTTGCTTTTCATAACCCCTCCTTTCCTTCGGCAATTTTTTCTCTTCATTCCAGCCTCTTTTGCTTCTGGTATTCAGTGATATGTTGGTGTCTCACAGATATTACTGTTGCCTGAAAGGGTTCAGGAATTACATGGTAAATGAGAATACTGGGCCTACTGATCTTCATATGCCCAGAGCACACTTTACTTCGTGAGATGATTCCCTTCCTCGACATTCATTCATTTGGCTCATTCTATGCATGATGTACTTTTGTTCCTGTGCCCATGCTGACTTATTTTCTTTGTTCTGAATATATTTTGTTGAAGCTTGATTTGAATGTCACCTCTATTTCTTCTTGTTTCAAAAGAGTGAGATTCTTCTCTGATGGCTATCTCTGGTGAATAGTCATGTCTGAAGAGTGCTTAACCATGCTAATAAATTTAGGCAGCATTTCGTAAACTTTGTCTCAGTTGAGTACTAAATAAGCTTTTGTGGAAATTTTTAAAGATAACTTCTATATTTATTGCTGTGTCCTCACTGTAAACTTTCTGTGTATTCTCACTGTCTTTCTAGTAACCCTTTGTCATACATGCTGGTATTATGCCTGGGTTTTGGGTGCTTTACATGCATATGTTCGTGTGTGCAGTTAAGATACAGTTTAAAGCCTTGTTTACACTTCAGGGCAAGTTCTGATCCAGCCACTTTGCAGAGAGGATGTGCAGTCAACCTCATGTTAGGTAATCCTTTAGCATAAGCTCACATTTCTTAATCTTCTGGCCCTTTTGTCCACTCATTTCCTGTGACCCAAGAGTTGTCTGCCTTTCAGTTTTGAACACAGTTCAATTTCTGCAGTACATAGCTTACTATACCCGGAGAGCCATCAAGGATGCCTAGCTGTAATACTTACTGTTAATACCATACTTGGTAATTGTTAAAAGTTTAGGGAGCACTAAAACTTTAGCTATTGTTACCTGCAGCCACTAGATAACCAGAGTTTGGTGGCCTGTGAATCAAATACTGTTAGAAGCCAGCTATTGATTTTAAGCACACTGGTTATACCTCTTACAGGGCAGCCATTATTATAGTGGAGACTTGTGGAAGATTGAATGTGTTAATTTTGATATGACAACCCCTCAAAATGTTATCTATAGGTCTTTTCAAGGCTGATGTAGGTAGCTTTCCATTAGCTGTAGCTTAGCAAGTTTAGACAGGTATGCCTTTTTTTTTTCTCTGGTTTCCTTCACCAGCTTAACCTGCTACACTTAAATTCAGTGACTGCAGCACATGCAAAATGTGTCCTCCAAGAGGCACCATCACCTTCTGAGGCAGAAGAAACTGCTATGGAATTGCCTCTTGTTACCTGTCTGTATATTGGGGCAGCAGCTGCGTAGTCAGCAGCAGGAGTGCTTTGTCTATCCGTACTGACTCCATGACACAGTGTTGACTTGATCATACAAGAGCAATAACAGAAATTGCTTCATTTATCTGTGTTGCAGGCTATGAATGTTCTAACAGGGAATCGGGAGGGAAGAACAGATTGCCTTACAGACAGTCATGACTTTTCAGGGCGCTTCTAGTTCATCACCTTTTTATCCCTGAAAGTGTTCTGTAGAAATCCTATTGCAAAACGAATGTAATTACAATGTAAGTATAATTACAGGAAGATGTTTATGAGACTTCTGACATCATGTGTCATTCCCATATGATACTGTGGGGATACTCCCAGTCTCGGGCACTATTTTCTTGGGCAGAAGTCCACTGGCACCTTATGGACAGGTTTTTGTTTAAGCAAAGAAAGGCCATATCACTTGCACTTGTTTTTAACCCTGGGCTTTGTTGTTCAGTTGAATACTACCACTTGTCCAGAAACTTAAGTCATTTCTATAAAAATGTTAGATTTAGCTGTGGGGGCCCTCATCACAAATGGAGTATCCTCGCTGGTAGCCAGTGATATTTTAATAACTGTCATTATTGTTCTGCAGCTTGAAACCTTGAAAATTCTGGGATTGTGCTATTCTCTTAAAGTATTTTGCTGGTTTTCTTGGTATCCAAAGCTGTTCCATAGCAATTAGAAAAGGCTGTACTACTTTGTAGTGTTGAGATGGTTTTGAGAATGTAAGTAAGTGTACTGCTCTTCAGCTTTGAGGCAACAGCCTGCTAGGCTTAGATGATTGAAATAAGCAAAGTTTGAGCTGTTTCCATTTGTTTGAGGAGTGCATTAGTTTTCAATTCTGACTTATTGCCAGTTATGTTGACTGCACAATAGGTATATCCAATAAATACAGATGTATAGGTGTACTCATCTGTCTAGTCACGTTTGTGAGCGAAAAGTTTTCTGGGGTGGAAGAACGTTTTAAGTATAGACTAGATGAGGAATTTTGGATGTTAGGTTTGGTAGAAATTTTCTAGTAAATTAGATGTGTGAGGTGATTTTTCTAAGCTGTATTCTGAAATACTCTCCATAGACTTTCATTTCATATAATAAAGTGACATTATTTCCAGCGACTATGTTTCTGTAATGAAAAATATTTTAGGAGATTAACGTTTTTCCAGGGGAAAAAAAATGCAGATTGGTGGTGGCTTAAAAAAAACTTTCTCAGTGAGAGGGCATGTGTCTGTGAGTGAATGATTAGGAGTACACCCCCCACCCTCCCCACCCCCCCGTTGTGTGTCGTGTCTGTCTGTCCCGTGTCCCCCCCCGATGCCTTTTTTGCTTTTATTCTTTCAGATGATAGTTTTATATTTTAGTCAGATTTTTTTTTTGTGAATCTTCCAGGCATTTTTGTCATCAGTTTAACAAGTTGAAGCTTAAGAATTGTTAGAACCATTTCCACCCTGTTGGAAAGAGGTTTTTGATGCCTCCCTGCTCGCCCGTGTCGTCCCCCCCCAAAAAAACCCACCCAAAACCACAAACAACCCCAACCTGCCAACTTCACTTCGTTTGGAAGCCTTCTTTTCATTTCCAGTCAAACTTTACAGACAATTTAGAATCATAGAATGGTTTGTGTTGGAAGGGATCCTTAAAGGTCACCTAGTCCAACACCCCCCTGCGATAAGCAGGGACATTTTCAACTAGATCAGGTTGCTCAGAGCCCCATCCAACCCTCAAATGTTTCCAGGGATGGGGCATCTACCACTTTTCTGGGCAACCTGTTCCAGTGTTTCACTGCCCAATTTATACACATCTATACATAAACCAAACTTTTACTGTTACTTGGTATTGATTTCTTCTTATTCCAGTGTATTTTAGAGGACAACCACACCTGTTTTCACACTCAAATTTCCTAGATTCCTTGGTTTCCTAGATCTTCTGGGATCAAGATAGGTTAGTTTCTTCTCATTAAAAAGGGTCTCTGATTATTAATATAGCCCTGCTGTGTAGTTTGAGTTGATATTTTTTGAATAAGGAGGACCAGAAGCATAAATGTTTTTTTTAGATCTCACCTGTGCCTTGTGTAATGACATCAGTACAGTACTTTCTCTACAGGCAGCATCTCATCCTCTGGCTCTCTCCCAGCTAATGAACTGCCAGTTTATAGCCACTACTCTTGCTGTTAGTCTTTAGAAGTGCTTCAGCTTGTACTCTATACAATTAAATTTTACTGGTTGTTTTTTTTTTTACTATAGTTTTCAAGGTGTTCTAGTACAATTACTCCAGTCCTCTTTTGGTGCCCAACTTCGTGTTTTCATCAAAAATCACCACTACTCTGTACAGTAGTTCCATAGCTGTTTGTGAATAATGGTGTGAATGATCCTTGTTTCACCCAGGCCCCAGCCCTGGTTAGTCCACAGCTATAGATGTAGCCTTTGATTTGCTGGACAGCCTGCTTGCTTGCCATGATGAGTATCTGCCAGACACATCACAGCTTCCAGACTTTCATTATAGAACAGTTCTCCACAAAAAAGCAGATTTGTTGTTCTACTCTGAATTTCATTTGTTTTGCTGTAGTGAAATGCAGAACTATAGGCTGTATTTCTCTTCTTGCTCTGACTCAGAAGAAAAGGTAACAGACCTGAGATTCTCTATTTGTGGAATAGGAAAAAAACCACACACACAACACAGTTCATGCAGCTCTTTTAATCATTTTTTGAGGATTGACAGAAAAATAACACATCATGCTACAGTGCAGTGTGTGGTCTTCTGGCTGGTCTGATCTTGGATGTAGCTTGTGGTTACTCTTTATTAAATGATATCCTAAAGGCTGCTTTCTTGTGTTGACTCACTTTAATCTCTAGTACAAAGATTCTCAAGGTAAAACTGTTCTTATGGCCAGATTTTCTTGGTCTTTTGTTATAGTTGCATATCAGCAAAGAACAGGATGAGCCTGCTTAGTTGCAAGAACACAGCGTGCGACTGACTTCTCAATGGAAGCCTTTCGTCAGTATGGATGTGGAAAAATGCTTTCACAAGAGGAAGACAATAGAAAGAAAATTCTGATAACTGAAATGAGTAATATAAACAGTGGAAAAGCAGAGGATGATTGTATTAAAATCCTGGTACTCTTTAGGGAAAAAGATCTCATGCGTGGCAGCCTTGAGAGAACAAAAACAGAGATGAAACTACAAGTAGTGTTCAGAGATCTTTTCATATGTTTTACAAAAGAAACTGTTTTTCTGTTCAGGTTGTGTTGTACGCTTTATTTCCCTTTCCATGTATCTAGGTTATGGCTATTTAAACTATATTAAAGATTGAGCAAGTGACACGTTACATAAGAGGATGCTGCTTATTGTATTATGTATGGGTGACTTAACAGCTTATGCTATGGCTTACTTTTCCTTCATGAAAGAGGAACCGTTTTTATTAATAAAAGCTTTTTCTTCTAGAATAATCCTAAATAATTCTCACCGCAGCTGCTTAGATCATGTTGCTTTCAACACAATTAGGAATGAAGCTGTATAGGAAACTTAAAACCCTGATTTTTTTTATTTTCTTTTTTTAGCTTGACACTGTGTAGCACTATGCTTAATAGGATGGTCCAAATCAAAAGTTTTCCTTTCTGATGCCTAGAGTAAAACCTGCAGTATTTGTGATTTGTTTTTGCGGACAAATAGATGTTTTTTTCTTCTCTTGCAAATGTTTGCTATGGGTTTATGCATTAACACTAGTAGATATCTTGTTTGTTCCAACGAGTAAGTCTTATTATCTGTAACAGTTGGTGCATTGTTAACTTCTAATCTCTTATTATGCGATTACTAACAGAGCACAGAAACTGAAGTTTGAAATTCCAAGTGCTTTGCTTTCCAAAGAACAGGCAGCATAGTTCTGTAATGAAGCATTTTTTTGTTTGTATTAAAATAAAGTGAAGTGGTAGAAGAATTCTAAATGGAGCAATATTTAGGAAAGAGTCTATACACAATAAAATAAGATTGCATCTGTCTTGAAATAGAGAGGACACGGGCTTGTGCCTTTTTAACTATAAGGCAACTGACTGAAGTGTCACGTGGACAACAAGTCTTACGAGTGAAGGATGGATTTGCATGGCATGGTGGCAAAGCCTGCCAGAGAAAGGACATTGCTTTTTCTATAGCATCATCATATATATGAAAATCAGTTACTATGCTTAAAACTTCTGGTTATTAATTAAATCTTCTCCTTTGCTGCTTCAGGCTTAGTAGTAGTTTAACTGTTGAGGGAGGGAGGAATCTATTCCTATACGTAAGAGTTCAAGCCAGAAATCTGAGATGCAAGTTGCTCTCCATCAGTACAGGTAAAGTTAGGCAGACTGAGTAATTTACTCTTCTAGAATTTTTGTTTGTTCATGCCATGTTTAAATGAAGATTGTTACAGTTAGGAATGATCACGTGTCATGGAGAGAAAAGTAATGATGGGAGGAAAAAAGTTAATGTGGTCGTCTTTTTTTTTTTTTGTATAAATGAAATGACATTTGTAAGATTTCTGGAGTTCTTAAATACCTGACCTCAAGAGTGAAGTATTTTTACTGATTGGTATGTTTCTTACATGGAAGAAAGATTTTGGTCATAAAGTGGTTTCTAAGTCACCGTTCATCCTAAAATTACTCTATTTCTGTCTCTTCAGCTTATAGACTTAGATATGATATGGCATAAAAATAATATCTGTTACATTGCTTGTTTTATGCCTTTGGTGATGTGCAGTGGAAAGCTGTCTATGCTGATTTGATTTGTGGAAATGATATTACATAGGCAGGTTGCTCTGATGACCTCTGGTCCAGTAAGGAATGAGAATTAGTATTGTGTCATTGACTAGCTTTACAGTAATTCTCGGTGAAGAATATCGGATTTAATTTTGTCCAGCAGTATATAGATCTCTAGTAGAAGATAGAAGCGATGCTGATAAGTGTGAGGACCTTCAGAAGACTGAAGTGCTTTATCTGTGCTTGAAGCTACTTATGTTCTGGGTGTTTCTTTGTTGTTGTTTTTTCTGGGTTTATTGTAACAAGCCAAATACAAGGACCTTATGGAAGCACCAACTAACACATCCTTCCATCTGTGTATGGTAGGTCTTTATTCTTGTGTCATGTAGAAAAAGTTACCCATGTTTTGTCAAGTTCAAATATGTTTGTTATCATGCCCAACATGCTTCAGAACCTTCAAAACCTTAAGTAGAAACGAAGTCACTGAGCAGACAGGATTTGTGTGACAGCATAGTACTTGTTTTAGCAAAGGCTGACAACCTGCTGAATTCATAAGGTTAGCTGTGTTTTTGTAAGAATCTGTGGCCAAATAACCTTTCGCTCAGACATGATCTTTACTGTTGTCTGGTGGAGTTCTGTTTGTGCTTGAAGGTTGGATACTGAAGGTCCTCTGACCTTAGAAATTGATCCACTTGAATTCTGTAGAGCCTGAGCTAGGGAACCATTAGATCCTGCTGTAGGGTTTGCTTGCTCAGCATGTATAGTTCTTTTTGTGTGTTGTTTTGACTTTTGATTTCTCTTTAGTTGATTGTTTGGTTTTTATATAGGATGTAGCTAAGGAAACCTACATAACAGGCTGAGCTGACCAAGTTATTTTTTTGTTTTAAATGCCAGGCTTATGTGGTTATTATAGGCACTCTAACAGAAACTGGATATGTAATGTTGGTTCTTGGGTATGTCTGGTAATGGAAGAAACACAAGAAAGTACATTTAGCCAAATGTAAGTGATGATGAAATTGGTGAGTTTTTTCCTAGGGCAAAAAGGGTATCATGTGTTTGCCCAAGTCACAGTAATTACTAAGACTCGGAAATAGTATTGGTGTTTAAATGATCTGTGGAGAACACCTGTAAAATCTTACCTTGGGTATTAGCGTAATTCTAAGCAAACTGAACCTTTTAGTGCTTTTATCTGTTCAATTTCTCTGAAGGGAAGAAGCAGCAACAGAGAGCTTGTCTGTGGAAGAGCCTTTGTTACCATATTTGGCCTAAAAGATGTGGTACTGGCCTGTAATCTTGGTGTATTAGTATTTGAATGTCTATCTAGCGATGTCTAAAGAGAAAGCTTGAACACTTCTAGAAGGCCTGAGCAAGGAAAAGAAAGTGTCTGGAGAGAGTGTGAGTTTCAAAATGCCCAAAATGGACATCTGCTAGTAATTTTTTCAATTTTGGGCCTTGGACAAGTATAACAATATCTTTAAACCAGCTTCATATAACTTTAGATTTTTCTTATTTGCATCACTGGAAGTAATTGTTGTAATTAGAGCTAACTTGCAAAAGCTGTGATCTGTTTTCTTATTTCAATACAGGACAGTGGGGGAAAAAATAATAAAGGTAATAGATTTGACGTGCTGTGACTTGAAGGAAGAGTGTTTAATATGGGCCTTCTCATTTATTAATTCTAAGGAATCACCAAGGTAATTTCTTTTCTTAGCCTAACCTTGTTCTGTAACCTAGAGAATTTTTGAACTGAGATGATGGGACAATCCAATAAATTTCATCATTTTTCTGAATTTAATGTGAGCTCCCTGGAGCGGAACTTCTCAAATCGATGGGTTTTAGTGCTACTTATTTTTGAAGGAAATGGCACCAGCCAATAATGACAAGTTAGCAATAAAAGAGGAATAGCCTTTTTGGAGAGATTTCAAAAGAATAAGAGTGTTCTTAGATCTTTTGGTGTGTGATCATTTCAGAGACACTGGAACTACTTAACTAATGTTGAAGAGACCAGAACAGAAACCTGGCTAAATGTTGGCTCTATATGAAATAAGAGAGATGTAAGATTTTTGCAAGATGATCAAAGATGCTATCCGCAGTTAGATATATGGTACTTCAAAGTAAAATACAGTATCAGAAGACCTTCAAACTTTAATTTAGGGAGTTCATTAGCTTGTGGGAATTTGTGTACTAGTACAAAAGACAAAGGTAATCTAAGAACAGTGTAAATGAGTTTTAAAAGACCATGAATACAGGTAAAAGGTGTTTTGTTTTTTTTTTTAAAAATAGAAACCAAATTGTCCAATTGTCAGTTGACTTAACTATGATTCTGCTTAAAGGAAAGGACTTTCCAAGAGGAGTAGTTACTGATTTATTTTTTTTCCCCAGGTTTACTATGTGAAATAGTGATGAAATCAGTGCAACATCTAGTATTGGCATCACCTCTTTCAGATGCTGAGAGGGACTGCATTGTTTCCTGTTATCCATTACAGTATTTTTAGTTTAACTGATTCAGTGGTGTGAACTGATTCACAGTATTTAGAAAGCTTAGAACTGAAAACACTAATACATGTTTGAGGGATTAACAGGGTAGCAATATGGGGGTAGATTATATGTTTTGGCTGTTCCGTGTAACTCCATATTAACTCAGTTTTAACAGAATATATTAATTAGAGGAAATTTGGTCCCATAGATGGAAGTCTTATCAGGGACTAAAGTTTTAATTTCAGCAAATCTAAGGCTGCCTTGGAAAAGATTAATGATTACTTTTCATTAGCTGCTTTGTAATGTTATAGTTATTATTATTGTAGTAGTAGTATTTGTATTATTAATAGTTATTATTGTATTACTTTTGCTCAACCTTATAGTTATTAAAAAAAGTAAACCTATCTTTTGTTTCTGCTAATATGTGCCTGATTTTTTTTTTTCAAATAATACTTACATTTATGTACAAGGTAGGAGGGGGAAAATTTTTTCTCTACAGCAAGGGAAAATATCTGTGTCTTCAGAAGCCCAGAATAGCAAAGACGATGACAGTCTGCTAGTGTCTCTCAACTGCAGTGTCTCTCAACAGCAAGAAGTTGTTGTAAAAATCATTCCACAAAACTGCATCCCCAGTGCGCAAACCAGTATTTTTTGCAAAGGTTGTCTCCTTGATTTTTGTACTTCACTAGATGGGACCTTCTCAGGGAGATGACTTTCCTATCTCCATGCCTGTAAATAAAGTTTGAAATTCATGGATCTCGGGTCCTATATTTTTGTAGAAATTCTTTGTTTGCTTTCACAGCATCTTATGGAGACTTGGCTAAGCAGCTTTCTTAGCTGATAGTAATCTTAATTTTACAAGGTGTGGAATAAGCAGATTTTGTGTGTGTGTTGCTTGACCTTTTGGTGGTGATGGCCATGGCTACCATGTGGCCATTAGCTACAGAAAGCCACTCAGGTGGCTGATGTACCGTCACAGGTGAGAATTCTAGCATGTGCCAGCAGCTTTGTACTGAAAATGGAGTTTCCCTGTGTCCATTTTTTCCCTGAGAGAAAGAGGCTTTATAAAATGAGTGTGCCCATACACTGGAATTTGTCAGGTGTGTGAGGCAATGGTGGCTGTTACTTGGTCTGGGGCTGCCAAACAAGGGTGAGATCACGTTGTAGCGAGGTTGAGGTCAGGCTTTCAGCAGACTCTGGAAAGCCATGGCTTTTTGACACTGTGCAGCAGTGGTGTCTGTTGTGGTCCCAGAAGTTCAGAACTGTCTTACCTATTTCCTGTGTTCATTTGTAGTCTGGTCATAGTGATGTTACATTTTGTGTGTCAGGCCAGATTTCCAGTAGCATGTGCTGTCTGTCAAACAGGATGGAAGCTGGGTGGGTACAGCAGAGGTAGAACTCCATGTTTTTGCCAGACCTTCAAAAATACATTGGTTTTTGGTTTTTTTTTTTTTAACATCAGGAAACTGAGTAACATATGAACCCAATTCCTTCATCCAGATTTGTACGCTTTAAAAACACATCTGTCAGTGAAACCTGAATGCCTAGAAAAAGAAAAAAGTGTGCAGATGGTCCCTTGTAAATTCACCTTTCTTGTTTACTCTGGTTTCTTTATCTTATGGCAGGGGCTTTGCAGCCACCTAAGAGCAAACCACATCAGCATTGTCTATGTGCACCTTTGGTTTTTGGGGAGCGCGTGCTCTCGGGCGCTGTCGTGTCTCTGGGTACCCTCCCTGCGCAGGGCCCGGCAATGACCAGGCTCTCCCTGCCTCCTTCCCCACAGCGCATCTAGCTCAGGTGCCTCTCTGTCCCTTCCCCTGGAGCCTTTCCTGCCATTTTGGGAGCCTTGTGTTAAGTTTCCATCCAAGTGTTAGGTTTCTTTTTGTGTTAAAACCAGGGCCTAATAGACAGGGCCTTCTGGAAGGCTCCGAGGGACCCTGGTGGCCAGCCCAGGACAGCCATGGTGCCTGGCTGCTGTCTTCCATGTGCCTGCAGCCCTGGAGGCTGATGCTGAGGTGGGGTTACCCTGCGGCACTTCCTCCTTTGGTCAGTGCCTTAGCGTGTTATGTGTTCTCCAAAGGCCTTTGACCTGTATGGGCTTTCCCCCTTTTTGTTTGCTGTTGTTTTTTTTTGTTTCCTTTTTGACAGTTCCTATCATCTAGAATTATTTTTTTTTATTGTTGTAAGTACAAGAGACAGCATTGGGGAGTTCAACATCTTTCCAGACAGCAAAGCTTCTGTCAGCTTTAGGATTCTTCCCAGGGCTGTACATTTTTTTTTTTTTCCTGCCCCCTATTAAGTAGGTCTAACCCCTTCAATATATAACCCTCTGCTTGCTGGCCCTTCACTTCTTTTACCAGTCAGTCTTCAGTTTAGTTTGCTTAGCAAATCCCATTGTGAATAAATTAGGAAAAAGAATGAAGTGTAGGTATTTCCCTTTCTTTGAACTGGAGAGCTTGCAAAGCTCACCAGCATGGGTGACCTCTCTGTGTCCTTTTCTCTTTGAGGTATACCTGAGGTACACCAATACTGTGTACTCACAAGACATTGAGACAAAACCATGTATTTGCCATGAGAGTATTCCTAACTATTGAATGTAGGCAAATCAAATGCTGTATTAATCTTTACAATATTTAGAAATGCCTAGACTTTCAGAGTGGAGATGTCAATAAGGAGACTGGTGTTAAGGTGAGGGATTAAAAGGGGAAAAAATGCTCAGTTTCATCTTGAAAAGAAAATGTTTATTAACAGATGGAATTTGGTTTTGTTTTGTTTTTTACCCATAAGGTTTCCAGCTAGCATCACACTTCAGGAAAATCTTTTCCCATCTGTCCAGTTTCATATCTGTGCAGATGTATAAACTGCACAAAAGATTTATAAATAATATTTCACTTACCTCCAATAAGTATGTAACATTAAAATGGAAACATTAGCAGATTTCTATACCATTAAGAATGAAACTGGTGTGGTATTTGTTCCTTGTTCTGATATCTACATTGTAAAAAATCTGTTTAAATGTTGGAGAGAGTGCAATAAAAAGCCAAAGATAGCATCTGAAAATTACAAGGATTACCTTACACTGATTAAATTGATAGAAACATAAAAACTAATATTTCATGCCATGGAACCACAGGCTGCTGAGGCAGTGTACATTCCGCGTAATGGATAACCTAAAGCAAGTAGCATCACAGTTATGACACTAGTAAAATTCACATGCCACCTTTAAATCCAGATATGAGTATTATCTGTGTTCTGTATTAATGTATTATAATGTGAGCTTTGAATACCTTGAGAGTTAAAATCAGTCTTCATAACATTTTTCTTTTATTAAGATAGCCTGTTTATATGCTTACTATTCAAAATTTATTTTTAATTTAGATTATAAAATTTACTATTTATATGCCTACTGTCTATTTAAAATGTTTCAGGCTTTGATATAAAATAATTTTGTCCTTGAAAGTATTTCAGTCTGCTAAGCCAATAAACTTTAGTTTGTGATGCCAGCTGTTCAAGTTTATATTTTTCTTTCTTCTGTTTCTGTACTCTTGATTTTTTCCTATGTGATGAAGTAACTAATATTTCTTAAAAAAATAACCAACAAAAAACCCCATAAAACTTGCTTTTGTCACAGAATCTATTATATTGATATTGTTTTCATTAACTTGAAAGTAAAACTAGTGATGTGAGAGTACAAATTTGGACGTCCTGGATGATTTATCCAGTTTGCTGAAAATCAGTTAGCAATGAATTTGGTTTTTTAACAATTTAAGTTTCCTGAAATAATTTGTTGATCAAATTATTATTTATTTAACCTCCTGCTTCCATTACCAACCCCTACTTCAAAGAGTAATTTAGAATACAATTGTCACCTGGTATTAAATCTACTATTGAAGTATGGAGATCCTTCAAATGGTCAGCAGCATATAATTTAAAATTATAACAAGGGGAGGGAAAAATACTTGCTTGAGCATTAATTGGAAAGTATGGGTATCTATTGGATGATAGAAGTTTTTCAGCCTGAGGTGCTTCATGATACCTTGTCCCTTCCATCTCCATTGCCTAGCCCACTTCCCTTTGTGCTCACACATGAAGAAAAAACTCTTTCTTCTTAAAGTTCATCCTATTTCAGCTCCCTTAGCAAATGCAGAAGAGTTCTTTCTGAGGGTGATATGTGGGTTTTTCCTTCTGCTGTGCACCCTTTGTGTACTTTCAATAGATTTGAAGCAAGCAGCTTCATCAGTTGGGCATAAATAACACTGTTGTAGAGAAATGGTATTTTTATTTTTTGTTGATCGTGAGTGAAACACTAGTTATTTCACAAGTACTCAAAATATAGATGTTTTCTAAAACAGCAAATTTTGATACTAAATTTGCAGATTTGCAGCTTTTAAGAATAATTACTACTATAGAAATCTAAGCAGCTTTCAAAGAAAAATACTACAGTTTTTTACAGGGCCACAAGGTCAATGTAACTTTTATATGTGGTACATAGCAAACCTTTCTTTTCACAGTATTTCCAAGTCTTTCAACTGTGACACTATGCAATAAGTGAAAGCATGCAGTTTATTTTGTATTTCTTCCCTTTGCTTGTATCTAGTGCTAAGGCTTCGTTTTATAGTCTTTTTATAGAGTATATGGGAGGGAAGATAGGGGACAGAGTATTTAACAAGTGAAATCATGTTTGTTCTTTGACGGTTAGTATTTTAAGTCTATTTCAAAGGTACAGTGAGTCTAGAGAGGATGCCGTGTATGTGTATGATGTGTGTATGTGCGCGCATGCAAACAAAATCTGTCCTGGACTTGTCTACAGAAAGAGTTTTTATAGTGTATTATGATTATTTAGAGGTATAGTCCTCTGATAGGTCTTTAACACTTCATTTGGAAGGATTTATGTTAAGTGCAAATACATTTTGGCATAGTTTCTGTACTTTCCTATTACTCTTTTTGTAAATGTAAAAAACTACCCTGCAGGCTTCTGTCAGTGTCCTCACAAAAGCATCTGAAGGTCTTGTTTCCAGAAATTTGCAACTGAAGTAAATTTTCTTCCTTCTGTAATGTTATATCCTTACTGGAAAAAAAAAAATCAAACCAAAACCCTACAAAAAACAATGTTCTTGACTATTTGAATACTGGCCGTAATAAATCTCCTTAAGATTTATAAGCTTTCTTTTTAATTTAAAACAGTAGCACATTTAACTCGTGATAGAACTTTCCACTTAATATCCTCATTCCTTGTATGTGCCAGAACTCGTCAAACTGGTGTGAACGTGACTTAACCTACCAGGAGAAAGAAAGTCCAGTACCATTTCCACCTCACAGTGCCCCATTGACTAGAGGCAGTGGCTCAGCCAAAGTAAAACATTCCGGCTGCCACCGGATAGCCTCTTGCATAAGCACATAATCAACTTAATTACTTACTTTGTTTCTTAATGTATCTCTCACAATCAGAATATGTACTCCATTTGAATTCAACTTATAATGTATCATTGACCCCTTAGGAGCCAAGTGTACTAGAAAATTTAACTGGATAACTGGTAGACTCATGATCTTTCTCTGCACTAGACTTACAGCAGCTGTCCAGTTCCTGGACATGGTTTTTGGATATGGTAACTGATACTGCTGCTATGGCAAGGCCACAGATGCAGTCATATTCTAAAAAGTAAAAAAAGTGTGAAAATATATTCTGCTTTCCTTAGTTTTAGTCATAGCTGCATATTTATAAGACAAAATGGTGAGGTGTTTTTTTTTTTACTATGCCTCCTAAGAAAATTCAAGTCAGAATCTGTGCCTGCTATTCCTATCCGCATTTATTGAATGCGGTTGTATTTTATTTCCAAGGAATTGTCCAATAGAATGCTTCCTAAACCCAAGGAAGAGTAATTGCTTCTAGAAGGCAAAAGTAAGTGATTTTCCCCTCCTGAAATTACCTCTGTTATTTATGGGTTAAATCTTCTGTTTCGGGGGGGGGGGGGGGGGGGGAGGAGGAGGAAAGTATTAAGAAGTAGACAGAAATAACTCCAGTAAGACATTGTACTATCAACCGGGTCAATGCCCAGGACTAGTTATCTCATTTGTAGTAATACTCCTTGGGCTATCTCCTGAAGTTTTATTTTTGGCACTATAATTTTGGTATCTTGTCCCATCTTCTCTGCCTGCAAGACAGATCCTGCCTGTAGGTTAGATGTCCTGAAGTGTGCATCACAGTGTTAAAACCATTTGGAGACATGCAGATTTTATGAAACTGATAATATGCTCTTCTGCAGGAGCCAAACATGTCTCATTCATTAAGAATGTATATTTGTGATACGGCTGAAGTAGGATTTGTAGAATCCTGTTATTTTACTGCTTTTTGGGGAGAACAAAAAAATGAGTCTAGAACAATGATTTCTGACTTGATTTGGGGTTTGCCTTTGGCTTTCAATGTTTTTAAAGGCTTAAGGTAAAAAGTTACCTGATAGAATAAATGTCTTGAATACTCAGATGTGTGTTTACAAACACAGTTGTTACTGAAATTGGCCTGGTAGAGAGAAACTTATGTTAGCTGGTGTTAGACATAGCATAAAATTACATCTCCTAAAATCACTGAATTGTTGGCATTTGTTTGGCACTTTATGCAACCAGTTAAACTTATCTGTGGAACTGGTTTGATCCAAACATCTGCTCAGAATATGGACAGTTTTACAGTTTGATTGAACTTTCATGTCAGATCATATTACTCAGTAAATCCGTAATCATTTAAGAAGATCTATGAATAAGGAAGTGTGAATCAAAGTACAGAATTATTATGGTCATGTATTTTCCAAATAAGCAATAGTTGGAATATATGTTATGGTGTAATAAAAGTATTGGGTATTCACTTTAGACTTCATTTATTTTGCGGACACAGGGATGTAAAAATAATAGCATGACAAGCTAGTTCAAAATTCCTCATTGCTCTTCCTAACCCAATTTTGCAGCAACTGAGGATTTGCANGCACACTGTTTTCTGGGAATAGATGAGTATTATTGAGCATAAAAACTAAATCTTTAAAAGGAAATCTGTCTATTAGACTGTTTTCAAAAAGGTAACACTAAAAGGAAACAATCTATTAAAAATATTTTCTTTGCTATTGTAATAACTCCATTTCTTAAGTATGTGTATACCTTTTACATGCAACAGTGTTGCCAAAGAAAAAATATTACACGTTTTCCCTTTTTTATTATTACATAGCTGTTTTAATTTGTAGGTCCTTTAGCCTGTCATACACAGCAGATTAAAATAGATAATCCTGACGATTCTGGTTTAAATGTTGTTTTGATAATTATTCAGCTGAAGTAACATGTCTCAGGTATCCTCCTTCTATTTAAAGATGAATTGGGTTTCTTCTAAAATAATCTGTCATAGAGGCTATCCACAAGCGTGATATTCTTGACTTGGTTCTTGAAAGGCCCATGGGGCCTGCCATGTCCTCAAGTACGTAAATGCTTTTTCAAGTTAACTAGATAAAGGTGTTTCCTGCCAGCATGTAACTTGTACTGGGAGTTTATTTATGGTAGGGGTTCCCAATATGTGGGGTATGTGAGACTGTCAGCCTTCTGTAAGCTACTCTTGGCTAATGTTGGTTTCCTTTGTGGTCTTCTATGGAGAAGAAAATGTATTTGGATTTTTCTCTTATTTTTTGTTTGCTTATTTTTGACAAAGGGAAGGGATGGCAGATCAGCCTTCAAAGTCTGAGAAACGGTTCTTTCGGGAGTAGTTCACCAACTTGTTAAAGATGTGAGTTAATGCTGTGGGGTATGTTTGACTAGGGGGAAAAAAGGGGGATTTTTTTTTTTTTAGATTGCTAGAGTCCTGAGAGAGTGTTATGGCAAAAAGACTGTCCCATCACAAGCTGGTTTTAGAGGGTGATAACTACTCACCTCCATCCCTCCCCACATCAAAGAAATCACAGCAGTAAATCAAAGCTTGGAAAGTAGGTTCCTTCTCTTGTGGTTTTTATGTATGCTTTTGCTGCTGAATAGAAACCCACAGCATCAAAAGGTTGTTTAACCTTTTCTGTATCGCTGAATGGCAGACATGTTGAGGTTGAGATTACACTTATCGTCTCATCCCAGACAAAGCTACATAACCTCTTTTGCCTTTATTATCAAAATCACTGCAGCTCAGAATATATTAATCTTAATGTACAGTGCAGTTCTAGACTTGATCTAAAGATCTTTCTTTAATATCTTTGCTTTCCTGCATGAAGGTCACAGAAGAGTTTTGATACTTTAAAGTGGGATGTGGACATTTCTTCCACATGTAAATAAAAGGAGGTACGTGGAGCATCGAAAGCTTTCAAAAGTGTGTTCCCATGTTCTATAATTACAGTGATACCAGCCTTGTAGCATTATTTAGGACCTTGCTTGCTGAGCTACAGATAAATACTGGAGTGTGTGATTTACATTTTAAAGTGGGAAATAGCTACAGGTTTTACTAAAATAACATCATTTGTACCTTCTCTACTTCTGATCAAGAGTTGTTCAGTGACACTGTACTGAGTATACTGGAACTTGACTTCAAATGTGTTGAGCATACCATATTGACCTTACTTTGCATTCCTTCACTATAATTAATGCTTTTATTAGTATTTTACAAATATGGAACGTCTACTTAGGATGGCCAGTCATTGTGGATCAACTTCTAGTACCTTACAAGTCACTGAATGTATGTTGGAAAAAAGTGTTATATTTAAATGTTCTGCACCTTTGTTATATCAGGAGAAGTTCCCTCTGAGTTATTAATGATAATTTGGTTTAAACTTCGCTCAGTCTTCACTGAAACTGTTTAAGATGGTAAAAACCAAAAGTTCGTCCTTGATTTCCAGTGTCTTGTCTTGTTCAGTGATTAGTTAGATTAGTTTCTCTGAATTTAGTTACCAAAGAGTCTAGTTACAGTATTTCCTTCTTACAATTTTGACGACTAAGCACTGGCTATTTTGATTTCTGAAGTTTGCTATTTAACTACTCAGGTAATATATGTCCTGGACTCTAGATATTATTTTTTTTTAACAGCAACTGGCACTAGCTTCCAACTGACTAGTCAGCTTAGTTTCTTTTATTTTGTATTGTGATTAATTTTTTGAAATGTTGCTTGTTTTTTTCTGAGGCTATATAGGACAAATAGCTGTAATATAAAACCATAATTTTGTATGAATATCTAACTTTTAAAATACAACAAATAGTAACAAATACTGTTAGAGTTGACTTTTTATAAATATTTGACTGGTTACTGTAGAAGTGTTTGTTCTTGAAATGAATCTTTTGATGTTTGTGAAAGTAAGAAGTTGTGAAATATTTATTGTATTTCATATTGTCCAGTTGCAAATCCTTAGAGTTGTTCTTTGTGAGTAAAAGTAAATATTAAAAAGCTCACTACATCAAAGGAATTGTCAAGTAATACTTAATCTTCATGGAATTCAGGTTCCTTAAGTGCAGTGAAAACAAAAGGGTTTGTAAAATCTTGTGGTTATTGGTGTCATAAGCTTTTTATGCATCATGAGTAGGCTTACTCATGCTCCTGACATGAACACCCAAAGGTGATGAATGTCCTTCATGCCATTTTATAAGTTTAAAACTCTTGTTTTTCATCAGTATAGATTTTATCTGCAGTCAAACATATGATTCTGATGCCTGCTACTTTTGGAAAACTTAAAAGGTCTTCACTATTATGCATGGGGATTGAATGTGATGTTTCATCAGCAACACCTGTATGATACTAGGTAAAACTGTAAAATGCAATTTGTGAGCTCTTACTTGAATCTGTACATGACCTTTTCCCTCAAATACTTCAACATATCTCATTGCTTTGCAGTGTTGGAAGAAGTAATAGATCGATATTTTGTATTCCTTTAGTGTGCCAGAGCTGTACTAGAATACTATTGTATAATTATATAATAGTTTTAAGTTTGAAAGTAACTTTTTCAAATAGCTCCAAATAAATGTTTCATTAACCTTTATAACAATCTATAGTTAGGGTACTTTCTTTTATCAAAGTGTGTGTGTGTCTGTGTGTTGGTGTTCACCAAACTGAATTTGCATAACATGGGATTTGGTGCTGGTGTGAAAAGTGAGGAGATAAAGGAAAATGCTAGGTAGCTTCTAAGGGTAAATAATAAATCAGTTACTCTGAACAGCCGAATTCTTTTTGAACTATAAATACAAGATTTCTTCAAGGTGAAGTGTACATATCCTGGGATTATGATGTGACTTTCTAAATAGCTCTCAAAACCAATTGCATGTAAAGAAAGTGAGGTATATCATTTGCTGGTTATGCTGCAGGGAGCATGGTAAAATATTACGCACAGTAGAAATTTGGCTATTAATATTATCTATTTTATTGTCTGTTATTAATATCAACTAATGCCAGGGCTTCCAGGCTGTTGATAAATAAATTTACCAGTAACGTAGGGAAAGCTTGTTATTTTTACCTAACCTGTTTACTTCTATGGGTATTTCTGTCTGGTGTTACTCGGGGGGAATAATTTAGGGACTAGAGTAAGTGAGCAAGATCTTAATTTGAAAATTTCTCAAAACATGACACCTGCTAATTCTACAGAGGATTTAGGTTTTTCCTTATAACTGTAGAAGACTAACAGCTAGTAACTACATTAGTTGTACTGCTTTCTGTGGCACCCATGTGATAGATTTTCTCTCTCATTTTTCTTGGGGTACTTGCTTCTGAGAAGGTTGCAGCCTGACCTCAGGTATGTATGGTAGCATAGCTACAGACATAAGGAAAGCTTATTTTTTAAATAAGCTTATTTTTTAAATTAGTCTTTATGTGGCAAAACCCCCCAAAAAGGTCTTAAATAGTAAGTCACTATTAATTAAGAAACTGTGGTTCAGTATCAGCTAAGTATAAATAGATAAATATGTAAAGAGAGAGAGAGAGATACATGAGTTCACAATAAATATTTTGGTGAATCTCCAGTACAAATACATGAGGACTAAAACCCTAGATTATTATGGATGGAACAGTTCATGTAATGACGTTTGGATGTTCTTTGGCCACTGACTTAGTGGCCTGCAAGAACAGCATTTTATGAATTGTTAGACTTGTTAGAATATGACAATACCACAGAGTAGCCTCACCTTCTGTCTGCCAGAATCAGTTTCACTAGCTCTGTATCCATTTAGGAATGAAAATGCTTTTAAACTCTAACAAGAACTGACCATTAGGATAGTGAGTTGTTACTGCTTGCAGTGAACTTGTGTTATAGATTTAAACCTGATGATGGGGGATAACAAGGAAGGAGGAAGCTGTTTTGTTGGTGGGAAAATGGCATTATATTTCTCTAGTGAAAGTAAGAATAGAGGGGTCTCCTGCTCAGCTGTGTGTCAGTGTGCAGAGTGAAAAAGTTAACTTTTTTTTTTGTCCATAGCTCACCTGAACGATTTAGAAACCGGCTAACATAGATGAGACCTTTTGCCAGCCCTTGTACTAATTGTAAAGAAGCATAATTGTCTTTGTTCTGGAATCCAGGCCAGAAATTTGACTCTTCCCATTGATTTTTTTCATTTATGTGTAGTTATAACACGATTTTGGCCTGAGGGTCTGGAAAGACTTCCATGTTGCAAGTAGGGTATGTATAGTGAAAAAATAGTTTTTAGTGCTTGCTTAAAGAACAGCAGCGCTTCTGAGACTGTACAGGAGACAGGCAAATAAATTGAATATTAGGTTCACTGTTTGCTAAAATCCTTGTACAAGCTGTTGTCTCTCTGGCCAGTTCTGATCATGTCCACGTGGAGGCTGATGGTAGAGTAATTTACTGCTCTAAATGTAAAGGGTATTTTTAGAATATGTCCCCTTTTGAATAACCTGAAGCTCCTCTAAGAACACCACTTAGCAATGACTTCTAGTTGCATCTGATCCTGTCAATCTTGCCAATGAATATTGTCTCCATGTGCATTAACTTGTACTTTTGAAAAGATTGACAGCAGGTACTCTTGCTTGATTTTTCTTAATCATTTACTATCTTCATATAAAAGAAAACAAATAGTATGGTGTATCTGTGTTTTTATTACTTATTTCTGAATGAATGAAAACAATCTGCTTCTTGCCTCCCTTTATCCTCCTGTTTTTTTAGAATCTGTAAAAATAATATTTTTAAAATTTCAATTACTTTTCTGACCTGAAAATTTTTATCTTTTTAGAATTTTTTTTTTGATGAATTGGTGGAAATAGTAGTATTTCCTGGCAACTAAGTGAGTAAAAAAGACCAAAAAACAAACCACCCCTGCATTCTGAAGTATCTGTACAACTCTTCTTATTTCTGAGTTTGGCACTGGATGCAACTCTTAGTGGTGGTTAGTTGCCTTACAAGAAATAAAACTGCTCTTGTTGTTTTGCAGCTTTTGTTAGCACCTAAGGAAGCTGTAAATTTTCTCTGCAATCCTTAATTTTAGCTGTTGGTCTGTAGCTACTTAAATATAAACTTGATTTATAATTAATTTAAGTGTGAAGGCTGTCAAATGTCATGTGTCTTATGTGACACTTTCCCTTCTAGCTTCTCTTATCACTTCTTTGCAGTATAGTTTGTTTCTCATTTGCCTTTCTAATTGCAAGTGAGACACTGTTGAAAGGATTTCCATGTACCACGTCTTGACTGGGGCTGGTGAGACATGCAAGGAGGCACACTGTGTCTCTGTCCCACTGGCAGCAAAGAGGAAAATGTGTCAGAACCAATACAGTGGGAAGAAGGAAAAAAAATGAAGCAAAAGCATTTTTCCAGCTGTCCAGTAATTCCCATATTTCAGATCTACCTTTTTACTGTCATCCCAGTGATTCCTTGAAATTGGTTGAAGACTGCACGTGTGAAAGGAAGAGGTGACTTTTATCTGTATCACTTCTATTGCTATTTTCCATGGAATTAAATGGGAAAACTAAACAAGATTTTTTTAAGAGAAAGCAGAAACATTACAAATAGCTATACCTAATGGGCCGGTATGTCAGCAATATTTGGAGTTTAAATTAACTATTTATTACAGATCTTAAGATCTTGAGTAACTTAGGTTAGTTTTTATGTATTTGAAACAAGGAATTCCTGTAACTCTTTTTAGGAGGAACACAAATCACTGGCTTTGTCATCCATGAAGTCAAATGATTCAACTACTTGAGTATAAAGTATGTGGAATTCAGTTAAAAGTGGTGCTCTAAACTGGAAATCAGTAAGGAGAATTGGACTGTCTACAAAGTACTATATTAGAATGTCCCTGTACAAACTGATGTGACATGACTTGGGATGTAGCTGTATTAGGATAGCTTCAGAAACCTTTTATTATAAGTACAGTGCTCAAGGAGGCATGAACTGGAAGGTTGAGATAAATTTATATTAAGTACAGATTTAGAAATGTTTGTTATTTTACAGAATATTTGCTGTTGTGTCAGAATGTTTTTTCAAATTGCTTTGGATTACAGAACTTTACGTGATTCCAGAATCATGTTTCTGCATTTCCTTTTTCCAACTTCAAGCAATTTCACAAAACTTCATGCAGCTTATTGCTATGAAGCCACTTCCCCTTCTGCCTGCATGCAGAAGACCCTTGCAGGAGATAGAAAGAAGGATCAGAAAACCAGGATCCATCAAATGGTATAAGTATGGCTTGGTCAGGAAATTTACTTGTGGACCTAGCACTGTTTTCTGTAGTTAAGATATACCCAACTTTGCTTCTAATCACATCCCTTACCTGAGATTCATAAATAACCTATTTGAAGTCAAGGAATGTTTATTATCTTCTTTCTTCTACCTCTGCATATGCTTATGTCCACCATTGTGTGATTTATTAGGCAATTGTATTGGGAGAGTTTTATTTTCAAATGTTATTTCTGATGAAAATCACCATGCAAGAATTTAAAATGCATTTGTGGAAAAGAAATGCAGTAGTAAATATTATGTTGCAACAGTATAAGGCAACAGATCCCATGACAGTGACATCTCCCATAGGAAATGAGTTAATTAGGCATAGGAGTTTCTTGGAGATAGTTGTTTTTTTGTTGTTGCCTCTGAAGTACTGCATTTTGGTATTCCATTAAATTAGTGGTTTAATGGCGTATACCCATATGACTGATAGGTGCATGAAATATTTTACTTCCTGTTTATAGTACCTAATATTGAGGTAGTCCTTTTTTAGATTATAAAACCTGATAGGAAATTTATCTGATAATTATAGCTTTGAATTATTTTATCTAAAAACAGTGTTAACAGCTTCAAAGTTATACTTTTCATTCTGAGCTTGATTCATTCATATGGAGGGCTGATATAATGCTGTGAACACAACATAAATCTTAAGTGGTCTATATAGGTCGTAGTGAGTTTGCCTAACATTTAAAATTTTACAAAGATCCTTTAAGTGGACAAGAATTTCACCCTGTATCTCTGCAGAGAAATACATGTAAATTCATGAGATTTTTGCTATTTCAATTCTCACCCTATTTTACTGGCTAGCAATTACAGGAAATTTGTTATTATTTTCTTTATTTCTTTAGAGACATTCTGCTTTTTATGGTTTATAGATCAGATCTATCTTTAAAAGGACAATGGATTTGATTGGATTTGGAAAGGTTAAGTAAAAATATGCACACTGCGCCAGTGTTTGCATAGGGGGAAGGCTGCACGTTTACCCACAGAATGGTGCTGAGTAAATGTAGAAGAACAGGTACTCATTTGAAAAGTGAAGACAGATGAGATTATATGATCTCATGGTTTGGTAAATAGTATATGACAGAGACAACACTTTGCTTAAGATATTACAATGGAAAATTAGTTCCTTTTCTTCTACTTTAGTGAATTACAGCTTCCTGAGATATTGAAGTTGTTTCTCTCCACTGAATGAAAAATTGGAAACCAAAGGCATTTTTAGTGCAGAGCTGTTGTTATGTATCCAATTGGATACCAGCAAAATATTCTACATGCAAAAGTTTTTTTCACACTGTGCACCATTAGTTCTTCAAGCAGATTTTGAGTGATAATAGCTTGTCAGTATCTGTTATCCTAAAACTCCAAAGTGATAGAGCAGCTGTGTGTTTGGTGTGCAGTTTTAACAACGGGGCTAATTGGTTTATTGAGATCAAATAGTAGTGTTTTATTGAAACACCAGGCTGTTGCCAAAGCATGCCTCTATGAGTGTAAAGTATTTCTGTGTGAAAGAACTTGAGTTACAGCCTGGATGAACAAGGCTATAGCTGATGCTGAGAATTCATTGCTGTCAAATCTGTGGTTAGAGTGTACTGTCCATTTATGACTCTTTCTGAGAAAGCATTTATCAAAGAAGTAGGAGAGAATATTGCTCAACAAAGTGTACTTCCAGTCTGGCCAGGGCAGATTTTAGCTGAGTTTTCAGCTGTACTTAACAGGTATTAACTTATTTTAGTAGGGTTTGTGTTTACATTATTTGGAGAGAGAATATAATTTTGAATCAAAGATTGTTGCTACTTATTATGCCCAAATTACTAGTTCAAGTGGAGAGTCATGAAATGTCATTCGGTGTTTCCATTGATTTGCAAACCGTAAGTCAAATCTCTTCACTAAAAATACTTGGAATCTTTTAAGGTCAGCTGCTTTTCCAGGAGCTACTGCTAGGATCTTCCTATCATCTTTCTGTCACCTGTTGAATACTAACCCCCTTGTTTTTTCAGATAATATATTTTTATTTAGATAAAAATTAGCAGAGTAGCAAGGTTGTTGAAGTTTGATTTTATTTTTTTTTAAATCAGAAAAATGAGCTGCATGAATATTTGAGCTCATACATGCATTAAGGTATAATCCTGTTAACTGGCTATATATATAGTATTACATAAAGATGACTTAGTCTTTTGCTGGTCTTTACTTTCTGTATTGCTGACCCTGCTTGAAAGACTAAAAGCGAAGTAATGCTTCTTCATTGATGTGCCAATGAAACTGGGTCTCAGTACATTGAGCTTTATACTATAAATAGAAGCAGATAATGCTAAGGTTTATTTATGGTTTCTTGGACATATCCTTAATGGGCTTAAGTAATAGAACTTAAAAAATAAAAAGTTACTATAGTTCGTTATTCTGGCAGCAGCATCAGATTGCTTTTTTCTTCAGTTACCCTGGTGTCATTCTGTAAATGATCTCTAGCGTGCAATACCTGAACATTAAAAGATTTGTTGGATCAATGTGTTTGGCTTTGTAGGTTAGCATTACCAGACACTCAGGTGGTGTGTTTTGACTTGTTTGTGGCACGTGTCCTGACTTCTAGAGCTGTTTTCCTAAAAGCATCTTTTTCTGCTTCATGCAAGCGAGTTTCCTTGTGGTCGTACTGAATAATGCCTGCTACTTTTTGCATTGCACTTTTACCTCACTGAAAAACATAGCCTTACTCTTCCCTGCTGAATTTTTATACTTGGACTGTGAATGTTTCGGGGTTTTGAAGTTGTTGAATTAGGTTAGTAATGTACATTTATTTTAGGTTCTCTATTAATATACTGAAAACAAAAAAAAGTTTTGTGCAAGCAGATAGCTAAAAATAATTAGATAAATTCACCACAAAAATACAAAACTTTATCCATTCATGATAAAACCAGATCAAATTAAGCTAACAGAAGAGTTTGTCTTGATTTTATATCTGTGCTTAAAGTACACTTTATAGAGCCTTTCTTTAGGGATACAAATTCCACGTTGTGACATTAAGTTGGTTTACTTAGTGTTAACACAATACTCCAGGGCCAAAAGACCTTTAAAAACTGGTAGTAGTGCAGGAGAATGCTGTTTAGAGCTGTCTTTTGTACTTCCTGGCTTGATAAGTAATTTCACAGAGGACTGTTTTAACTGTGTTATGATAAAGATCAGTTTATACTGTGAAATTAGAAATAGGCTTTTTTAAACTAATAATATCCTTGTCAGTCTGTCTTAGATTGGTTCATACTAAATATAAGAAATAAATTGTCAGGTTGGGTCTGTGTAGAGGGAAGGAGAAGCTGAGGGACTTCTTGATTTTTAAAGATTCATGTGTTGAATTTGCATTAGCCCTTTATGCAATCGTCTCTGAACTCAGGCACTTAACTGTATTGGGAGTAATCTTTGTGTTGCTTTTATTTCTGGAATGTCCTTCCTAACGAAAAATTAATAAACATTGTGCAATTTAATCTGCTACTTAGGAATACCTCACATTCTCTTGCATTTCTAGAAGTATTACTTTGCACAAGTCTCAATAAATCATTTGTGTGCATTGTAAATTCAAGTGCACTGACAAATAAAAATGTTGTGTTCCAATAAAATGATAAAAGATACCACATTTTTTTCTTGGTGTAGAAGGAAGTTGGAATATGGAAAAATTGTCATTGCTTTATTTCCTTCCAAAATATTTTGGCTTGCTGAAAGAATCCTACCTGGTCTTCAGAAGTGCGCTGAATGGCAGTTTGCTTTTTGAATTGTGAGAAGTCCAATCAGTGATATGGGAGTTGTCTGGCTGGAAAATCAGTGTAATTTTTAAACTAACCCATATCCTAATTTCAGATCCATACTGGAGAGATCTGTTGTGTGAGAAATGTATGTGCACTCCCACTGAGTCAGGGATAGTTACGGAGTTTAGGATAAGCTGTGACTAGGCCATTGGTGTGTCTTATGGCTGTCACTTTTACTTCCTTTATAAGTAGCTTGTCTTTGTGTAATTCAGTGACTCTTTCAAATTATTGAATATTAAATAACATAGAAATTGCTAAGAAAAATTTTGGTTTTACCTTTATTTTTAGGTTTAAGCCTAGTTTTGCAATTTTGGCCTTCAGTAGCTTCTGAACAAACCTCCATTTTTTTGTAATGTGCGAGAATTAGTAATGATTTAGGGTCCTTTATACTAGTTCTAGTATAAATGTTTGGGACAGCAGAAATTGCTGTTCTTTAAGCCTCTTACTTCACTGTACATTTTACTTCATGACTACTCAGCTGTTCTGTAGTTAATAGTCTGAGTCCAATAGGTTTTCTTTCTGTGTTTTTGATGTTCTCACCCACCCCCAAGAAAGTCATACACATCACATAGGTAATTGTTTTATAAGCTTAACTGCTCCAAATTTTCAGAGTATTGCAAGATTTTATACATCTATTTCAACAATAATATATGTTGAAAGTTTGTTCTTTGCGTATGTGTTGCACTTAAGGCAGTAGAATAATCATATAGAAATGAATCAATGAAGGAAATAAGGTGAATATTTTAAGTTTGAGGACTAAATTTGATTTTAGATTGTACAAATAAAGTAAATGGGCCCAGAACTATTAACAGCAAGACTAGCTAGAAAAGATGCCATGTCGATATGATTAAACTCTCTCTTATTGTCAAGAACTGCACAGCTACGTCCAGCTGCTTTGGGGAGTGATGCTTTGGTTGTGTTAAATACCAGGAGCAGTCTGGTATTTGCTTGGTGTTAGATTGCTAAGTAGTAGTCTGACAGTTCACCCTTAGACAATCAAGTACCAGTACCCAGGAGCACTTTCAGGACATATTAAATATACTAAATAGATGTAGCTGTTGAAGATGCAGAAAAGAAGCTTCCCTCTAATATGCTTGAAGGAAGTATATGTAAATGCATCATTACAACATAAAACAAAGTTTTTGAGTTTAAATTGATTACATATTTAAATATTTAAACTACTCCAGACTTGACCTAATGATTATGTTACAAGAACTGATGCCTGGGATTCTCTGTGTAGGACAAAGTGTTAGGAATGTATTCTGTACTTGAGAAATATTTTTCATATGGTAGATGGGAATTGGTAAGACTGTTGACTAAGGGATGAACATTTTGTAATCCAAATCCCTAAAAAAACCCCCAACTTCTAAATGATAAAAAAATTGATCATTTGGTTTAATGTAAATACTCTTCTATAGTGATTTGTACTTTTTTTTTTTTACAGTGAATTAAAAGCATAGAAGTGCTTTGGACAAGCTGTAGGTGTGGTAGAGTTTCATGATGCGAATATATGAACATTTTACTTTGGCTCACCTACTTTTTTTCTACTTGCAGACACAGCTTGCATTAAAGAGCAAGAAAGAATCTGAGTTGACAAGCTGAGGTCTTTTCCTGGCAATGTTAAAGAGTCCCTAAGCTTGTTCGTGTCTGGGGAAATCATTATTGCTAGTATTACAGAGAACACAGAGTTTCACTTTGCTGCAAATAAAGTACCAAGTTATGGCTGGTTAGTCTTAAAAATGAGAGGTACTTGTCATATATAAACATTTTAATTACAACTGATTTTTGTCAGTGGTAAAATGATTAGCAACCACACAAGCACTTACTAAATATGTAATTTGACTGAGAAAAGCTTAAGCCATTCTTCTTTTTTCAGTTATAAAACTAGTAAGTCAGAACAGTAATTTTAATGGATTCCCTTTTATTGTCTTAAGGGAAAGTGCAGTGCGATGAAGGCAGATTTTTGACAATTGACTTAGTTTTATGTGTTTTATGATCTTGAGATTATACAGAGAAGTGTGAGGGGTCACACACTGATGCCTGTGTATGTCTTGATGATCAGACACATGATTAGTTAATTCAGTGTGTGGCTAATCTTACTGCAGAAATACTGAATGAATTGACATGATGTCTGTTTTTCCCTGACAGTGTGCTGGAGAAGAGAATTGGGTGGATAGTCGGACTATTTATGTTGGGCATCGTGAACCACCTCCAGGCACTGAGGCGTACATTCCACAGAGGTTTCCAGATAACAGAATAGTCTCATCAAAGGTAGTAATATTATTTTTCATTCATTTACATAAATCAGAATAAGTTATTCTTTGTTTGTTTATTTCCTTCAAGATTTTCTTCCTATACTTCCTGCATATTTCTCCTTTACCATGACTGGCAAATGTAAAACAAAGGTATCTCAAGTTTCTTCCAAAAAAATCTAATTGCCAAATTATCTCCAACATGAACAGGAATAGAATGACTTCTCCAGTGTTTACTGTAGTACATGGTAAAGCCTTAGAGTCATATAGTGCGTTTCCACAAAGGAGTAAGAAAGCAGTTTTCGTTTGGTGCAACCCTGGAGTAAAGAAAATCTTCACAAAGAAAGACCACATCCTTTGTAATCTAAAACAATACCTCAAAGTACTATAAATAGTATGATTAATATAGAATGGTTTAGGTTGGAAGGGACCTTAAAGATCATCTAGTTCCAACCTCTCCCTGCCACGGGCAAGGGTACCTTCCACTAGACCAGGTTGCTCAAAGCCCCATCCAACTTGGCCTTGAACACCTCCAGGGATGGGGCATTCACAACTTCCCTGGGCAATCTGTTCCAGTGCCTCACGGCCCTCATGGTGAACAATTTCTTTCTAGTATCTGTCCTAAATCTACCCTCTTCCAGTTTGAAGCCATTCCCCCTTGCCCTATCACTACATGCCCTTGTAAAAAGGCCCTCTCCAGCTTTCCTGTAGGCCCCCTTCCGATACTGGAAAGCTGCTATAAGGTCTCCCCAGGAGCCTTCTCTTCTCCAGGCTGAACAGCCCCAACTCCCTCAGCCTGTCCTCATAGGAGAGGTGTTCCAGCCCTCGGATCATCTTGGTGGCCCTCCTCTGGACTTGCTCCAACAGGTCCCTGTCCTTATGTTGGGGACTCCAGAGGTGGATGCAGTACTCCAGGTGGGGTCTCACCAGAGCAGAGTAGAGGGACAGAATCACCTCCCTGAACCTGCTGGTCATTCTTCTTTTGATGCAGCCCAGGATACAGTTAGCCTTCTGGCTACGCACATTGCCTGCTCGCGTAGTATATACGTACTCAACAAATGAAGCATCTCCACGACAACAGTGCCATTCCCCTCAAAAGCTCGTATTGACAAGACCCCATAGAAATATATTCTTCGTTACACATGTACAAGTGAATCATTCTTAAACTCTTTGTATTGTGATATGTTTGTGCCCTTTAGAAACCTTCCAGTTGTCTCTCACTTTTAATTGATAAATCTTTCTGTAAGCTTCGGGAGCTTTCCGTGAGCAGTTGGGTTGTTGGTGCTCTCCACCTGCTTAGACTGACTGGCTTGCCAAAGGTTTGTACTGCGATGGCATGGAAAACTGAACTTTTGCAGCTTATGTATGGCTAACACTACAAGAACTTCTAAGTTTTTAATGAGCTTAGATTTTAATCTTCGTGAGCACACACCTTCAACCAATTATGAAATAATCAATTCAAAAGAATAGCTCCTCTACTGGGAAAATTTCTTTTTGAACTGCGTCTCAGATCCACAGACTCATTTTGAGAACCTCAGTAGCATTGTGACTTCAAGGAACCACATGCTTACCTTTGTGGATCTGAACACTTGCCATCCATTAATATAATGGCAAAGCTGTAATAAAATCCACACTTTTCTCAAGCTGTATTTCACTTATGTGAAATTTTGTCTTTTACAACCTTCCTTCACTACTGTTTTTACTACCTTCTTTCTGTACTTCATTCAAAGACAGTATAATAACAAACAGCATAGTATCTAGGCATCTTTAATTAGATAGAATGTTTGAAAGGTAATGCAGTAAATAGCCCGGATGGATTACAGTCACACTAGTACAGTGGGAAATTCTTTGCTCTACACATTAGTTTGTGTTGTCTTCTGCATTATTGACGAGTAAATACATTTTATGCAAATCTTCATACTCCTGTGACACTTTTTTCGTCTCGTACATCTCATCTGGGACATAAGTAAATAAAGCTATTGAAATTACTGCTGATACTTTCTGAAATAAAAACATCTTACTGAACTCTGCAAGATGTTCTTTTGTGATGTCTCTTTTTGTGATCATGAAATTAGTGGAAGTTTCAAGTTACCGTGCTTTGCTGAGTGAGATTTTTAAGTACAACTTCAATCTGGATTGGGCTAAGGATCCCTGCCAGCAATTAGTAAATATGTATAATTTCAGCTAGTTCAGGAAAGAGACTTCACTATGTTTTTATTTGGGTATAAAGCATGTTCAGTTAAATGTTTTAAATGTTAAACTCTTTAGTTGTGAACTGTATCTGTAAAGAGTTTTTTCAGAAACCAAAGATTATTAGTGGAATTTTTTTATATATACAATGTTTCTCAAATTTTCTGTTTATTGATTAAACATCTCACACTTAAAAAATAAAATACAAGTTGTCTTTGTGAAAGTAAATACAGTGGTAATATTTCATGAAGGAACAGAGTTCACATAAATGCTTTATAATACCGAACAGTTCCTTAGGCTGCTGAAAGCTCAGTTTTAATGACAGTTGTCTTTATGTGAGAACTCTCCATGCTGTCTTGCTTGTACTGTCCCTTTCAAGAAAACTCTACTACTCACGTGCTCCATCCCAAACAGCCTGGGTAAAGCACCATTGTGAATTGACTTGCATTCATTCTGGTTCTGTAAGCTAGTTAGCTTTTAACCTTCACTCTGTCCTTGTCACTTGCTCCCTTATGAACACTCTGGAGCGGCACCTACCACAGCTTAGGAAACACAGATGTAAGCTTCCTGAAAAAAGATCAAATGTACAACATTAAGATGGGAAATCCATAATTGTTAGAATAAAATAAAGATACATGCATGCAAGCACACTGTAATGTTAGCTCAAGCATGAAGGATGTTTCCTTCATCTTTCATCAGTCAGACAGACAGTAACTTTCAGCTATGTTTTTATAGCTCTTTAATGCTTATATAAGAAAGTATGTGATTGCTCTTCAAGGATGAGGAACTCTGATCTTCCAAGTACAGATTTGACCAATTTAAGACAGAGTTTCTAAAAAGGGTAGTTTAAAACCATGAGGAAATCTCATCAATTAGACTATCTGTATTCTGCTGTACTAACAAATGTCTTGTCATAAAAGCCCTAAAAAGAAGACATCAGCTTGAAATAACTAGGAAAGTCTAAGGTTCATATTACTTCCTTCCAAAGGTAAACTTTACTGTGCTTTACCAGAGCTTTCCTGGTGTCAGCAAATTTGATTCCAGTACAGAGGGATATTTCTTGTATATTGCAGTGTCACTGTGGAATGTGGCTAATACTCTGCTTAATGACATGTCCCTGTCCTGAAAAATGATATCTAGAGAGACCTTGGCCAGACAAAAATGCTCTTTTGATTTGATGTGTTAATTCAATTATGATTTTAACAAGGCATGACAAAAAGGCTGTGTTAAAATAATAAGATGGAAAAATTCATGTCTTTTGGATTGTGCATGCAGTTTGCTTATGTTCTAGAGGTAGTGACCTTTATAAGGTGGATCCTTATGTTGATCTAACTTTTAGGTACTTTAGCTGCCTAGGGTGTTAGCCTTTAAAGTAGCTGTTGTGTGCCCTTGATTGAATTTATTATATGACAGTGATGCAGCATGGCAAAATATCAAATGCTAGAAAATCCTAATGTTTCAAATGAAAAGAAAGAAAAAGTAATTGAATTGGCAGGGAGGTTGCTTGCTTTTTTCTTTTAAAATTATTCACATTTTTCAATTACTTACTGATTAGTAGAATTGCTATGTCAAAAGGAAAGTAAGTTGAACTATGCAGCAGTAGCAGTTAAGAGCATTTGCTGGGAAACAACTTTTTTCCTTCTGCTGAAATAGGATTACAAAAGGTTGTGTTTTGGTTTTTGGTTTTGTTTTTAAAGACTGATAAATTATCAAATAACTTTTTTGATATGAAACTTCCTTAAGGTCCAAGCTTCATATCTTTTTGCTGGGAGTATCCCAACCAGTATGCTAAACAGAGTATTTGTACATGCATAGTAATGCGTAGTAATGTGCCTGACCAGCTAAGAATTGCCAAAGGTCCATCTGGCACAGTATGTTGTCACCAGCAGTAGAAGCCTAGGGAAGAATGCAAGAAAAAGTAAGCATAGAGCGATATTGCCCCAAATACTCTTAGTGTTTGCTGATCTGTGACTTAGCCATTTCTGAGCCAAAACTGATGATTTTGTATTTACTAAGTCTTTAATGGATTTCTCCTCTGTGAATTTCTTCAATACTTTTTGAGCCCATGTAAACTTTCAGAATGCATAGTTAAGGCACAGTTAAATTGTAGAAATGGTTTGCCAAAAGAAACTATGAACCTTCATTTTGAAACTGCTTGATAATTTCAGTTCATGTTCCAAGTGCTTGAATCTGTTACTTCCTGTTTATCGTCTTCAATCTGTTGGTGATCTTCCGCCATATTCCTTTCCAGCCTCAATAACATTGGTCTGTTCATTAATTGCTTGTGTGGAAGCTAGTTCATACCTTTGCTCAGATTTGGTCTGTACTTCTTCCTAAGCCAGCTGTAGAGTTTTTAAGATGGAGAAATGCACAGAGCATTCAATGTATAAGCAAACTATGGATTTATACAGTGGCATAATGATGTTTTTACTTCTTTATTCATTTGCTAATAATTTCTAACATCCAAATTCCTTTTCCTGATGTTGATCTAATAACTTTAGAGAACTACTATGCTTCAAGGATCTTGTTCATTTGTAGACAAAGTAGGGATTTGCGTCTCCTGGTCTAGCTGAATCAATGAACTGAAAACTATTTGGATGTGTACACTTGTCTCTTGAGTAGAGGAGAAAGTTGTACAGAAAATAAAATCTTTTTTCAGGCAACAGTGTGGAGTTCTCTAAGAACACATTTAATTAAAGCTGCTTACTGCTTTTGACAGACAACCTAAAGAATGAACCACAAGAAAGAACTAAAAATTTCAGAGATGCCAGGATAGGAATAGCCTGTTGAATGGGAGATCGGAGACTTCCTGGTGTGTCAGAGACAGCTGACAAACTTAGAAACCCCATGAACATTCTGCAGGAGGACTGATTGTTTTTTCCATACCACACAGAGAAAGCTTGCAAAGGCTTTTCTTTTCAGTCTGTGGGTAATCAGTGCATAGTATTTTGCCTTGATGATCCTTTCTAACTGCAGGCTTCTACTGTCACGGGTTTGTAAAGAGAAATTTTTACAGCTACAAAAAACCACTTGTGTCTGGGTCATGAACATAACTGGAAGCATTGGGGCCTAAGCTCCCAGAAGATGATACTGAAGAGTAGCAGGATATGACTCTTAAGTAAAATGCAAGATAGAATCTACAGTGGATGCAGAACTGTTATGTGAAGAACTTGCCCTAAAGTAAAGAGATTTTATTCAAATTAATTTATGGTATGAAATTCTGAAATGCTGACTTGTACTGTAGCTTTATTTTCTGTTCTTCCTATAAAGAAGCAATAAGGTGAACTTAGATGGGAAAACAGTACTATTACTAACTCGTGCTTTGAAATGCTGTACAACTATATTCATGGACCAGAAGTGTTCCCAGTTTTGTTTCACAATAATACCATCTCCTGTTGTCCGCATGTTTCCTTGGGACTTCTCATCAAATACTGATCCAAACATTGATTTGTATGAGAATGGCCTGAAACAATAACGCCGCATGTTGACAATCCTATAAATTGCAAGGGAGAGACTAGCTACCTTCAGTGCAAATCTGATTAATTGTGAGTCATCTCAATCGCAGTGACTAATAGTTAAATAAAGTTAAGTAATTCTGACATCTTTCAGTGGATGTTGAAATGTTCCTTTCTTCCAGCAGAAGTTCATGCCCTTGTGCTATACCGCTTCCCTGTAGCACTCACTCTTAGTGTCATTATAAAAACACAAAGACTGAGGGAGTTCTGATTTCTCATTTCATTGACACCTTTAGAAGAAATGTTAATACTGAAGCTTAAGGAAATATTAAAATGCCTTCACCAAAATGAACCACTCAGAACCCACATCTCTCCAAGGTGATACTTCATAACTGGAAGGATTTGTCTGGCCTCTCTAGGACCATGACATAGCAGTTTCAAGATGAGGAGTTCAAATGCAGCCCTAAGCAATGACATTTCAAAGTCAAAAAAGCATCCAGAGCCTGCAGTGGGAACCTGCGTGGTCGTGTATTTGTGAAGCTGATAAGTATTTATGTGTAGCATGCCATGTGGGGGCAGAGAGGATGGCTAGACAGAAATGCATATGGAGACAGGTACCAATGCAGGGAACGTTGTGCGTGCCTTTAGTGTGTACAAACTAACCTGCTCTAAAAGCAGCAGTAACACGGAGCTCCCAGCTTGTGCCCAGGTAATCCACTCTCTCACAGCCATACTGGCTGAAGCAGAAGGTCAGATGCAAGGCTGCAAGTGTTGAACAGTCATGTTTGCTGAGCTGTGTCAAAGGAGCAGGAGCCGTTAGTAATGAAGAAAAGTGAATGGGCATGATCAGCAGTCAGACTCAAATGCTTCTGAATCAATTGGGCTCTGTCTGGTGCCAGCTCAGGGATAGCAATACCCGTGATGGGATGGGAGTGCATGAGCGTGCAGTTCTCCTTCCAGGCATGATAATACAATTTCCTTCTGTGGACAACTGCCAATGCCTAGAGAGAGCAAGGAAGAGCTGTTAGCTCTTGATGGTCCTACTCAGGGTGGGATTTCCAGGGCGAAGGCTCTCTGCAACCTCCCTTGTGTTCCCAGTAGAAGCCATCTACCCTTCTCCTGACTCAGCCCTGGATTATTAGCAATATTCTATTCTCTGCTGGTACTACCCCTAACAGAGCCTTTAAGTTAAGTATTTCATATCAGTATGGAGTCTGCATGCAGTGAGGGAGAAGTGGAAGAAAGGAAGGAAAACAAGCAGGTCCAAGCTCAACACTAGGGACGACAAGTGTAATTCTCATCACTTTACATATGAGAAAGTGAAGCTCTCTCACATGCCCTTTCTTCTGTTTTTCTGACGCTGTCTGCAACTTCTGTCCATAGTCAGTCATCCTTGCTGTAATTTTTTTTTCTTGTAGTTAAGTAATTTTCCAGATGCTGTGGGATGTCTTTGTCAGAAGAGTTCCTGGAGATACAGCCCCTATTTGATAAGATTGAGAGTTGCTGAACAAGGACTACTAAAGATAGGCTGCTTTGTTTGTAGTATAAATCCTGTTTTACCTGCAACTGTTTTTAAGGAACCCTATGACAAAATATGTATGCTTGTTCATTCAAATGTGTAGGCATCATTTAAACTAATTTCCCCAAATCAGTTTCATTTTTTCACTCTCTGAGTGTACAAGTGGCTCTTAGTCACATGCAAAAGCCCTACGTGTAACAGAGTTTACAGTGATCCCTGTCATGTGAACCACCCTATATCATGTTGTGTGGAGAAACAGGGGTCTCCCTCAATGGAGTGGTAAATACTGTGCAGGTGGTGCACATGTTAATACCTACATCAAAACATAGATAATTGTTATTAAGTTACTATAACTTATAGTTAATATAGCTAATTGTGTATATCTACATTAATTCCAAATTGTCCTAAACATTGCAAAGTGCATTTCAAAATTTCATGGATATTACTATTCCAATTTTACTGAGTCATATGTAAGTACAGAAGTCAAGTTTTTTGCCTGAAGAAATTAAAGAGTTGAGACTGATTTAATCATCATTATGCATCAAAGAACATAGATCAATTGTGCTACGAACTTCCTCTGTGGTTATAAGCAAGTCACGTGAGATAGACAAGTCATACTCTTAACTCAGTTCTTAGAGTTTCAGCTAATTATTGATTTCTTTTTTTTACACCCTTTACTACAGTTTTCTCTATCAGTTCTCTATTAGACAAATTGTGTTTTAAAAATTTTAACATTTTTATAAATAAAACTAATTTTAAAGGAACTGTTAAACTTCTGATCAGACCTTTTTTACCTATTCTGTTAAAGGGGAGTAACTGTGTATGTAATATATGTAATACTTAGGTTGTTTTAATAGCATAATAATATGTAAGGTATTATTATATATAAAATATTATATACATATATATATGCACACACATACAGTCCAGTTAAGCTGGCAGCTTTAAGAATGTATTATCTCTTGGTAATTGATAGGTACTACAAAAATCTGTGTATTAAAAATACTAAAATCACTATGGACATGTTCAAGTTTTGTGTATGTTTCTTGATCTGTTAAAAGAAAACCATGGAAAAACTTAAAGTGACTACAAGATCATTGTTCAGCTTTTATCTGTTCTTGCCTGAGTTTATTATCCTCAAGATGGATTCTATTTTGCGCAAGGGATGAGAATCAGCATAGCAAGATGTCTACAAATCAGAGCTGAAGTAACATAGTAGATGTTTTTGTCAGAATAGCATTTTAAGCGTTTAGAAGAAACAGGAGAAAAGGTTGAGGGAAAGGAGTGAAATCAGAGCAGGTTAGAAGCGAGGTGACTATTTAAAACAAATAAGCTGTAAGAAACTGATGTGTTGACAGAACTCAATAATGCAATATGGAGTGCTTTTTTTTCTTACGGCTTCAGCTTTTGATGTCAAGTGATTAGTTAAGAAACTCTCCTTTTACTTAAGAAAATATCTGCCACTTAAGAAAATATCTGCCACTTAAGATGGAGAGAGAAGCCTGAAACATGAGCATTCTGGCATACAGATACCAAATGAAAAAGTCAAAATACAATGTTTAAAAAAATTAAACCATTGTTAAGAAGACCCTGTTTGATATTTTTGAATTCATGGAACTGGCTCTAACAAGGAGGTGTTGGAGCTGGAAAGCAACATGGCATTAGCAAAGAAGATGCAAGAATTGGTGAGATGGAGCAGGTAAATGAGCAGGAATAGTGTGGAGGTGCACATAAGTACTCTAAGCACATGATTATAGAAATATAATAGCACCTGCAGTGCTGGTATGATTATAAATGGGAAGAAAATCTACTTGAATAATGCTGTTTTGACTTGAGACAGACTGATTTTACAGTTCCTTGCACAGTGCTTTAGATGCATCTGTTCGCACAATGTGTTCATCTCTTGGATGAATACTTAACTACTACTTGCTGTCTGATGTGTTATCTCCTGTATGCAAAAAGCATGTATGTGCTCTGCCCTCTAAGTCTTTTGCAGTAATTGAAAAAGATCAGTTGAGCCTTCCCCAACTTAAAAGCTTCAAGTGCGTAATTATTTGGATAACCTTATTTCCTTCAAATGAGTTACAGTGAAAAAAGGTAGTTAAATATACATAAACTGTTTTTCAGAGTTTACAAACAGCATGAATAGAAATTATCTGAAGAAGAGAGATGGTATTAACTCTCTATCTGGGCACAATAATCTGATGTATTTAATATTTTCATTTTCTTATCTTTGAAGATTTTTATTTTATTTCTGCCTAACTAGAAAAGAGAAACAGCCTTGAATGCAGTCATGAGATAAGTCTTGTTCTGAGTGGCAGCCGCTCTGTTGTTTCTTCTGGGAGTGATTATGGTGGTTAAACATTAATCATTGATTTGCAGATACTGCTCTGAGCTACTGATGGCTGGGGCAGAGGAAGGTCTGTCTAGACATCTAGCAACAAGAAAGCCTTCTGTTGGTATGTCGGTGGCAAAAGGAAGGCTAGGGAAAATGTGGGCCTACTCAGGAAGGAAATGGGAGACGTGATCACCTGGGACATGGAGAAGGCTGAGGTACTCCATGACTTTTTTGTCTCAGTCTTCACTGGTAAGGGCTCTAACCACACTGCCCAAGTTACAGAAGGCAAAAGCAGGGACTGGAAAAATGAGGTGCCGCTCACTGTAGGAGATGACCAGGTTTGAGACCTGGTCTCGAGACCTTCAGAGGAACCTGAAGGTGCACATGTCCACAAGACCTGATGAGATTCGTGTGTGGGTCCTGAGGGAACTGGTGGATGAAGTTGCCTAGCCACTATCCATCGTATTTGAGAAGTCATGTCAGTCTGGTGAAACTCCTGCTGACTGGAAAAGGGGAAACATAATCCCCATTTTTAAAAAGGGTAAAAAGGAAGACCTGGGGAACCACAGGCGGGTCTGTCTTGCCTCGGTGCCCGGCAAGATTATGGAGTAGATCCACCAGGAAACTCTGCTAGTGCACATGGAAAATAAGGAGGTGATTGGTGACAGCCAATGTGGCTGCACTAAGGTAAATCATGGCTGACAAATTTGGTGGCCTTCTATGATGGCATTACAGCATTAGTGGGTAAGGGGAGAGCAACAGACATCATCTACCTGGATTTGTGCAAAGCATTTGACACTGTTCTGCATGATGTTCTGGTCTCTAAATGGGAGACACATGGATTTGATGGATGGACCACTCGGTGGATAAGGAATTGGCTAGACGGTTGCACTCAGTGCAACTCAGAGTTGCAGTCAATGGCTCCATATCCATGTAGCAAGCAGTGACAAGTGGTGTTCCTCAGGGATCCGTACTGGGACTGGTACTATTTAACATCTTTGTTGGTGACATGGATGTTGGGATGGAGTGCACCCTCAGCAAGTTTGCTGACAACACCAAGCTGTGTGGAGTGGCTGACACGCTGGAGGGAAGGGGTACCATCCAGAGGGACCCGGACAGGCTGGAGTGGTGGGCCCAAGCCAACCTCATGAGGTTCAACAAGTGCAAGGTCCTGCACATGGATCTGGGCAATCCCATGCATAAATACAGGCTGGGTGGAGAATGGATTGAGAGCACCCCTGAGGAGAAGGACTTGAGGGTGCTGGTGGATGAGAAGCTCAACATGAGCAGGCAATGTGCGCTTGCAGCCCAGAAGGCCAACCATATCCTGGGCTGTATCAAAAGAAGAATGACCAGCAGGTTCAGGGAGGTGATTCTGTCCCTCTACTCTGCTCTGGTGAGACCCCACCTGGAGTACTGCATCCACCTCTGGAGTCCCCAACATAAGGACAGGGACCTGTTGGAGCAGGTCCAGAGGAGGGCCACCAAGATGATCCGAGGGCTGGAACACCTCTCCTATGAGGACAGGCTGAGGGAGTTGGGGCTGTTCAGCCTGGAGAAGAGAAGGCTCCTGGGGAGACCTTATAGCAGCTTTCCAGTATCGGAAGGGGGCCTACAGGAAAGCTGGAGAGGGCCTTTTTACAAGGGCATGTAGTGATAGGGCAAGGGGGAATGGCTTCAAACTGGAAGAGGGTAGATTTAGGACAGATACTAGAAAGAAATTGTTCACCATGAGGGCCGTGAGGCACTGGAACAGATTGCCCAGGGAAGTTGTGAATGCCCCATCCCTGGAGGTGTTCAAGGCCAAGTTGGATGGGGCTTTGAGCAACCTGGTCTAGTGGAAGGTACCCTTGCCCGTGGCAGGCAGGTTGGAACTAGATGATCTTTAAGGTTCCTTCCAACCTAAACCATTCTATGATTCTGTGATGATTCTGTGATCTTAGTGGTCTTTCTTTTGTACCTAAATTCCTTCAAATATTGTTAATTCTTTGGAGAATGGCCAGAATAAAGATGCACTTTTTATGTCTGAAGCCCAGTGTAATAAAGTGCCAAAAGTCTGTCCAGTTGTTTGAAAATAAAGTTTGAAGAAGTTGTCTGTGTTATAGAGGCATCCATTTTAAGTAACACCTCTCAGACCATAAAAGTGGTCTGGTCCCAGATTATTCCTATTTATTCAGGTAAGAAGAGTTGCTGACCAAAGGTGGAGCTGTGGGAAAGGCCACTGCTTGACAGGGAAAGCAGTGAACCGAGGTTGGAATATGAGGAGGACTGGATACCTAGGGTAAAAATGAACGTTCAACCTTTATATAGATTGTTGTTTTAACTAATTTACTTAAAATATCTAGTTAGTCTGAGAACAATATGCTGTCACCACACATTTAGTCAAATAAACCTCTAGGACTTTTAAACAGGAAGTTATTGCATAAGAAATTACATTTTATTTTATGAATGGTGACTTGGGGAGCTTGTATAAATCATCAGACTTTAATGGTCAAAAAACCCCTTTAATATCGAAAAAACACTTGTTCTATAAAAAGAGCTAAACAGAAAAATGTAAACAAAAGTTTTTCACTGAGACCTCTATTCATTTTTCCTTCTCAGGAGGCAGAGATTAATAAAAATAAATGCATAAGATTAGAAAACAGAGATAATTTGCCTGAAACACTTAATGATGAAAATTATTATCATAGAATAGAATCTATATTGTTATATATCACAACAGCAGCCTTGAATGATAAGGGCTGTTGTGCAAGGAAAAATAATCAGGTCTAACCAGTTCTCTTTCAAAATTCCAAGCTAAGTAGCTGGGTAGGAGGCAGTGCAAGCAGCATTCCAGTCTGATGAAAAGTATTCTGATTGTAAGACAAGAGCACTTCCCAGCTGTTGCATGTGTGCCTGCCTGAGTTTTGGCTTGCTCACAGGTGATTTAATATTGAGGTAACTATTAAGCCGTATAAGTGTTTACTTAGGGCATATTTAGAACAGATACTGATTTTTGGCATATGATATTAAAAGAACATTTCATTGCGATGTCTTACACATGTTCAGGGTTTAATCCCCAACAAGTAAAATATTACTCTACGTAATAGGGGTTTCACATACAACTAAGGCATGCTTCTTGAGCATCCTTTTCATCTGCAGTTGTAGTAGAGGTATTTTCCTTCTAGATCTCAGCTGTCTTTGCTTTTGGGGTCAAATTTGGAAGATGTCTAACTCATGGCATAATTTGCATATCAGCACGTATCAATGCAACCTGCCAAGAAGAGAAAAGGCACATTTGTAGAAGAGCAAATAAATTAGGAGAACCTTCTTAGCCCATCTTCTTTGAAATGACAGTTACATTGGAGTTGTCATTTTTTTATATGTCAAATGATAATTTGGATAATAAGATGATGCAGTGTTAGTTTTCTCAAGATATTTTTTGCACCTTTTCACACAATTTTAGCTGACATTTGTATATGTGTTCCAATAAGCAATCCTTGCACTTTTTTGGGGAGCTACAGAGTGAGCTGTGTAAAAAGAGTATGGTTGAACCTGCTGCAGGGCAGGGGAAAAGGCTAGATGACATAGGGTCCTTTCTCTCTCACCTTCATGGTTTTTTTTTCCTTTGAAGTTTTTGCATTTTCTGTTTGCAATTTTATATACTGGGGTTTTTTTAGTGTAATTTTATTAATCTTTAGATAATTTGCAAGATCAGTAGAGAAATATGCAGCCATTTGCTCTTACTCACTGCTACAATTTATTTTGAGGAGTATGTTTGTGTCCAAGCCAAGGAACAGAAGAGGGATTGACAACTTTCATTTGGTCAACTTGCTATGATTGCATAGTTAACTCTGAGGGCCACCTACCTCCTCAAGTCATGCATGCAAAATAGAAGTGAATTAAAAGTGCTGTTTGAAGTGACAAAGGTGTTTTGAAAGTCCATTGATGGCTTTAAATAAAACTGTTCTGTAACTAAATCTCTCAATGAACAACTAGCATTGTTGCTAGTCAGAAATTATTTCAGTCCCTAATACCAAGATTATCACAGTTCAGAAAATTGATATGATTCCAACAACACATGATTGCCAATTTAAGATTCCATTTCGGTAAATTATTAAACAAAGTAAAAAAAGTACTCCTGCTTCTTGCATAATTTAATCTTGAATTGCAAATTATGGATTTGTTTGATTTTTAGAACATAGAATACGTATAATACTTCTCTCATAAACACTGATAATCTGTGCGTTTGTTTTCAGTACACGTTTTGGAACTTTGTACCGAAAAATTTGTTTGAGCAATTCAGAAGAATAGCTAACTTCTATTTTCTCATCATTTTCCTTGTTCAGGTAAGCTATCCCCATTTTTCAGTACATTTCTGGACTCCTCCTAAAAAACAGAGGAGCTGAAAAAGGTTTAAAAGTGCACTGGTTTTGATGACTGATGAGGTAAATGGTTGAGCTTGGACAGCCTTTTACACTGATGATGTGACAAAAGTAGCTTTATTTCATTTCCATGTTGTAAATGTGAATCTAGCCTAAAGAGAAATTGACACTATTACTGGTTGATGGCAAGGCAATTGATAAAATTGAAAAGGAGTGTAATTTTTACGTTTATTTTGTAATAAACAAACATCCAGATCAGTAAAATCATTGTTATAAATTATATTGATGATAAACTTCTGTTAGTTTTGCTAAATGTTATAATTTTTTATAAGAGAATGATGCCTTGACAGAAATTTTCCAACTACACTGTCATCAAAGCCCGTAGAGAAACCAAATTATAGATGTTTACACAATGCTTGCTTAGGGCAGTATATAAATATTTGGTTTTTTAATTACTGCCTCAGATAACTAGTTAGCTGCTTTTTAGGTGTTTTCGTTCTGAACCTTTCACAATCACTTAAATGTGTTGAACAGTAAAAATCTTACTAAGTTAAATGAAAAGCCAAATTGTGTTGCACACCAGATTGTGAGGAAAGAAAAGCTATGCAGACTCCCATGACAGTTCAGATTTTCTTATCATTTGAACTCCCTCTCTGGATTCTGCCTCTCTTTTTTTAATTGCAGAAGCCACAGCTCAATATTTCAGGATTTACTCCTTGCATGCATAAGAGCAGCTGTATTGTATAACATGTAAAAACAGTGCCATGGTAATTTCTAACGCTGCTCAGTAATTTTCCCTCCAAAGCTGCAGCTTTCCAGTCTGGTACTTACTTAAAGTATTAAAGTACTGTTCTTTTTAATTAAAGTTCCTTGGTGCTTTGCAACATATTGGTAAAATGATTACTTGAAACATCTTGCTTGAAAAATTGACTGCTTACATTCACAAAAATATAACCAGAAAATATTTGTTCATTTTGTTGCAGTTAATTATTGATACACCTACTAGTCCAGTTACAAGTGGACTTCCACTTTTATTTGTCATCACGGTAACAGCTATCAAACAGGTGAGTAATTTCGTGAGCAAAAGTGAAACTAAAGAGAATGTTATTATTTGTTTTACATTTCGTAAAAAAAAAGCCTTTTTGTGTTAGACTGTCTTAGGGCAATGCCTAAAGAATGATTGTGATGAATTTTGACAGAGCAATTTTATTTTTCTTTCTGTAGTTTAAGTAGAATTGGTTGCTATGTGATGATGTCTCACCAGTGCAACACAAACTTTAAATTGTTTTATGAATTTGATGTCCTTGTGTTCCAAGGAATCATTTATATTCTTGTGTTAACTCAGCACACTTAGACTTTTACACATCCTATTATGTTTTTCCATAATGACTGAAAATGAGTTTAGTAAGAACTACAAAAACTTATAAGATAAATCTGCTCTTACCTTTGAGGTTTCCTTAGCCTTTACAGTGTGAACAGATGATAAAAAATATTTTGGTTCAAATCTTCAGTATATGTTAATTATAATTTACAGTTCATAATGATAGCTGCAGTGCTTTCTACAGGTTAGCATTGAACAGACATTATTGTATTCTCTTGATTTTTAATGTGAAAACTAATCCATAAAGTGGAAGTATTTTTTAGAAATAAGCTCTTGCCACATCATTGAGTAAAAAAGATCCTAATAGTTGTTCTGTCAAAATAGAATTGCATAACAAAGGTATGGAATTGTACAAGTTTGCCATTTCACTTTTAAGTTAGTACTAAAGGAAAAGATTAAGGTTGTTTGTCATCTGCCACCCTAATGCTGTGGTGCTGGAGTTGACATAAGCACTTACATGTAGATGGGATCTTATTGAAATTAGTGGAATCTCGGATTAATAGGGAATGGTTTAATTCGTATGGGGATGTTACAACCAGATCTGTGTGTTATCAGAGTTTCTGATATTACAAATTTGGTCTGGATCAGGAACGAGCTCATGATTGCCCTTCTGTTGATTTAGCCAGAGCTGAATTTGTTGACTTTGTGAGTTTCAGGCCAGCTGTAGGAGGACAGAGGATATCTGATCTTGCATGAACCTTGCTAGTACAAAGATAATTCACCAAAATCTTACTAAATTTCAACTAGCAAGTGAGTTTATAAGCAGTACTTTGCATTCTGTGCCTACAACACTCTTCTTCATTTGCTGTACCATCTCACCATAGCCACAAAATAGTTTCTAAAAATCTGGGTTCCTAAAGTAATAGTCACAAATAATGGTCTTTTCAGTGGTTCTGTTCTGTGTTTGGCTTTCTGCCTTCAGTCCAATTTAATAATAATTGCTCCTACAGGACAGCTATCAGTGTAAGACCTCGGTGGTACAGTGAATTCCCTTTCATGGTTCAGTCTTCACTGTATCTCTGGGTCCAGACACCAGCCGTTCCCATTCCATTCACTGAAGTGAAGGAAAGAAATGTGAAAGCAAAATCTATGCAAGCAGCTTGACTTTCAGCATCTTTTGCTGGGCTGCCCAAAGGAGTTAGCACTTTTCACGGGCATAAGAAAAATCTCTCATGTCATGCTTCAAAACAATGCTGGTTTTGGGGGAAAAAAATTCCATGAAGTAGATGAACATCAAGACAGTTTCTAGGTCAGAGCACTCCTCATTTTAGCTCAAAAGTTGTAGCGGGGGGTCTGTATTTCTTACATACTTATGAGGGACTATGATTATTAGAACAACGACTAACAAAAATGAGGCTGTGGTGCATTGATCCTGGCCAGCAGCCAAACACCCACTCAGCCTCTTGCTCATTCCCATCCCCTGTGGAAAACAGAGGGAAGGTGAAAAGACTTGTGTATCATGTTAGTGACTCTGATAGGGAAAGCAGCAGCTATGCACACAAGCTGAGCAAAATAAGGAATTCATTCACTACTTCCCATCGCCAGGCAGATGTCCAGCCACTTCCTGGAAAGCAGGGCATCAGCACATGTAATGCTTCCTGAGGAGGACAAATGCCATCACCACAAATGACCCCCTTCTGCCTGCTTTCTGTGAGCTTTTCTTGCTGAGAACAATGTCATATGGTGTGGAATATCCCCTTGGTCAGTTTGAGTCTGCCGTCCAGGCAATGTCCCCTCCCAGTCTCTTGCCCAGCCCCAGCCTACGGGGCTTTTTTTGGTGTGTGGGAAGGTTGGAGAGAAAGCCTTGATGCTGTGGAAACACTGTTCAGCAGTAGCTGAAACACTGGGGTGTAACTAACACTGTTTTAGCCTCCAAGTACAAAGCACAGCAGCATATGGGCTGCTGAGGAGAAAGTTAACTCCATCCCAGCCAGACCCAAAACAGAGAGTAATTTTGATTGTCCCTTAATAGGATAACTGGTTACCTTCACAGTCTTTATGCTACATGCATACTTTTCTTTCATTAGTTTTCAAAGAAACTACAGAGAGCAGTGTTTCCATTTCTTTACAGTACTAACTACCTAACTGAGTATATTCTATGGTAGAATTCAGCTCTTGCTGGTGAGCGAAAGTTGTGATGCATGCAATAGCTAGTATTTTAGGTGTGGCTTTCCCACTCCTAAGATTTTAAATGTTACATTTTGGAGTCTTACTGTAGTTTGGTAGTGGCCTACCAAAGTCTGGATTGTGACATGCTGTGCCTAGTACTGCAGTTCTATCTAGCTCTTTGAGTGTTTCTCCCGACAAATAGCGTAGACTTTGGGACCTGCTTGAGGAGCTGTACCAGCCCCTGGAATTATATTACACTAAAGTTATAAAGACTGTGAGTTCTCAGATTGTCTCTAAGAGCATCAAAAGTAGTGATACTTTTGTTCTACGCTGAATTCCCAAATGTGCTCAAGAGAGTTAGATGTAAAAATGCTATGGAATATAAGTGGTATTCTCCATTTCTTAACCACTGGTGTCTTTGCCAGTCCCAATCTTTATCCCACAGCAGTACCTTTTGAATGGAAAGGCAGATTCCCTGTCCTTTACTTTGTCTGTTTGTGTAAAACACAAATTCATAGGATAATTGAGCAATCAAAATAAGTTACTCTGCAAAGTCTCTTGAAACAAAATTTGTCAGAACTGTGTATAGAGTTAAAAAGTTTGACGTAATCAGGAAATATGACCACCTTCAGTCATGTCATCACATTATCATCTTTCAGTAAGGAGTCAAAGTCTTCCAAAATATGTTTTCTACACTTTTATCTTCTTAGTAACCACTTCTATAAGTACTTTACACTTACTCAAGAGTCAATGGAGCATGGGCAAGAGATGATCACTTAAACACCAGAAGTTGTTCTAGACATTGTAAACATTCCTATTCATCAAAATGTCTTCATTAAAAGATATGATTTTGTTGACTAATTGTAACCTTGAATGCTCTTTTTCATATATGTCCAACATGACTGTATTACTGATGTGTATCCTGATTTCGTTTGTTCGAATGAGAATATTTTCTTTTTTTTCCCCTTAACTTGATAAAGGATAATTTTTAAAATTTTTGTTGCAAGCTAGAGCTGTTCTGTGTCTTTATAGCCAAATGTGCATCAGTGCGTCTTTCCATTCCACTGTTTTCTAGGGTTATGAAGATTGGCTTCGACATAAAGCTGACAATGCAATGAACCAATGCCCTGTTCATTTCATTCAACATGGTAAACTGGTTAGAAAGCAAAGCCGAAAATTAAGAGTAAGTAACTATGACTTAACAGATTTTAGGAGTCAGGCTTTACTTCACCCTTGTAAAACAAATTACACAGAAATGTAGTGCGATGATGTTGTAGCATTTATTACGTTTAATGGAGATTAGACTTACAATATACTAATTTTTAATTTAGTGCCTCTGAATAAAGTATTTTTAGAAGCTAGATATGTTTCTGTTTTATCTTTGCTTTGTTAACTCCTCTTACAACTGTTCCTTTCATTTTTCATTTTTTGTCTTGGAATTTCACTCATGATTTGTCTTTTGTCTTTTCTCCATTTTTGGTCCTCTTTGGTTATGCACATTAATAATTTATTTAAGCCTGATTATGATAGTCAGTGCTACCAATTTGTCCTATGTATACAACATCTATATATGCATATATATATACACACAACACATTCAGAATACTTCCTTCATTACTGATCAAATGACAGCCTCTTCATTGGCCTTCTGAATGCTGCTACATTCCCTTCCTGGTATTTTGAAGGTTATTTTCAGAAATTAATTTATGCTTCTTTTTTTTTCTTTTTTTTTTTTTTTTTAATTTGTGTGCAGATGAGCTTTTCATCATTATTCTCTTTAAAACTTAGCCAATTTGATAGATATTTGTTTGGAATTTCCTTATTTCCAATATCTTTGTTAGGGATATCTTTTTCTGTTCTGCCTTGTCTGCACATAAATGGCTCTACAGTGTTCACAGCCTTTCTGCTGTGACCTTCCCTCCCTTTGAGTGTGATAGCTTCTGCCTAGGACTTCCTGGTAGTCAAAAAAAATTAAGGTATCACATGCTGAGTATTCCACATATGCATCTAAACAGTTAAATATTCCAAATAAAAACAATAAAGTACCATGTACCTGGATTTTGTATTCCGCTAATTAAACTCTTGTCCATATTTTCTCAATTTCTCCCCTATTCTTTGCCTTTCAGAGATTGTATTTTGAGCAACTAGATGGTAGGAGAGACAGGCATAGGAAATATTTGCATGGAAAGGGATATCTGTATGTATGGGTAAATGAGTAAAATTCTCTGACCTGTATTACACAAGAAAACCGACTAGCTCCTATAAAGGTAGGCGCTTCTGCACCTAAAGCCCGTGGACACTGATTAGAGAAAGCAAAAAGAAAATTGCTAAAGATGAGGTTTCTTTTTCACAGAATCACAGAATGGTTGAGGTTGGCAGGCATCTCTGGACGTCTTCTGGTCCAGCTGCTTTCTCAAGCAGGATGACCTAGAGCTGATTGCCCAGGACCATGTCCAGACAGGTTTTGGTTACCTCCAAGGAGGGAGACTCCACAGCCTCCCTGGGCAACCTGTACCAGTGCTCAGTCACCCTCACAGTGAAAATGAGATAGACCCTCCCGTGTTTCAGGTTGTGCCCATTGCCTCTGGTCTTCTCACTGGGCACCACTGAAAAGAGCCTGGCTCCATCCTCTTTGTACCTTTAGCTGACACAGTGGCAAATGTTGTCAGAACACCTTTTAAATTTTATTAAGAAGATGCTCTTTGCTAGTACTTTTAATTGTTTTGGGTATTTTTTCTTATTCCTGCCTTTTTTTTTCTTTTGCAAATTGTTTAGATTATTAACTTCTGTTTTAATAGGCTGTTGTATTATAGATTGCGCCTGGCTTGCAGGGTGACTTATATGCCGTGGTTTACAGAGAAAATCTTGCCAGATTAAGTAATAAATAATAAGGATCATTCAACACTATGATCTGTGAAAATCAAAAGCAAGAGGACTCTTTTGGCTTTATGAGTTGGACCCAAAACCACACTTTCTGATGTGTAAATGTTTTCAGTGGCATTTTTTCTCATGCTTGTTCTTGTAGTGACACTTTACTGTCAGAAAGGGTGTGTTGGTTAAACTGGCCTCCCAACTTTCTCTCTGGCCAGATTCGATGTTCTGAAGAATTCTGATTTTTACTTTTATGGCATCTGTAGAGGTGATTTAGTTTGCAGTAATATTGTTGTGGTTTAGGTAGCTGATAATTAAATTAATGTTGTTTTCAGGGGTAAAGAGAGCTAGTAAAATCAAAGTAGTTACATGGTGTTCTCATAGTTTGTTCTATCTCTATCACCTAACAGTTTATTCAAGATAATTCCCTAACAGTTTTTTTTTTTGTCTGGTTTTGGTGAAGTTCTCACTTTGAGGGCTTTGTTATAATTTATCATATTACCATCTTTCATAATTAATGATTCTGTGGCATAAAGGCAGGTTGTCTTGAAGACACATCTTGGAAGACCAAGGCAGCTTGAGCAGTAGCCTTGTCTGTCAGGGTTTGCTGCTCTTGGGATGAAGGTTCTGTATTGTTCAGGCTGCCTCCAGCCAAGACGTTCAGTGCCTCCAGTTACAGATCTACCCATTCTCTGTCTCACTACCTGTCTTCACTTCCCGGGGTCTGCAGAATGCTACATGAGAATTCATTTAAGCAAAAGGAAATGCATGAGGAAATTAATCCCTTCCTAAATTTGAATAGCCCAAAACTTTTTATTATTGGTTAAAAGTGCATCTTCTTTTCCCTAAAAATGGAGTAGACAATTGTCATTATGCTGTTTTAATACCTCTCTAATTTTCGTTCAGAGACTCAAAATCAGTAAACAGTACAGCTCTACTGCTGCACTAGAAGTCATGATTTTCAAAAAGACACCATCGTTTACCTAAAAGATGGAAAATATCTTGTTGAAGTTTCTGTTAATTTTCATGCCCGATTGTTGCGGGTGTGCTTAGCAGCTTACATTCTCCTATGCCATATGTACAATTTTTCATTGCTGTCGGTTAAAAAAAAGCCTTTTTCATGTCTACAGGAAGTTAAATCTCATTTATTGTCATCATCCTAGTTCTTCAATATGTTAGTAAATCTTATCTAAGCTGTCACAATTATATTTTTAGATGTTACTATTGCTGATTGTTATCAGACTATTTTGCTTAACTGGAATTAACTGACTCCTGCCAGCTGCTAAGGATATCGGGATTTAGCTTTATAAGTGTATCACAAGAACAATGATTAAGCTGAATCTTATGATAATGAATTATGATATAAAAGTATATTGAACAGATTTTGAGCTACATGAAAAGTTGCAAAAAAGACATATTTTTATGGGATTTTTATTGAAACTTTGATATTCCTAAAACATGTAGGGTTTTTTTGCGTTTTGTTCATATTTTCACTATTTCTTTGTAAAAGATTACATCCAAAAATGTATCAAAGGCTGTTTTTCACAAATGAATGGTTTACGGTAATATTTTGAATTTATAGTTAGTTGGCTGTTCTGTGACACTAACACACTGAAATACATTATCTATGTTTGCATGAATAAAAATTAATTTGTTTACCTTTAAACATGCATAAAAATAGAATGGACTTCTAGTCATAAATTCTGTTGGAACTTTATCCTGTTTTCATTGAAGACTTGGAACTCTTAGCTTTTTTAGCTATCTCTAATTATAATATTCAGAGCAAGATGCTTATCCTCAAGAGCCAACGAGCGTAGCTCACGTCTCCAGCTGGTTTTGAAACAATTTTTTCTTGTACTTTGTCTTAAAACAAGTACAGTATCTTCCGTCTCTCAAATAACGTTGCAAAACTTAATAGGACAGTATGAGCAGAATGGTTATCCTGAGAGGAAAGGTAGTACACAGTAGACTTCCGTTATTCCACGAGGTCTAATTCAGTTTTTCAGATATATTTCTATAGTTCTTTACTCCTGTGGTAAAATCCTGGTGTAAATTAAAAATTATACATTTTCAAGATATTTCAGTAAACCTGGGTTTTGTGTTTGAAATCTGAAATTTGGGCTGCTACGTAAATCATAAATGCATTTTATTTTGTTGTGTTTTGTCCCTAGGTTGGAGATATTGTAATGGTAAAAGAAGATGAAACATTCCCATGTGACTTAATATTTCTATCAAGTAGTAGAGGAGATGGAACATGTTTTGTTACAACGGCTAGTTTGGATGGTGAATCCAGTCATAAAGTAATAAAATGTTACATTTTCTTCTTAAGGCAAAGTTTGCATTTGATTTTTTACACAGATTGCAATGTAACTTCATGCTTATATGTGTGAGCAAATACGCTAACTTGTGTAACTTACATTTCTACCAGTTGACTTCATTTCTCTTAAAGTATCATTATTTTATGGAAAGTTTTAAAAGGAATTTATTTGTGATTTTGTCTGCATCCAGCCAGTATACGCATGCAAATTACAGAGATAATGCACAAACTTTTTTGTACTTAAATGCTTTCACGGTGACCTGATTTGTGAGTACACTGCAAGGTACTTGTCTATAATGTAAGATGCCCAATTAGGAGCATTTAAAGGTGCATCTTATTTGAACTATGAGCTCTTATGTAAAAGATAGTAAATCTAGTTCATGCTGAACTGATTTGCAGTTTCATGTCTTGTATCTCTGCCCTTACTTTTTTTTATTTTATTTACAACTTTTTATTCATTCCAGACTTACTATGCTGTTCAAGATACAAAGGCATTTCACAATGAACAAGAAATCGATGCACTACATGCTACCATTGAATGTGAACAACCTCAGCCTGACCTTTATAAGTAAGAAAATACTTCTTACCTGTTTCATTTAAGGTACCCTAACAATAAATCATAAGAGTATCATAATGAAAAGATATGGGCTGCATCTGGCTGGTTAGGGTGGGCCCCACAGTGAACTTGAAGTCAGGTTAGTCTTCCATCCATACCCCTTTCCTGCAGGTAGTTCACTGGTCTGCTCTAGGGCAGTGCTTTCCAAAGTAGGGGTGCACACTGGGGTGTGTGATGAAAATTTTAGAACTTCTATTTGTTTTTTTAGTCTAAAAAATAAGAAAAAAAATCTTTATTAATATTTCATATATTTCTTGACACTGGCACCCTTACTCAGTCTGTATGTCAGTGTCCCATGTCACATACAGTTCGCAAGGAGTGCCCGAGGGAAGAGTGGGTGTTCTGCAGTGCAGAGAGGTTGCCAGTGGCACTCTCACTCATTCCTTTGCTTTCAGTGAATTGTGAAGTATTACAGCTTATGTGTGCCTGGTTAGGTGGATTTACGGATTATATTACCTAGTTCTAACTAAAGTAACCCTCACAAAATGGTCAAGTGGCTTAGAAAGATTCCTGCAAAGAAACTGCAGACTGAAGGTACTAATAATGGAAGCACAGGTGAACAACAAGAAAATGGCAAATGCTTCTACTCCTTGTATGAGCTCTTCATCAGCCACATTACGAGGTAAAAACAATGCCAATTTAATCAGATCTGACAAGAAGTCAGCCAAAAAACTCTGAAATTATCAAGACTATTGGAAATACAGGTTTACATCTGTTATTAATAATCAACCTCACCCTATGTGCTTTGAGATATTAGCTACTGATAGTATGAAGCATATGAAGCATTATGATTAGCAAGACATTTAAAAACTAAGCATCCAGAACATGAAGAAAAACCTCTAGAATTTTTTAGCAATGTTTAAAGTCACACAGTACTTAATGTTTTACAGAAGTACTGTACAAAATTTCACTAAACTTAATGACAAATCTTTAGAAGCCTCTTTTGAGGTTTCTTTCTTAGTAGTGAAAGACAAAAAACCCGCGTACCATTGGGAAACATTTGTTCTTCCTGCCACAGTAAAAATAGCTGAAATAATATACAAAAACCAATATGGTGACAAACTAAAATGCACCCTTTTGTGGGCAAATGCTGTTAGAAGATGCACAGAAAATGTTGCTTATTTCTGAGGTGTGGAGGTATCTCTTTTCCCTGATTTCAGTGACAAGGAACTGGTCTAGAAATCTGTAAGAGAACAGATTCTTTAGAAAACTGATTCCATGAATGGCTTGATCCTTTTTTAAATACCTGGCTCACAAAATGAATGGTTGGAAGTTGAAGCTCACGCTATCAGAGATGGTAGAATTTGTTGGGACAACTGTTGACACGCAAATAATGAGAACACTTATTGGTAGACAGCTTCTGCCTCTGCTAATTTTGACTTCGCACTTTACCTCTCAACAAACCACAGTGGCAAATTTTTCTTTCAAGAGTATCTCTACATTCTTGTTTACTTCCTGGATAATCATAGCATGTTTAATTGGAAGCTGTTTGCTCACTGTAATAAATACTTTCTATAAAATGCTTCTTAAATAATCTATTCTTACATATACTTTTTAAAGATTTTAAAAGTGAGAGTGATTTTCTTTTTTAAATATATATGTGTGGTATATATACATCTGTATATAGAGAGAATGTCATGTCCTTGTAATGTACATTTGAAAAACTGAAATACTGGGACATATGTGCATAAGAATACACAAATTAGCAGTGCTGTTAAACTACTTGTGTATTTTCCTTGCAGATTTGTTGGTCGAATAAATGTTTACCATGATAGGAATGAGCCTACTGCAAGGTAGGGAAAATGCAGGGTTTCTACTCATTTAATGATTTTTGGAGTTGAATAAGTATCAATAATGAGAATTACCTTTGTTTCACAAACATTGTGCTGCCTTGTCTTACTGAGAGACTATTTTTCTCTTAAATGTTTACAGACTGTAATTTCATTATCAAAATATTTCATCATTTAATCAGTGAGATTTCTCTTATGTCTTTATTCAACTTCAGTTTTTATTTGATATGTATTTAGTTTGTAAATTATGTTGATAGAATTTTGACAGTACTTTGATAATACTGCCCCATTACCGTGGGATCTTGGTAGTGCACCAAACAGTATGAATAGTAACACTTTTTGCTTCTTTCACTTTAAGGATTCTTTTGAATAGTAATGTTGGTTGGAAATGGACGTGGGTGGGAGAGGAAAGGAAAATAAGCTAAAAATACCTTTTTAATCTCAACAGCAATATATTGATCTGTGTATAACGCTGTAAACAAGAAGAAAATCTGTAGCATTAAGACTTTGTTTCCTTGGACAGCACTATTAGAAAAATTATTATTTTTTTACTATATTTGTGTATAATGTCTTATAACCCAGATCATTCATATAACATCACTCCAGTGGTTTAAGTGGAACTAGTTTCAGGTTTTACATCAGAGTTATGGCCCTGGGTGTTTTGTTTGTTTAAGATTTCTTGATTTTGGGGGGTTTCATGCCACAAGAACACTTTGAATAACATTAAAAAATACTGAACTTACTTCTTGAGTTTTTTTCCATTGCTATATAAATAGAGTCTGACAATTCTGCAGTCTGATTGTCTATAAAGTAGTCCTTGGTTTTGCACTCATATAGTGGTTTGTATTACATATCATGTTCCAAAATGTTACTTTAAACTGCATGGTGATCCTTACGTTAATTCCTCCTGATTCTGAAGAATTTTTTTTACCTATATTCATCTTTATGCTTTGAAAAGTATACAGTAAGTATCAAACAATATCTTGTATACCATTTATACTTAAAATAAAATGGAAGAATGTATTGTCCTTAATAAGTAATTCTAACATGCAGGACACTATAGTTTATATGAGCCTAAAAAAGACTTGAATCAGTATTTTTAAAAAGAAGCACCTTACGATTTGTATTGAGTCTATATTTAGGAACCTACATATGTGGGTTTTAGATGCATTGGTTTAAGACTTGGATTCTGAAATTATAAGCCTAATTTTAGGCATCTATTTATTTATTTATTTTCTCTTAAAAGCTTTAAATTCTGCCTAGTAATTTTGTTACACAAAATAAAAATATTTGAGTAAAACTAATTTCCTGTTATACATGGCTTCCACTAAGGTCTGCTGTTTCTCTCTAAATGTTTGTATTTTGTAATATTTATCTTTTGCAGGCCATTAGGATCCGAAAATCTGCTTCTTAGAGGAGCCACTTTAAAGAATACAGAAAAGATCTTTGGTAAATATTTCTATTGATTTTTTAAATGGACCCTGAAGTAATAAGTAAACATCAAACAAGGTTACAACTCTACAGTTGCTACTGAGCATACGATTTCTATTGAATCACTTGATTTACAACTTTTTTATAAGGTTTACTGTTGCTACAGTTGCAGTAAAGTAACTGTTGTTATAGTGTACAATGACTAGAGACGTTTTTGGGAGGGGGATTTTCTAGTTTAGTCTTCAAGGATTAGTGAAGATGACTCAAATTCTTCATGTAAATATATGGCTTTTGAATATGCACTGTGAATTAATGTGGTTGTCCCAAAGCAGTTAATGAACTGTTAAAAAATGTAAAATCTGCTTTGCTTTTTTGTCAGAACAGACAAACAACCTAACCAGATAGAAATATGGCTTATAAAAAACCAATCACTTAAACAGTTCCTGATCAAAATTAAACTTTCTGCTAGCCAGTGTATTTTGAGTATATGAATTGTCTTAGTTCATGGAGTATTTTGAATATTTTAGTAGAAATAGGAAGCACAAACTGAGATTTTTTTGGAAATTCTTCAAGAAAGAGTACTGGGAGTAGTAGTTCTGTTGTTAAAAGTCATTCTTTGCTGGTGAAAAAAGGGGCAAGGATCCAAGTCATCCTCTATCACATACAACTTCCCTACTCCCAAAGAAGATCATAGATAGCCAGGAACTACTTAGCCTAAAATACCAAAACATTGCAAATTTTTCTTCAAATAAATCATAAAAAGTATGTATTAATTTAAACTTGCTGTCTTTGCTGTTAATTGTAATCTAAAATACATGAACTGATTAAATTTGTTTGTAGGAAGTACTTCTGTAAACTTCGGAGGATGGTTTTAATATTTCTGTTAACTTGTATATCAGGCAGAAATGTTGGTTGTTTCTGCTCTGCCTAACACATGGAGTGTTTGCCGTTACCCCAGCACAATCCATAACCTGAGTTGGTTTTTTTAGCAATGTACAGGTGTGCTGGTTTAATAAGAACTTTAAATGCATCTTCTTGTTTACAGCTTCTTTCAGTTGTTGTATTTAGTCTTCTGAAGTTTAGTCTCTCAATCTCTGCTATCAAAAGGAAATTGGTAATATAAAAAAATCACTGTTTTCATGAATTACTAAATTTTCCTGAAGCAAGCAAAATCGATGGGTGCTTTTTATTATTCTTGGATGTATTCTGTAGTTTAGCCATATCTGGATTTTCTTTTACAATGTATGCCTTAGATTCTAAAATTAAAGTAAAAAAAAGAACTTAAAAATTCAAGGGGATATATTCAAAACCCAGCTTTGGTTTGGCTTTAATACATAGCAAATGTTAGCAATTGGGAACTGTGATTCTGCAATGGGGTGTAAATGCTGCTTAAAATTTCCCTCTAAGAACCAAGGTATTAAAGCCATTTCTGGTTTTTGAATATCATCCAAGTATTTGTTCTTTTTCTTTAGACTACAGAGTATTAAATGACAGAGTATAATAATCTAGGGAATTGTGCTTTTATTAAGTTATTGTAGTGTGCAATCCTTAGTAAAACAAGTTGTCTAATTTCAGGTGTTGCTATCTACACTGGCATGGAAACTAAGATGGCATTAAATTACCAGTCAAAATCACAGAAGCGATCTGCTGTAGAAAAGTAACATTTCTAATTTTTTTGGGGGGGGGGACACTGCATGTTTGAATGGTAAAAATAAGGTGGTTTTTTTTCTTGCTAAAAGTGGTTTCATTGGTTTAAATAAAAAAAGAGATAGAGGGGCTTGAAGTTTGCTTTTTCATGTGCATCCTTTTTTCCTTATAAAATGAGTCATATAACACCACATAAATGATATTCTCAATACTGAATTATTATTAAATGTTAACTGTTAAAAAAAAAAAAGCCACCTTAGTGTAATTCTAACCTTTGTAAGATACAATGTGTTTGTTGCTGTTCCTGTAGACTTTTCTTTCACTGGTTAGAGTACACCTACTGACACTTTTCCAAGACTGTGTGCTTCAGTATTCTAACATTCCTTTTTGCCTTTTTGTTGCAATTAAGTCTTGAATTCAGTAAAAATAACTCTTTTGATGCACTTGACTTTGTATAAACTGCAGTAACACAAAGTCTGTCTGTGGTGTGTTTTCCATGGTTTAGCTAAAATTAAAAGTTCCATATAGGCATATGTGATGGGAAAGGAAGACACTGCTATCCTCAAGGGATGAGCTGACATTGGTTGCTTACTTTTCTAGAATAGAGAAGTTTATTTTCTAGTCCTACTCTGCTATCTGAAATCATCAGCTCTGATCAAGGTGTCTAACCCTGTGGAAAAAAAAAAAAAAATATGTCATTGTTTAAGGCAAGATGTGCTGACCAGCTGACAGCCCTTCTCTTATGCAGTGACTGAGCAATGATAATGTGTCTCTTTCTATTGTTATTGGTGTATAACCCATGGCTTTTAGTTCATTAATATAAATATAATTTTAAATGTGAAGTTTTCTTGCTCTTTCTTTTTTTAGATTTGTCTAGAAAGAGTTAAACCATTGCAGCTACATAGCAAAATGTTCTTGATAGATTTATATTTCTATAAAAGTACTTATGTGAGTGTGTTTATATTGGCTCAGGGAAATGGCATAAAAAGGTCTGCAGGTACAAGCCTGGTTATTCTGTTATGATTCCATATATCCTATTGTTTTCACTAATGTACTAGGTTTGGTAATGTGTCACACACATTTTCAAAACAATTATAGCAGTTAACATTTTAAATAGAAAATGGTCCTCAGTAATATTTTTCTTCATTGGGAAAACACTGTAGCGAAGTTATTTAACATCACAGCATTGTTAGACTTGCAGAAAATGTTAGGCTGTAGCACAAGTATAACTTTTTGTAATAAACTGTAGTTTGTATGCTAATGGAATTTTTATTTTGCTTTTCTTTTTTTTTTTTTTCAAAGATCAATGAATGTATTCCTTATTGTATACCTCTGTATTCTCATCAGTAAAGCACTAATAAATACTGTCCTGAAGTATGTCTGGCAGAGTGAACCATTTCGTGATGAGCCATGGTATAATCAGAAAACAGAGCCGGAAAGGAAAAGAAATTTGGTATGAAAATGAATTAAAATACAAAAAAAGTTTCTCTAAATCCTTAATTTATAAGAATCCTACCAGAAAAGTATGTACAGCCTGCTTACTTACCAATCATACGTTCTTGTTTTTTTGCTAACAACGGTATATTTGTAGAAAGCTTGTATATCAAATTTTTGCATTTAAGTTGTATGTATGAATTTCACTGATGAGAAAATGTCTGTTTTAGTCTAGAGAGCCTCATGAAAGTGTTTTGGAGTTTCTTGCCATTGGTGTGAATTACTAAAGAACTGACCTCTTGCAGAGAAATATAGGACTGAAAGGAGTCCCACAACTGTTGGCAACCATATAATGGACGTGTTCAAAAGAATCTGCTATAGGAATCTCTGTAAAAATACCCCTCAAAAGCTTAGTTTCATATGGCCCTGTAACTCTGCCATGAGCACTAGAGACCAACAACAGAGTTGCCAGTGTCCAGTGTTCTTACGGGAGCAAGGACATAGTCCAGAACAGATACCCAGATGACCCAAAGTAATTAACTCAACCCAGCACTACAGAAATCATAATGTTATTTCCCTAAGACCTTCCTATCAGACTAGGGGAAAATTTCCTTCTTTGCCCTAAATGCATGATGAGCACATGCTGGCCAGGCCTATTCTATATTTCTCCTACCATCTGTAACACTATCTCACCCTGCTCAGCAGGTTGACTATACCTCCAGCTAGTCTCCACCACTGAGAAAATTGAGCCAGGTTATTCTACTTGTATTGAGAAAAGGAGGGGAAACCCTTTATTTATTGATGAAATGTTGCCTGTAGTTTTATGGTATTCTGGTAATTTGTGAATGTACATTTTATTGTTTTCCTTTTTCTCATACAGATGCTTACCATTCATATACAGTCACTTTTGTTACTTGCTCTAGAACTTCGTAACAGTGATGTGTAACTGTACTCTATGCTTGTATGTCTGTAGAGCAAAATACAATGTTAAAATTTTTTTAGAGGATTGCAAGTGAACTCTTTCAGACTTCTAAATCCAGAGTTAGTTACACTACACACACCCATGAAGTTTGCCAACTTAATTGTGATGCTATAAGTCATGAAGTTATACATGCTGTGCCAAACTGTGAGCTGTGAAAGATGTTGCTTACTGTTTGAAATTTATTAGAAAAAATAATTTGCAAATGTATGTAGTCACCTTTTGAGTTTTGATGGTACATGAAAAATCAGTATTTTCATCTTTTTCTTTGGCAGTTTCTTCAAGCTTTTACAGACTTCCTTGCATTCATGGTTCTTTTCAACTACATTATTCCTGTATCCATGTACGTCACTGTGGAAATGCAGAAATTTCTTGGTTCTTATTTCCTTACATGGGATGAGGAAATGTTTGATGAGGATACAGGTGAAGGACCACTGGTGAATACTTCTGACCTCAATGAAGAGTTGGGACAGGTAAATTTCATCAAACAATAAATTTTTCAACTATTTTTACCATCATTTTTTATTTTAAAATGTTCACTTCAAATTTTTGTTGCAGCTTAGTGTGCATTTTCTTTAGTGCTCATTAATTTTAAAAATAAAATTTAGATCTTCTGATTTTCAGAATCAAAAATTCTAATTTCTCAGCCAGTCAGTGGAAGGCAATTAGTTTTACTTACTAGTAAAAGATAAACACTTTAAGAAGGTAATGATTTCTTGCTATTGACTATAGAGGGAGGTTATATAAGCATCTAACTTCCTTAGGGTAAAAGTCAGAAAAAAAAGTAATGAAAAAAACCCTTTTTTGTCTGGCTAGACTGAAACCAAATCTCCATACACAAGTTTTACCCAATAAAATGATTGACGGTCCCTCTCCTTTTCCAAAAGAAATTCTATCTTTATTGTTCTGTCTTAAGAAAGTCATCACCTTGACACAGATATGCATGTACATTTTTGAGAAAATCTTTAGGATCTCCTTAAATTAAAAATGTTTTCATAGGTTTTCAAATAAAATCAATAAGATGGTATATTTCTTTATTTTTGTACAGCCAGACTAGTAATTAAACTTTTAGGGACGCATATCTATTTGGATAAAGGGAGGTACCGAGTATTTTATTATTATGGAAGTCAACACTGTCTCCCATAAAATCCTCATAGAGAAGCGGGTGAATTATGGATTGGATGAGCAGACAGCGAGCTGGATTGAAAACTGGCTGAATGGCCAGGCCCAGAGGGTGGTGGTCAGCTGCGCAAAGTCTAGTGGGAGGCCAGTAACTAGTGGTGTGCACCAGGGGTCAATACTGAGTCCAGTCTTGATCCTTAATGATCTGGATGATGGGGCGCAACTTGAAACAGGAGAGTCTGAACATCAGGTAACACTGTTTTAGTGTGACGGTGGCCGAGTTGCCTAGGGAGGCTGTGGAGTTTCCCACCTTGGAGATAGTCAAAAGTGGCCTGCACATAATTCTGGGCAAGTGGCTCTAGATGTCCCTGCTTGAGCTGGGGCATTGGATGAGATGACCTCCAGAGGTTGCTGCCAACCTCAACCATTCTGTGGTTCTATTATAAAAAATAACTTACTTAAATTACTTAATTTAAGCATTGTTCCAAGAATAGGACCCTCATCCGTACTTGGCATCATCAGTACCAATCCAATGAACTAAATTTTGCATCCACATTTTTGAAAGATATTATACATTGTATTTCTAAGGCTTTGATTGTGAATCATTATTTGTACTTGTAGCAAATAGTGTCACAGTGATATAGACACTTTATTTCTTTTTTAGTGTAACTGGTGTTGATCCCAAAGCAACACACTGAATGAATAAAAGACCTTTGCTTGATAGCATTTTATATCTTTTATAAATGTATTATGAAACTGAATATAGGAGTTGAGATGAAAGAAATCCATAGAAATCCTGTCCACTTTGAAAAAAGTTAAATACGGGTATTGTGCCCACAGATAACAAACCACTGGAAAATTTGGAAAATTGCCTTTTCAGATTAATGAATATTGGAAAAGTCAGTCTAGGAGGAAAGTTCAAATATTTAATAAGTTCTTTTACAACTGAGAACAAAAATTCATTTTTTATTTTGTACGATGCCCTTGGTAAATGTTGAAGTTTGTTAAACAATCTGCTGAATAGTAAATAATTAGCTTACTTCCAGTGTTTATTTCCTAACCTTACGTAATGATCCCAGTTTATCAAATACATACGTGCAGTCTGTATACATTACCTATATCCAATATACAAAATTGAGCTTGTGCCGACCTAACTGTTCTGGTTTATAGTTCAGGTTTTGGTTTTATTTTTTATGGTGTTATACATAAATGCTGGGGCTCATTGTAAATGATAAAATTAATGAAAAATTCAGTATTGGGACAAAAGAAATGTTTCCAGGGCAATAACAGTGCGCATGTGTATAACTGGATGTGACCATTAGTCCAGTGTCCTCATTTACACTAACATAATTGTAGTGGGGAATTCTGATATTACCCTAAGGACTGTTCTGATGGTTCTAACGGATCTGAATCCAGACACGTACGTAAAGTAGTGGTACCCAGGAAATGGAATTTGCGTGCATTTTTTTTCCATGAATATCTGTCTTGCAGCAGGAAAGACGTTAAAAAAAACAGAAAAGAGCTTGAGAGAAGAGCGAAAGTAGGTTAAACACGTTATTTATATGTGTTATGAGGCAAAAGATAGCTTTGCTGATACTTTTGTATGCTAAAATCTTTCAGTACGCACATTTCCATGGAAGATGATTCCCAAAAGGAATTGTTGTTCCTTCTCTGAAAGAGACTGCATAAGGATCTTTAAAGGAAGGTGTAACTCAGTAATAATCTCGTTTATGTTAAGAGACCTTGGAAAATCTCTGTTCATATTCCTGCTGTTTTTAATTTGTGCTCATTTGCAGATTGAGTATGTCTTCACAGATAAAACAGGAACGTTAACTGAGAACAACATGGAATTTGTAGAATGTTGCATTGAAGGGCACGTTTATGTACCACACGTTATCTGCAATGGCCAAATTCTCCACAATTGTACAGGAATTGATATGATCGATTCTTCTCCAGGAGGAAGTGGAAAGGTATGATGACTTTTTCTAGGTTCTTGTTTTTTACAACAAAATGTGAAAGTGGAACTATGCTAATGAAGGGAAAATTAGAAATATAACATCCTTCAATTTAACTAATCAAAGTAGATATTTGCAGGAAACACAACACAACATAAACATTTTCCTTTCCTAGTTCAGAGTAAGATTTAGATGCTTAATAGGAAATTTCCCAACTTACTGCAGATGTAAAACTGAACTAAATAAAAAACCCCAAACAGAACTTTCTTTGGTTAATAGCTAAAGAAACATAATAGCTGGTTTCCATTTAACATTAGCTAGAGTAGGGAAAGCAAGGCAGGAAACTCCTCAAGGGGGAAAATGAGTGCCCAATGCAAACACTTTAGTCATCGGTGAGTGAAGATGTGGCCAGAGAATGTTTTTTGATCAAATTAATTTACTTTTAAACATGACTTAATATAGCGACATCTGAAATGTGCAACAAACAGCATGTATGTGCTATGGCACTTTTGCTACATAAAGCAAAATAAGTTAGTTGAAGGTTAAGGAAACCCCAAATATCAACTGATGAGCAATGTGTAAATGGGGAGGATAATCATAGCCAAAGGACAATATTTTTTTAAATATGTCAGTACAGTCACAAGTCATACTTTGGCCATACCCTCCACTATATCAAAACAAGGCCTCTTAAAATATACTGGTGTAATTCAACAGCCTTATGGCTCTCACCCATTGCCCTCAGAAGATGGTCCCAAGGTACATTGTGGTTTTATTTTGGAGTTAGAATGACATAGACAGTTTGTATTGAACAGCACAGAAGAACAAGATTCAGATGGAAAGATACAGTTAGGACACAGCCAGTTATCCATGAAATAGAAATATCTTTCTGGTGTGATTCTTAAACCAGAAAAAAGAAATGGATAAGCTGTTACTACCAAACCATCTGAAACTTCATAGAAGTTGTTGGCTTCAGTTGCCAAAGTGCCCCCACTTTTTTTTTTAATATATAAAACCTCTGAGAGGTGTTCAAACTGCATAAGAAATTGAAATCTGTAAACACTTGTGCTTCAGGTGCTGCATCCCTCTGTCTGGATTCAGAACTCCTAGAATTTTTCCTTGGCTAGTATTTAATACAGGTCATTAAGGTTTAAACAAAAGTAAAGAAAAAATCCTTTAGCCACATCTGGGAACTCAGAGGAGGTAAAAGATGCACAATCTTTTTTGGGCATCAGTGGTTTGACTTGCATCGTACTGGCAGCTGTGTGGTTACCACTGGGAAAGACTTGGCTTCCCCTAAAAAAGGCTCCCCTGTGACACTGTCTTTACCTGATAATACAGTTGTAATCAGTGACACTGCTAACTTTCAAAAAAAAAAAAAGTTTTCAAAGGAACACTTGAAATTGATAACACATAGTGACAACCATTTCTTTTATTTTTAGGAGAGAGAGGAACTATTTTTCCGAGCTCTTTGTCTTTGCCACACAGTTCAGGTAAAAGATGATGACAGCGTAGATGGATTGAAGAAAAGCCAACTCTCAAGAAGATCTTGTATATATATATCATCGTCACCTGATGAAGTTGCTTTAGTTGAGGGAATACAGAGGTATGTGTGTAATTAGGTATTATACTTTTTTAATCTGGAGAGCCTAATCATTGAAGTTCAAAATTGTTTTGAGCACAGTAATCCTAATAGCAAACACTGAGTCATCTAGAGGTGACGATTTTCTTAACGTACATTCATGATTATTCATACTCATAAATCAGATAAAAACAGTTTGTTGGTTGGGTTGGTTTTTTTTTCAGAAGATAAGCTTGGTCTTAAATCCTTACAACAAGCTTAAACTGGTTAATTATATATTTGTTGTATTCATTCTCTTGATGTGTGTTTCTTTTTGCAGACTTGGTTACACCTATCTAAGGCTGAAGGACAATTTTATGGAGATCTTAAATCGGGAAAACAACATAGAGAAGTGAGTAGTTAAAAATATAACAAAATGGACTGATGAGGAATTTTTATAGATGTGTTTAATAAATCATTCTTTCCCTATACATTAATTTTTAATTCAGAAAAATTCAGAAATTGTACATTTTAGTAAAAAAAAAATCTACTATTTATAATTTTAAATAGACCCCGTAGTTCTATGTTTTTGCTAGTTTGACGGTATACACAATACAAAATATTAATATAACAGCTAAAGTGTGATGTAGTGGTTCATGACTTAATCTAAGAGTTCCTAATAGTTTTAGGAACTATGGGTAGTTTTCCTTTGTTATATGGTAAATAGTTTTTTCTTACTAGAAAATAGTACGTACCACATTTGTTGTTCACAAATAATCTGTATAATTTATAAGAGGGGTAACACATGTAGAATAAATTTCTATAGCTGGTTCAAAGAAAATTTAAAACAGGTACTGTTTTTTATGTTATTTTCCTTTGACATGTAGAGTAAATTTTGAAGACCATAATATGAGGAAAATATCCAATAACATTTAAGTAGTACAGTTGTTCAATGGGATGTACATACTTTTCAAAATGTTACCTTGCACTTCTGTAGATGCCTCCTGGTTAAGTCTGTTGTGTATCTGGATGTGTACTCTGCTAACTACACAAGGACATGAGTATAGGAACCCTGCTGTTATTTTTACCCCTTTAAGGGGAATATGGAGGATTTTTCTCGAAGGTTACTTCAGATTTTTGTGTCTCAACTCATAAGAACTGGAGTCAGTATAATTTGGTGATTTATGAAAGCACTATAATTATTAGGAATTTTCTCCCAAAATGCATCACAATTTGTAGACATAGGCCTGATCTTGCTCCCTGTTAGAATCTGTTGTAACTTTTAATGAAATAAACACTGTGGTCTTGCACAAGTTTGAATTCCAGGCTGTTGTAAGGACTTAGAACTGAACAATCTAAATAAATAAGCAGATCTGTTTTATAAGCAAAACATTAACAAAGATGAATCCTGAAGAGATTGGGATTAATGATTGGGATGCTTATGTTTGTGCTGGAGAAAGGGAGTCTCTCTTAGATAAAAGGAAATAAGTAAGAGAGTAAGTAAGATAAAAGTATATAAAGTGATGAATTATACAGAAACAGTACAACAGGAGCTTGTGTTCGTTTTTTCTTCTAGAAAAGAAAGGAACATGGGATAAAATCAAATAATAAAAACAATGGAAAATGTAAAACCAGTAAAAAGAAATGTTTTTTTGACTCGAATAACTTGTCAGTCAACACTTGAGCAAGATTCGCAAAACTAGCTGGGCGCTTTTGGGACATACGAATAGTCTAAATTACAAAAATATTAAGTAAAGACTTCTGTGTAAACACCTACACATTTCAATTTCTAAGGCTATCTCTGGGTATTATAGGTAGGAATTTATTTACTTTATAAGCAGTATAGTTCTCTACTGCAAGGTTTCTAGTCTTCTGCTTAAATACATTATATTGACTCTACATCCAAAGCTACTTAGGAACGTCATGCAGACAAATTCTGTTTCAAGTAATTAGGAGCTGAGGCCCGCCCCTATTTATTTTTTGTAACCTTCTGTTTCTTTCTGTACTAGTTCCATATTTCATAATACTCAACATAACTTTCCATGTTAGAAGTCATGTTTTATTTTATGTGCTTGAAGTCATAATGACCAGTTTAGGTATCTGGAAAAGCAGAGTTGTTTAAAAAATATTCTGTTTATTTCAGGTTTGAATTATTAGAGGTTTTGAGTTTTGATTCTGTGAGACGGCGAATGAGTGTGATTGTTAAATCTTCAACAGGTAGGGGTGTCACATTCTGTTGCTTCTTAGAGGTTTTTGTTTCACTTGAATTTATGGCAGATATCGAAGAATTAAGCATTAATCACAGTTTCTGTGCCTGCCTTTATAAAAAAGGGGACTGGGTGCCTGTGTGTGTGCAAATGTTTTTAAAAAGTTGGAAGAAATCTTTTTGAAGACTGTTTTTTTTAAAGAAAGATATATTTGGCCGTTTTGAATTCCATGTGCTGTCTCTTTTAGGTGATATATTTCTGTTTTGTAAGGGAGCAGATTCTTCCATATTTCCTAGAGTTAAAGAAGGCAAAATTGAACAAATACGATCCAGAGTTGAACGCAATGCAGTGGTAAGATTCCGATTTATTGATCTGTTCATGGGATATCATTGCCAAAAAGAATTAATTGTTCTGACCTCCTGCTTGGTCTGTTAACAGATTTGTCTTCTCAGGCACCGAGGTTATTCTATGCCGAAGTGCGCACAGGCTGTATGGGTAGCAGTCTGTGTTACTCCCTTATTTGAATCTGTCTTCCATCTCATCTTCCAAATGGCAGATGTGATGAGATATGAGTGCATTAGATATGCACAGCTGTATGTTATACCAGAGGTTATCAATTAGCTTTTTATATGGCACTGTGGTGGTTTGAATTAATTACTGAATGAAAGAAAAGTGAGAAACTTCACTGAAAATCTCATCCCTGCTTTCAGTCCCCAGCATTAGCAATTGTGGTTTGCTGCCTTTGATTGCTTTACAAGCTCTTAAAAGAGAAAATCCATTAGAGCGCAGTGTAGCAATGAATGCACTTCTTATGGGGAAACAGTGCAATGATCATCCTTATACTTAACATTTTTTTGTGTTAAAAATGAGCTGTGAACTGCCTGAGCACCTTTAAAAGAAATTCAGAACTTGATTTTACCTAAAGGTTAGTATTTGGAGTTGTAAAATACTGAATTTTGCTGTGTCAAAAAATACGCAGAACCCATTGCAATGGAATATGACTGCCAGTCTTATAAATAGGATAAAATTTGCTGGCATCCAGTACTCAAACTGAAAACTAAGTATTATTACAGGTCTGAGAAAAGCAGTGTAACCGCCTTTTATTTTGAAAAACTATTTGCCAAAGTGCTTTGCTAAGCTTTACTATATGAAACAGCTGTCTGTTAACTACAGTTGAAGGAGGCTAATGAAACTGAAATAAGTATTTACATATCATATCCATCCACTGTCTGTCAAGAGGGAAGTCCAGACCAACAGCTATTTCTTCATCCTGGATAACTGGAAATAGGTCTGGCTCCTGCATACAGAAGCTTCTGAAAGAAGATACAGGCAGCCACCTGGTGCCTGCCCTTCTCAATAGCAAGGGTCAGGGAGATTTTTTAATGCTTCGCCTTCTTGGATAGGTGATAAGTAACTATACAAAGACCTACTGAATTAAAATTTTATGAAGATAAAGTGTTGTGAGAGGCAATATATTTGAGGTGGTAAAACTTCCTTTCTGTGTTATAACAGCTTTTTCCCACCTTACACAGTCTATATACTCCCTTTCTTATTCATCACACAGTCCAGAAGTCTGATCCAGTCTGAAACACCCACGCTTGACTGAAATGGCACAGTTGTATTTTCACTTTCAATACTCTCTGTGATGTTTTGTCCCTGTCTCTGCTGCAACACAGCATCAAAATCAGCCTCTGCAGAGCTACTGTTTATATTATTGTTATTTATTCTGACTCAGGCTGCCTAATTATACACACAGGGAATGAAACCTTTCTCTTGACTCTCCTTTCCCTGGTAATCTTATACATGCAGTTGGGTGGCTGAGCTGTTGCTCTTCTGGATTACTGAGGTTTGTCCCATAGGTTGTAGCTGCTTCCAGGACAGCACAGAATCAAGTTGACCCATGTTCTAGTCTAGTCTGTACTGTACTATTCTATAATATACTCACTTCTCTATAAAAGTGAGTAGTGGGACTCTTCATGTTAATAGTAAAATCATTCCAACTTTTCAAATATTCCAGCATACGCACCAGCAAGAAGTCTAAGTCTTCTAAGAGGCATTTTGTTTCTTTTGATTATGTTCTTTAGGAGGGACTGCGAACATTGTGTGTTGCATATAAGAAGCTCACCGCAGAAGAATATAGCAATGCACAGAAGCTGCTTCAGAGTGCAAAGTTGGCTCTCCAGGACCGGGAAAAGAAATTGGCAGAAGTGTATGAGAAGATAGAAAGAGATTTTATTTTACTTGGTGCTACAGCTGTTGAAGATCGGTTAGTACATTTCTTAGTTTCTTCTGTTTAGTGATGTTACCAAAGTAGTTGAAGACTCTTCTTGTACCTCTTTTTCTGGATTAGAGATTTATTTGAAAAACCCTTTATTTGAATCATTTCCATACCCTTAGCCTACTAAAGTTACACATGGTAACTTTAAAATTTAGTAAGCTAGTAACAGTAGTTAAGTGTACAAAAATCAGTATATCCAAGCCATTTACATGCGGTTCATGTAGTACCTTATTGAACAAATTGTAGGAAAATAGTTTCAGAGGAAAGGACTACAAAATGGGTTTTGAGGAAATGAAGGAAGACTCTTTAGGTATCAAAAAAATTAAAAAACTGTCTGTTAAAACTGGGAGGTAACTTTAATAACTCAGCAGGACTTGACTGATGTCATTAGCTGAAAGCACTGAAAATATTTTAATTGAAGTACTTCTTTGGGGAATGAAGCATCTTGTCTTTTAGGCTATATAAATGAAAGGTGAAACTCTGAGCACTTTGAAAGTGTCAAAACTAATTATTTATAATGTACTACTCCCCTAAACATTTTTAGATTCACACCTTGAGGAAAACTCTTAGATCTGATAACTCTTACTGACATTTTTTATTTGCTTATGGAAACCTTTCAATAAGGATGCCTGAATTTCTAATTTCCAAGCAATCTGTCGATGTATGTTGTCAATTGACTTCCACAGACTACAAGAAAAAGCTGCTGACACTATTGAAGCACTCCAGAAAGCTGGAATTAAAGTCTGGGTTCTGACGGGAGATAAAATGGAGACTGCTGCAGCTACTTGCTATGCTTGCAAGCTCTTCCGGAGAAATACACAAATACTTGAGCTAACGACAAAGAAAATTGAGGAACAGAGTTTACACGATGTGCTTTTTGACCTAAGCAAAACTGTCTTAAGACACAGTGGCAGTTTAACCAGGGATACTTTCTCAGGGTAAGGAAAAAGTTGAATTTTCAAGCCAGCAATGGGCTTCTGTGCATTTCATAAACAGTTAAATGATTGATCTATGACCTTAAGAGCTTAAGAGCAGCAACATACTATGTTTCAGTTTCTGTTGTTAAAGTATGAATTATTGTATGGCAGTTAAGTATAAGTTCGTTTCACATAAGTTTAAATTCTCACAGTCATGGGTCTTTCTCTATCTCATTTCTGGTACTGCTTTAACCGTTAAAAGAAAAATCATAAACAGCATTGTAATTATGTATTTTTCCACTGCAAAAATATTTATTCTTCGAAAAAATGATTGTAAAGCAAAATAATGTTTCTAACTTTTAAAAAGGAAGCAGATTTGTTATATTCCTGTAATCAGAGTTAGTACATGATGTGACTTTCTTGATAAGACCAAGGCCACAGATGGCAACAATATATGGCTCTCTTTCTAGGGAATATTGTGCTGCATTTACAGACAGGTGACAGGCAACAACATAGTACCAAATCTTTTGGTGTGCATGAAAATACTTAAAGTGTCCTAAATTATAAAGAAATCATTGACTCCTGTGTATTTTGAATATCCGTAGATCAATAGGTATCATGTATACAGAAGTGAAAAATAACATGGAATAAGATAGAAAATGGCATTAAAAAGCAAAAAACAGGTATAATGTAAATTATGCCTCATACAGGTAGTAAATTAGGCTACTTATTTGAATCTTTGTAGCTGGTACACATTACTTGCTCTTTTTTTTCCACTGTAAAAACGGAAGGATTGCATTTCAAAACATTTCTATCATCTTAAAATGTTAAGAAAAGAAGTTACTGGTCTTCTGGACATAGTGCATATTTGAATTGTTTTTCTTTTTAATATGGAACCAGCTAGCAAGTACATTTTATATGCATTTTTAATAAATTTGTAGTAAAGGAACAACAATTTAACAAGCATTTGTGATGTTATTTTAGCAGAGAGTTTCTCTTAGCCGTACAGCTTGAAACTCTGGGCCAGAGCATTTTTCTTAGCTCTCCTTACACTTTAAACCCCATTGGTCTAATCAAGAATGTTTGTATATTCAGTTAAATAAATCATATTTCTCTGTCATCTGTACCACATTTAGCTTAAGTCCCACAGGCCTTACACAAGGTATGTTTAAACATGTTTGTTTCACTTTTTGTGCAATGCCTATTTTCTAGACATGAAGACTCGCTCATTTTTTGTCTTTGACTCCAGAGTTGGAGAATATGTTAAGACAGTAATAGTAGGATTCTGTCTGGATGTTCAAATTCAGGCTGAAAATCTTTCACTATAATACGTCAAACGTGAACGTCATAATAATACATTTTTGATTGATATCATTGTATACTAATGGCGTTGCCCTGTTTGTGCCAATGGTAAAAAAGTGCTGAAAATATCTGAACCATTACTAAATATAGTTTACAGTACTTCTTATTTGTAAAAAAATAGCTGGCGTTCTAGTAGTGAAGATGGAGATGCTTAAAATACATTAATATCAATAAATGTGGTGTTTTTCTCACAAAGATTGGTCGTGGTTGAAACCACGTTTGTTGAAAACCCATGCACAGTAGTAAAACCTTGGAGCACTGAAACTAGAGCACAAATAAACCTCAGTGTGTGTTTATACAACACTCACTGCTGAGCTGGAGACGGAGGCTGCTGTGTAATGCAGGCAAATGCAAGGGTGCTCTGAAATAACTAGTTTGGATGCCACAGAAAACTGCTCTTGTAGTGCAGACCGTCTTCCCCCGTTGTTCAGCATATGTTATTGTGGTAAACTGCTTCATGTGACCACAGTTGCACTTTTAGCAATGCCCAGATTATTGTAGGTATACCAGTAATAGATTTAGATATGTAATAATATATGGTAGTATTATAGATAACATACATAATTATTATATTTTAATATTATAATTACAGGTATACTTCTATCGGACTTAGCCACCACACTAAACGCAAAGTATATATACTGTAAATGTAGACAGTGGCCTTATCTCTCCAGGCCAACAAGTCTATTTTAGGCATTTCCTTCAAAGCATGGTTTACCTCCTTAAATGTAGACGCTTGGAAATAAAAATTATTTTTCTCATCAAAGTAGGTTTCAAGAGTACCAAAGGCCTTTCCCTTTAACTTTTTTTCTCTATATTATGGAATGTTCCACAAAATTAGCTTTATTCCTGCAACTCGGTTTACCTCACTGCAGTTCTTGGAGCCCTTTCAAACCAAACTGAAAGGTCATTAATTATACACTCATACTCGCTGGTGAAGTCACTGAGGTATCACATTTCTGTCTTTGAGCTGGTGAAGCACTGAATATTTTCAACATAATCTAGAATTTTGAAATGTCATAAATAGCAGTCCTAAACAAGGAATTTCCTTTAGAAGCTATTAATTTTGCAGTATTCCGTAGTCATTATTTTTTCATTAATTAATTTTCAGAAAAGAACTATTGCAAAATTTAAAATATGGCTGAGAATTTTACAGTGACTCTTAGTTTATATTTTATTCCTGAACAGACTTTCAGCTGATATGCAAGATTATGGTTTAATTATTGATGGAGCAGCTTTATCATTAATAATGAAACCAAGACAAGATGGGAGCTCTGGTAACTACAGAGAGCTCTTTCTTGAAATTTGCAGGAACTGCAGTGCAGTGCTATGCTGTCGAATGGCACCTCTACAAAAAGCACAGGTTTGTATTTCATTTCATATTTGTTTGTTAGCTGTGCACATATGTAAATATTGAAATTTAATATTCTGTATGACTTTCTATGGTAACTTAAAATTCTACCATTCACTTTTGTATCTTCTATAATGGAAAAATTTAAAAAGAAAAAGGGAGGGGGGAAGTTTCTTCTGGCAAGCAATTTAGATAATGGTATGCTAAAATGGCACCCAGCTGTGCACCTGAATTTGATTTATGTACATATTGTGCAAATTCTATGGTTGGTACATGCTGATAAATGAACATATTTAATGAACTGAACTAATTGCTTCCTTTTTAACCTAACAAGCTTTGAATAGTCTACTATCTGTTGATACTACAAGAACCTGCATTATTTATTACTGTAGAGTGATATTTCTTCTCTATTTTAACATAAGTGGGAAGCCAAGAAAGAAGAATCCAGACAGAAAAATGTGTGCATTATCACTTTTAAGTACTTCTTGACTGTTGTATACTAGTTTGTATCAAGTAAAAACATATCCTTCCATTACTGACACATCTTAATATAGCTGAAAACCTTTTAAAGGAAACAAACATTGGAATATACACTTTTCCTTTCAAACTGTCATGTCTTTTTCTCAATGCTCAGGTACAGCATGCGTAGCCCTTATTCATTTTAACAAATGTATTTAGCCAGCACTTTTTAAACTGCCTGGAAGTTTGTAGAAGTTTTTAGTTGCAGCTGACTCAGTACCAAATTTATAGAAGTGATCATTTATAATTGAGAGACTTGAAGTCAAATTTTTGGATAGTTTATTTGTCAACAGTGTTTAGGTGTATACAGACTCCTATTACCTTTTCTTAAATAGTAAGAAAAAATTTCAGCAGAGTTAAGGAAGCAGAATCTTTCAGTTTTTAGTTTCAGGATTTCTTTGAAATTGTACACTCTGTCTCTGGAACCCTTTTAATTTATTATGGCACTTACACAGCATTAAGAAATCTCAATATCTTCCTTTCTTCTGCTATTTCTTCCTCTTCTCCATGTCTGTCAAAATAGTTTGGAAGGATTTGAAAAATGTTATTTTATATTTGGAGCAAATACTTTTAATATGAAGAAATTACTGTGATCTTTATGCATAGTAGTTGCATTGGGTAATATTGTTTTTGTGTCCCTTCACAGAATTTCTTATATAACTGTGTTGGTAATTTTTAATTAATTGTACACTCATGCAAAATAAGCAAACCATTACGGAGAAGAGGTTTTAACACTTATTTTTTTTCCAGATTGTAAAATTGATTAAATTATCAAAGGAGCATCCTATCACATTAGCAATTGGTGATGGAGCAAATGATGTCAGTATGATTCTAGAAGCACATGTTGGAATAGGTAAGTGTGCTTTTTAGAATATTAATTCAAATGAAATGACAAAAAAATATTTACTTCTTAAAAATAGGCGGTCTCAAAGAATCAGGTTATGCATTTTATAGACAACTTTTAGTGAATTTGCCCCAGGAATTTTATGAGGTACAGTGGTTATCTCTTATTAGATCAACATCATAGCATTATTATATAATTTTACAAATAATTGTATCTTTGAAATAGTTCTTCAGTTATTAAACAGCTTCATCACTTTTTTTTCTAAAGGAATCATTGGTAAAGAAGGTCGTCAAGCAGCGAGAAACAGTGACTATGCAATACCTAAATTTAAACATTTGAAAAAAATGTTGCTTGTTCATGGGCATTTTTATTATGTTAGGATATCTGAACTTGTGCAATACTTCTTTTATAAGGTAGGAGAATGCTTATTCTAATTACATAAATCTCAAAAACTTACATGTTAATATCTAACTATATACAGTTTGCGCGGTCAATGGTACAAAAAAGCAATAATTCCATAAAGAGATGTTGTCAAGTGGCAGATGCAAAGCTGAAATGGCATTATTATTTTTATGCAGACCATGCAGTGACATAGCTTTTATATATTTTGTAATCTACGGTATGTTTAAAAGTCTTTTTTTATTTCCCCTCTCTTACAAATTCCAACAGAGACTGTTCTACTTGTTTTCAGTACCTTCTGGGTTCTCTCTACAGTGGCTTTTAAAATCAGGATGGAAATAGTATTTGAGAACTTAGCATAACTTAATTTATATTATTTTCTAAATTCATTGGGCTGGTGTAGGTGGAGAAAGTTTATTATGTTCATCCCCCTGTTTAGACAGTTTTGTTATGTCTAGATGTTGGGATCCAATCAAAGTTCGTTCAGTAAGCAGTGAAAGATTATAGAAAGGAACCTTCAGAAGATAATTCAAAGTCTTAGTGTTTAACTATGTATGTAGTTAGAAGAGGATGAAGTTTGGGGTCATGGCTAGAAACATCTTAAAATTACTTGTCTGGGAATCATGCTAACCAGTGTGTCCATGCTTGCTTATCACAGTTAGTGTCCTATTGTGGATTACGCCTTATTTGCCTTGCCTTAACTGAACTGTGCTTCTGGATCACAAAATTCATTTTCCTTGAATTTTGAAACTGTAGTCTTCCAAGTTTGCCTTCAAAATATTTTAAGTATTTTTCTTAACAGTACTACTGTAAGATGAGAATGTTGATGTTTAATGTGTGCAGCAATTTGTACTGTTCCTGCAATGTTTACTATTACTAGTGTTACAAAACTATGGTATACATAGTTATAGCATTGTACGGCACATAAATTAGCGCTTATATTTCACTTGACGACTGTATCACTTTGTGTTTCAGAATGTCTGCTTCATTTTTCCTCAGTTTTTATATCAGTTCTTCTGTGGGTTTTCACAACAGGTTAGTTGTTCTTTTTCCCTCACTGACATGTTTTCTCTTTGGCATTTTTTAAAAAAAATGGATCCTTTAACTCTATGACTGTTCAGCTGAGAAAATTTCTAGGTTAGTTTACAGACTGTAAAAAGAAGAGCATCGTTTTTCATTCATAAGGTTTTCAGTGGCAATTGCAGTTAAGTTACAGAAATTAATTTTAGGAATTATCATGAAAGCAATGTTATTTTCAAAGACAAAGAACACAGGAAAGCAAAATCTGGAAATGGCAATGCAAAGTGAAAGATCTGTGGGAAATGTAGAGTCTGTTAGGTCTAAGCTTATTGAACATGGACAGAGGCAATCCTGAAAGATAAGTAATTGAACTAGTTGTTCATTTTTAGAATTCAGAATGAAAATGGAAGTATAAACTAGTCTTCCCTGGCATGTACAGGTATGAATTGCAAAATTCAGACAAATAGCGGCGTTCAATTCGGTGAAAAGAAAAAATAAACACTGAGAGGTAGAGGAAAAATGAACTGCTGCTCACCAGAAAAGTGCCATCATTCAGGAGAATATCCAGTTTTCTCCTTTATACATTTTTGCTTATTTATTTTCCCCCCTTGCTCTCATCTAATTTGTGCAGAAAAATGTACCTCTTCTTTCTTCTGAATGAGGGAGCAAAAAACAAAGGAATGAATGACTGGACTTAGACAGAGGATTAAGTTTTCAGGATTAAATTGGATAAATGGAGGATTTAATTGGGAGAAAATAGTAGTGTTGGTTTGAATTTGTGGAATGTCTCAAAAGAAAGCTCCAGGAGGAGTAAAAATGACAGAACTTTTTTTTTTTTTTCTGCATTGGTTTTAATTTCAAATGACCGCTGAAAACTTCATAGGTTTTTATCAAGCATTATTAGGATTTAGATATGAAAGCATGTGTTGATGAAAATTTACTCTAAATTCTTGTTCTTTAAAGTGCTAAATATAATTCTGAATCAAAAAGGGGGGTTTGACAGCAATGTTTATGGCATAAATGAGCACCAAATAGGTTTTGGGAAATAAACAACTCTTTTTATGGGGTGATGTGGTAAGTTTGATGGCTAGTCGCAGTGATGATACATACATGGAAAAATAATTTAGCGGGGAGAAGTATCAAAGGCATGTTGGGGTGTTTCTTTGTACAGCACATTGCAGTCATCCACAGGTGAAGAACCTCCGTAGCACTCCCCCTTCCTCCCTGCATGTCTTCATGTTATATAGACATGGAAGAGATAAAAGCGGGGGCAGGGTGTGTGTGAATGTGCCACAGGAATTTCTGCCTCTAGAGGAATCTGCTGTTGTTCAGTTTGGGTAGTTTGGAGTTGGTCTTACTGTTGAAACGATATGAGGGGCCAATATGTGGACCAGACTACTAAATTGTTCTTTTAGCTGAGCTTTTGTCTTCCAGATGAATGGGGTACAAGTGCAGAGCTGTCTTACATCAGTTAGCAGCTGTTCGGGAATATTTGCCTCCATTCTGAAGGGATATAGTTTTGTTTTTTCCTGAAGAAGTTGACTCATTCAGTTTAAATCAACTGTCATGCAGTGGGTCATGTTTTAAAATTAAAACTAGCTGATGTAATTCTTTTCCATCTACAGACTTTATACGATACTGCATATCTAACACTGTACAATATCAGCTTCACTTCCCTTCCTATCCTCTTGTATGGTCTAATGGAACAACATGTCAGTGCAGACACACTCAAGAGAGAGCCTTCCCTATACAGGTAAAATTAATACATTGTGCCCCAAAGTTTGACTGTTCAATTGTGAGATCTTACCTCTGTTATAATCAAAGTCATCAGGATTTCTGATAACTACAAGGTTACAGTACAACATCAAATACACTGCAACAGAAGGGTTGAAGACTACGTGCATACTCTATAAACTATAATAGATACATATGTATCTACTTACATTTACATTATTTACATACATACATATTTACATACGGCAATCCCTACCATTCATTTGCCACCATTCATTAGTGAGTGAGAGAAAAATAGAAATTACTGTTCTGCAAATCAAAATATGATTTATTTTAGTACTCTCTATTTCCTCCAGCCATGCAGAACTGAAGAATTTTAAATGAGAAAATGTACTGTTTCTTCTGTGTACATGTTTTATTCTGAAAGAAAAGAGTAGAGTGGTGTATGATAGGATGTATTCTGTGTGGTGTCCAACATTGTCCTCTGCATATTGTTGACTCACTGCTGGGCATTGGAATTGTTACTGGTTTAGATTCTTAGTCATTTGAAATAAATTCTTGCAGATTAACTGCATGTGGCCATCTATATTAGGAACAGTGCCCAGTTTTGATTCTTGTATCTGCAAAACCAGTACATTTCAGAGAGTGGTGACAGTAGATAATTTGAGATTTGAGAGAGGTAATACTAGATGCTCAAAGGTTAATCAATGCAGTGGTATGTTTTTACCCATGAAATTGAAGAGGAATTCAAGATATTACTGTTGAAACCCACCCCTAGCCCCCATTTTTATTTTTCTTGTCTATATTTTAAATGTTTTCAATTTAGAAATGGTCATTCAGAAGACCTTTTTTGGTTTTTGAAAGCTAGCAGAGGTTAGTTGGTCAGAAACATTTGGGTTTTGATATCTAACAGTCTATTGCTAAGGTGTTTGGGGCAAAAGTGCAGTTGTTCTAGGCTAGATGAGGCTACTGTTAGCCACATAAGGTTTTGCACTGTATATGTGTAATCTGCGGGGAGAAAAGACTTCATATGTTCATCAGACAGGTTTTAAAGTGCATACGGTGAAAATATTGGTTGGTAGTGTTTCTGTAATTCAGAGATTTAATTTAACTGTGTTCTGATTTACTCTGATGTGGTTTATAATATATGCCAAGTTGATATATACTAATTCTGTGTGCAAGAACTAAAGTTGTAATATTTAAATTTTTCTGTAATAAGAAAATGCATGCTAGTGAACAGTTCTGTTGTTGACCAGTCCCTGTATTTTTTGTGGGAAGACATTCAAGAAATTGAATTTAACCTAGAGCTTCGACTCAACTGCACAATCCTTGTTTTGCATGTTCCACATAAAATTAATACCTTGTGTTGTTGCAATATTCTGTATAATAGTACCCAATGGGAAATAAAGCAAAGTCTCCAGAGACCTCTAGTGTTTCCTTTTAAAATCTACAGTGGATCATCATGTGCAAAGCCAAATACTGGAAAAGTACCTTCTGTAAAAAGATTGAAAAGTAAATGCGTGCAGCACAGAAGAATTTACCATATGGTTGAAATAGGCAGAATTACAGGCAGCAGTTAAAAGGATTTAGTAAAAATTAAATTTAAAAAAATAAGGAGGAAATGTTCAGGAAGGATTTGGATGTGAAGTGGTAGACAGTTGCCGTGTGGAAATACAGTGGTTTTGCATGCAATGTCTTAATTGTTTTTCCTTCAAAAACCAATATGAGTGACATCATTTGTCTAGGTTTTTTCAACATGCTGATAATGAATGCGTATATCTTGTTTTACACAGAGATGTTGCCAAGAATGCTTTGCTGCGCTGGCGTGCATTTATTTATTGGACATTCCTAGGAGTGTTTGATGCTGTGGTATTTTTCTTTGGTGCCTATTTCTTGTTTGACAACACAATTGTGACCAGCAATGGACAGGTTAGTGTTGGATTTGGTCAGTCAATCAAAGGTCGTTATTTTAATGTCAAGTGTAATATGAACATAGTTTTAATTGTTTTCTTCAAGATTTGCAGCACAGATGATAACTGTTTTATGAGTTATGGTGAGATGGATGGGTTATCTGTTTGGCAAAGTCTGAGCTATGCAATAGGAATTATGTGTAGCAGTAAAGAGAGGCATAGGACTAGATGGAATTTAGGCAAAAGTATTGCTTCAGAATTTACGTAGTAACTCTTCTGTTTCATGCCTAACATGCATCTGATGAATATCTGATTAACATATCAAAAGACTGTTGGTAGAGTAGTTATGAATGATCATAAAAGAGCTCAAATATAACAAGCTTTTTAGTATTTTAATTATTTTTTACATATGGCAGCTTAAAATAATCTATCTCTACTTGCTTTGCAGTCACATGAATGCAAATTTTAAGAACTTTTGCATTTTATTTATTTTACCCATTGATATTTTGGTCTATTTTATTTGTGTGCTTTTTTTTCTTTTTGCTACTTGCTTCTCTTCCTATCCTCAGCTAATGACAACCAGCACTCACATGGTAAGACTATTGTGGATTTGTCATGATATCCATTTCATCTTTCACTGTTCTTTAATTAAACTGTTAAAGAGCAGCTAAATATTTGCTATAATTATTTCAAAATGTCACTTAAACCTATAGATAGAAATGTTCTTTATTGCTACTTTATAAGTACTTAAAATACAAAGAACTTAATTAGAATATAAGGTATATTAAGAAATATGAGGTGTGGTAAAGAGCCATGAACTTTAAAAAATAAGCAGGCTTTTTGCTTCCTTGCATTTTGTTATTTTGTTCTATGCTTTTCTGTAACCTACATTTTGTTGCTGACTCTCTCTGTTATAGAAAAGTTATTACAGTTTATGCTATAAAGCGCTGTAGAAAAGACCCTCAAAGTGAGAGAAAATAAACCGGGCACAATTTTATTGTCTATATGTAACATGCACGTTTGCTAGAAATGCAATATTCAAATACCATTAAATACCATCTTTATGACATCTATCAGGAAAATGAACTTCTAGTGTGTGAGAGAACACTTGTTAAAAGAGCTTTTCTAAGGACAGAATGAATTTCCATTAGACGTAACTGTACACTGCAGCACTTCTTTTTCTGGTACCATTATGTTCTCTGTTAGATGTTCAAAACTCTTCATCAGCTTATATTTATAGTCCTGAAAATTAGACTTCTCATACCTGTACACATTTTGTGAGCGGTTTGTAATGCAAATATTCTGGTTGGGTTCCTTTTTGAAATTTTACTCTACTTCTGTTGCAGACGTTAAAACAAACTCTACTTGATAAAGCTCTAAAGCCGGACTTGTGCCCAATTTCCAAATTCTGAATGTGTGTGTCTACAACTAGATACCCATGTTAATATTTTACGATAAAATGTATTGCTTGATGAGACATTCTGACTCTTGAGTGTCAGAGTGGGTTAGAAGTTTCATCGTCATTCAGCATGCATGCTTGCCTATGTAAAACTTCCAGATTTTGAGTTGCAATTTTAGATTTAAAGGCTTGAAAATGTTAGTGTTCCAGAATAGTCAGAGATACATGTGAGTTCATACATCCATGAATGCTAGTTGGTGTTGATGGTTATTTCCAAGTATTTAAATTATGCTCACGTCTGGAAAAAAAGTAAATGAGAAATTTGAAGGGTTTACCACAAGAATATGCTATTATGGAACACGGAAAAGGTAGAAACCAGGAAAGGGGATAAAAGGGCTGAAGATAGCACTAATACCATCAGTGATATAAGATGATTCAAGTTAGGTTCCAAATTGTTAAAATGGGCACTGAAGCAAAAATTTTGAATTCTTCTTTCCGTCCAATAATTATTTAATCACCATTTTTGCGAAACTAGTAAAAATTGAAGAAAGTCAATGTCTTTCACTTAGATTGATGCCTGTGTCAGACTAAAATTTACTTACCATTAAGGTTGCTTCCAAACATAATCCCCCCCAGGCTGTTTTTCAGTGTTTAGAAGTTTGTTCGAAACTGTTTGCATGCTCTATAGTGATGTTACTAGAATAATGGAAAAGTGTACTTTTAATCACTGAGACTTACTTCATAATGCCTGCCTCAACTATTTCCTGGTAAACAAAACTAAGATGCCAAAGATTTATCCCTTTTTAATTGTTATTAATTTGTGATATTACTTTGTGTATGGTGTTCCACTTTGGATATGACATGGTTGGTGTTGTAAAAACATGTAGTCAGAGACCAACTGCACAAGGAAGGTAAGAAGAAAAGAAGGCACAGTAGAAGTGATTGCAGATTGTAAGTGTCATCTTAGTTTACCCATATAATAAAATGTATTTCCTGTGTGATTTTTTTTATTTTAACATTTGATGCGGAGTAGATTACATAGGAATATGGAAGATAAAACAAATACAGTTGCAGGAGGAGGGCGGAAGTCATGGATAGGATGGGAGCAGGGCATAGAAAAATGTTTAATAAACTAGATGTTAACAAACAGACTTACAAAAGAATGATTCACACCCTGAAGACATGAGTAGTATCTTGAGATAGTGAATGCTGAAAATACATTGTGAGGTTTTGTAAGTCTCACCATCCCATGTTGTTCTGCTTACCTTTCTCTATGCCAAATTAGCAGCCTTATGGAGTCTGGTGTCCCTGTGCTATGACCTCATTTTCTGAGCCAAAAGGCTGGGTAGGTGAAGGGTTTAGTTGCAGCCTGATGCTTTCTATCTAGCCTGACAAACTGAGATAGGGGGAAGGTTGTTTAAAATTTTTTATTTAATCTAGCAGCTTTTATTGGAAATACGGACACATCTGTTAAGTATGCAGAAGCTTAGACTGACACTGGGCTCTCCAAGAGATGCCAGATATGACATGAGAATACTGTAAAAATGTAACTGCAAGAAGAAGTTGATAAAAGTTTGCATAATTTGAAATTCCTAAACCAGATTCCTTTACAGTTTTAACTGTGCTGATTTTTTAATGTTTTTTTTAGGGCACACAAAATATTGTAGCAAGGGCATGACCCTATTCAATTATCATATTAGATACCAGAGTAAAAGTCAGATCAAAATCATAGAATCATAGAATGGTTTAGGTTGGAAAGGACCTTGAAGATCATCATTTTAAAATAATAATAATAATTTTAAAATAATGAAATGGTTACTCAGAATAATGAATCTTTCAGCCAGTCATTTGTTTATTTTTCTAAAATGGTTTACTGTTCCCACTTGATCGGATTATCTCAGCCTAGTTTACTACAGATAACTGGCTTGTGGCTGGCTGTGGTGTCCATTCAGAGTTTTTTCTGTAGCAACATATTTGTGTGATCATTTGCCCATGCGGATCCCCTGTCATCTAATATTGTGTAAGCTCGTATAGAATAATGTAGATGGAAGGGGACCCTGGAGGTGATCCAGTTCAACTCCTTGCTTTGTGCAGTTGCTTAAGACTTTGTCTAGAATATCCCTGAGGATGGAGATTTGGTAGCCTTCGTGGTCAACCTGTTCCAATGTTTTTCTGTCTTCATGGTGAAAAAATTTCTTATAGTACCTAAGCAGAATTTTTCTTGTTGCGGAAGAGAGGTCTGTTGCAGTTCTTCATCTTTGTAATTGTTCTTCAAATATTTGTGGGCAACTACTAGGTTGTTCCTTAACCTCCCCTCCGCCGGACTAAGTCCTTCAGCGTCTCTTCACAGGAGAGCTACAGACTGCTAACCATCTTGGTTCCCTGCCACTTGATCCTTTCCAATTTTTTTCACATCCCTCTTGAACTGAGGGGTCCAAAACTGGACACGGTGTTCCAGGTTGAACCTCACTGTGGCTGAGCAGAGGGGAGTAATAACTTTCTTGATTCAGTGGCCATGTTCCTTCCAATACAGCTCAGTTTGCAGTTTCCCTTGCTTATAGAGAGCGCACAGTGTAGGCTTGTGTTCAACCTGGAGTCCACTGTAACCCCACTGCAACTTCCTTTTCAGCAGGGCCATTGCTCAGCCAGTCAGTTCCAATATATTACACCTCCATAAGTGTAAGACTTTGCACTTTTTCTTATTGAACTTCCTAAGAGATCTGTAATCCCACTTCTCCGATCAATAGAGGTCCCTCTGGACTGAGACTCTGCCATTCATTATGTCAGCCATTCTCTATTTTTGTACCACCTGGCAATTTGCTTTTGATACTGTCTGTGTCACCATCCAGGCGATGGACAGAGATATTCAACAATATCAGCCCCAGTGTCAGTCCCTGATGTAGTTCCCTGATTACCACCAGCCAACCAAACATCAAGTCATTGATCACTAAACTTTTGAGTCCAATGGTTTAGCCAGTTTTCAACTCAAGTAGTATTCCGTTTACCCAGCCTGGGCTTCCTTATCTTCCAAATGAGCATACTATCTGAGTCAAGTGTGTCAAATGCCTTGCTAAATTCAAAATAGATTGCATCCACTGCTCTCCCTCCTTAACAGCTCCTTAACCTGTTGCTCCCACGCTGTTGACTGCTCCTTTCCTGCCCAGGCTTTGCTGTTAAATGCAAGGAGCAGGCTTTGTTCTTGAAGACTTAATATCCAGAATATTGAATACTTCAGCATTTTCTTTAACACCTTTCTCTAGGTTGCCTTCAGTGGACTTACATTTTCCGTTTGAAATTAGAATACCTGTAAATATCCTTTTCATTACCCTCAACGCCCCTCAACTAATTTTAGTTCGAGCTGACCTTCAGCCTGTGTGATTTTGTTCCTCTGTAGCCAGGTAATGCTTTTATGCTACCCATTTGCTGCCTGCCCGTATTGTCATCTCTTGTATGCTCCCATTTTGCCTTCTTGTTCATTGAGAAATGTCCTGCTTGGCCAACTGGGTCTTCTGCAGAAACTTCCTGTCTTCCTGCAGAACAGGGTTCATGACATCTCACCATTTTTCTCTTTCAAAATCATACAGCTCTCTTGGGTGCCCTTCTCTTTTGTGGGTGAAATGCTCTGAATAAAAAAAAGTCTCTTCTAAAATACAGTGTCCTAACTCTGTTGCTTACTTTCCCAACGTTTCTCTGGATCCTGAACTTTGTCGTCTCATAGCTGTTGCAGTCCATGCAGTCCTCTGTGACCATATTCACCACCAGTTCTTCCCTACATCAGGAGGGAATCTCATCATTAATGATCATTTCTGCCCACTTGAAAAGCTGAAGTGTTTTTATTTCGTGATGCAGGTGGGGAGAAAATCAACCACAATTCAAAAGTATTTTATCTTTAAATGTATGTAGAACATTTATGTAGTTACATGGCTTTGATGGTTATCACATTCTTTCTTGTACTGTTACTCATCTGTATAACATGCTGTTGAACCTCCAAGAAATCATGGAACACCAAGGACAGCAGAGGAAGGAGACAGAGAAAAGATGATGTTCAAGAAGACTGATGAAATTGTTGCAGTTCGTTTGTAAATCTCAGTGATTTGTTAACTGCTACACTTCATTTTTACTAAGAAACTTCCCTGTGAACTTCAGATTGAGTGCATTGATTGTGTTTTTTTCCTGTCTGTATGAAGTCTGAGGTGTGTACGCACAAGGGTGAGAAACCAAAATGATTTGCACTGGATAGATCATGTATGAATTCAGTGTTGTGGCTTAAGTGTCAGTTCCTGATACAAAGGCATACATAGCTTTAAGAGGTTTATTCTTGATAGTTGACAAAATAGTGTACAATATTACCTATAACTGCTTTGGACCATTTTTTATAGATGTTTGGAAACTGGACCTTTGGAACACTGGTGTTTACTGTGCTTGTATTCACGGTTACCTTGAAGGTAAGGCATGCTGTATTTTATCCGTTGAAACTTTCTTAGAGCTTGTTTTCTGATTGCTGCTTACTTATATTGGTTTCTCTCTATGACCATACGTTGTCATACTAGTTTAAATTAGTTTAGATACAAGTTTTGCTATCTGTGCCTTCTTAACTGTGCTCAAAATCGAACAACGTTTTTTAGCTAATTCTGTGTAGAATCCTTCCATTTTTTCAAAGGGTGTCATTTTATTTTGTCTCCTGCTGAGTATTCTGTTGCTGCTAGATAGTAATAACACTATATAATCTCGTCTGGGTTTTTTTTTCAGCTTGCACTAGATACACACTATTGGACGTGGATAAATCACTTCATGATCTGGGGATCACTGGTATTCTACATTGTCTTTTCTCTGCTCTGGGGAGGAATTATTTGGTATGAACCCTAATATAAATTGAATCACAAATGTTATTTCAGAAAGGGTTGTTATAAAGTTGTTATGTATTTCACTTCTTTGTTCCAAACAGAATTAAATTTAGCTTTTATGTATTGCAGAACTCCCAATAGCAGTCACATTTTAACACATCAGTATTGGTAATTACAGAATGCTCAGCTCCTCTTTCACTGAAAGGCTGCTGCAATATTCTTAGAGAAGACTATGAAGTGAGAAATATCAGACCTCAGGCTGCCACTGAGGCTATCTCAGTAGTTATCAGTCAAAAGCAGTCCAAGGGTTGGTTCAAGTAGCTGAGGCTGTCAGTATGAGGCAGTGTCGCTGAGTAGGTCACGTCCATGGAGCTTGGGTCTAGCCACCCATCTAGTCAGCTTGTCTGGGAGGGAACTAGCTGCAGCAGTCTAAACTAGGGCCAGGGAGTGGAACTAACATTGAAGTTGTGTGGATGACCAGGAGTCCTGTGTTTTAGCTTACTATTTGCCCCCTTACTTAGCAAAGTAGATTTACTGTAGGTGTCTCAGCGCCTACTTGTTCTACTGTTGGTAAGAAGCTTTTTAAGAATTAGTATAATTCTTGTACATAGCTGATTGAAAGTAGGTGTTGGGGTTTTTTCTATTAAAAAATTCTGTGTACTTGAAACTGAAATTTTTGGGAAGGAGATCAAGTTGAGATCAAGTTGAAACAGGTTCAAGTTCTTATTCTGCCTAATTGCCAACAGGAACTTGAATTTGCTTTTCTTAACTGTAGATAGTGCCCAGTTACAAGGTTATCTTTTCTAACCTCTTTTGCTGGAACTGTTCTACTTTGTATACATAAGTAAACATTTTGAGGGACCAGAGAGAAAGCAGAGGCTAACTGTTGTATGGTGATTAAGGTGCCTTTTAATTGGGAGTAAGAATCTGTATTTCAATGTGTCCTTTGCAGATTAGTAACTACCTGGCAACTCCTTGGATACTCAGTAGCCTCTTCCTCCCCGCCCCCTCTCCAGTAAGATCAGATCTCAGTTTCTTCATCATCAAAATGAAAACAGTTTGCAGTAATGACATTTTCCCTGCTGATGTTTTCTAGCCAGCCTTGCTGTGTATTAGAGATGTAACTAAATACAGCAATGCATTTTAACTTGATTAACTTTTCAGAATGCAAGGACTTCTGTCAAATTTTGGAAACCAGCAGGAAACTGCCCTACCTGTAGATAGGCTTTACATTGGAGTGTTGCTACAAACTGTCCATTGATCTTTGCTCTCAATAAACATGGCTTCTGGTTCCCATTACCGTACAGTGATGGCATTTTAATGACCACACAACTGCTATGGAAATACAGGGAAACATGGAAGTGAAGGCAGTGAAAGTGGGGGCAAATAAAAACGTGGTGAATAGGTTAGGGAGTATAACATGAAACCATCAGAGATGCTTAAGGGAGCTTAAGAGGTATGAAAAAAGGTGTGGTCAACGAGCCTTACTCTGAGGATACATACAAGCGAGTGTGCATTGGGAAGGAGGAGGGAAGTGATGGGTGGGACACTGAGAAGAAAGGAGGAAAATATCTGGGGCAAGACAAGGAGTAGATGGAAGAGCATAAAGAGGATAAGAATGTAACTTAGTTTGTTTTCGCAAGGGAGAGCCAGCATGGGAGGGAGGACAGCATGGTATTTTCTGCAGCCTGGAAGACAAGAGGAAGGTAGTTCTCTCTAGTCAGCGAATGTTTAGATCTCCTTTTGAGAAAACCGGGATGGATGAATTCCCACAAACTGGGAAGCTGAACCTGAAGTATTTCATCATTGTCATAATTATTATATTTAACATTGCTAGTCTTTCTTTTGTGTAATATCTATTTAATCTTTTTCCTGCTAGGCCTTTTCTCAATTATCAGAGGATGTATTATGTGTTCATGCAAATGCTGTCTAGTGGTCCTGCGTGGCTGGGTATAATTCTGCTCATAACTGTCAGCCTTCTTCCAGACGTTCTCAAGAAGGTCTTATGCAGGCAGTTGTGGCCTACAGCAACAGAAAGAATCCAGGTAAAAATATTTGTCGTTGTGAAGTTAGTTTTTTGTATCACAAGTCTCTAATTATTAGACCTCTTTCAAGGTTAGAAATGAGATTAGAACAGAGGTTCCCCACCTGTGGTGTCTGTCACTGGTTGTACACCAGCGACTTCTGAGCTGTATGGTGAATGACACTGCCTATTATTTACATGATGGCGTTTACCTGAACCCTGGGGCAACCCCTCTGCCTCCCTACCAGCAACCATGGGGAAATCAGCTGATGAGAATGGTGGGAGACAGGTATATGGCTCAACGTGGTTCCTGGCTTGAGGACATAAGAAGAGTAAGGGAATTGGGACCTTGGTGAGGGTAGGTAGGAGGCACTTACATGAGCCTGGACGGCAGTTGTTCCTGCTGTCGTGGAGTATTCAGAAGCGCTGCCCACACCCCTGAATTGAAGTAATTCTCTTTCGTACCAAGTCATTCTACTGCATAAATAAAACTCTAATGGGGACATTTTAGTGATTACCGTGCAAGCTGAGCATAGTTATCTAAAACCTGGAAAACCAGCTAAAATAAGCTAAGCTCAACATAAAACCAGTAGGAAAGGAGCATGTGATTTTACTGAAATCCCCCTTAACATAGGGATTTGCACAAGCAGTTGCAATCTTATACCAAGGGACTCTACAACTGTATGTGTATTTATTATTGAATAAATTTAGAATTTATACACTTACAATAAATGTGATGAGTATATAGTATGTTGGTAAGGAATATGTAGTAAACTCATACCAACATTCATATTGCATGATCTGTGCAATATAATACTTCAGACTATTTTATACTGATGCTGTGGCTGTTACAAAACACCTCTATTAAAACTTGTTCATATTCTATTAATAATTATTTCCTCTTTTATATTTCAACTTATATTTTGCCTGTTTTCATACATTATCTCTACATAAATGTGCCTTGCTGTGCCAATGGGAAGAGTATTCTGAAATCTGTTGTCACCTTGCTTCTGATAAGCCCAAAAGGAGAAACTATTGTGTAAATAAAGACTTGCTCCGTTGAGGCTGAAAGGGAAGTCAGGTTCTGTGGAATGCGTGGTACTGTTCTGGGGCCATCAAACCAGCCCCAGTAGAAAATTTTACCTCTTATTTTTGATTCCAGCAAACTTTCATATATTATATATGTTAGAAGGTGAAGTACAGTAGAGGTGTTGAACCTGAAGCTTAATATTATTGCCCTTACCTTACCATATTGCCCATCAGCCACTGGTAGGTTGAAATAATGAGTTACCAGCAACTGCATTTGTAGGGAATAGTTAGCATTTTGATGTTTATTTGAGAAGATACTTTGCATTAAGAGGAAAGGAATAAAGGAACTTTACTTCTAAGGAAAGGAAAATTTTCCTTTTGGCAAAGGTAAAAAACTCTTCTCTCATATTTGCAAAAGTAAACCCCCTTGCCATTGTTTTGTATTCCTTGAATGTACAGTTGTGAAAATGCCCCACTTCAGGAGGACAGGAAAGAATAAAGAATAGCAGAAAAGCATTCCCAGGCAGATCAACATTTAGCGTTAGTGTTTTGATATCTTTAATAGATGTCTCTTTGCTATATATGCCACTTGTGAAAGAAGTTGATCTCATTATAGGTTCTGCATGCTTAATTTTTAAATTCTAAATTTGAAGTCTAAAGAGTGGGACTGAAGGTGGATTAATGCAAAGAAACAAGCTAGCAAACAAAAGCCCCGAACAACGGTATTACAGCATCTCTTACAGACATTGAATGTTAATGCTGGAAAATTAATCTTTTGTAAAGCAGTCTTTGGACTTAACACTGGCAATATTCATTTTTTAATATTAAGTAGAAAATCTTTGACTTTTAACCAGCTATATCCCTTGTGTTTCTTCTTCCCTCTCTGTTTCTTCCTGTCTTCCAATCCGCTTTGTCTAAATAACTGCTACCTTGCTTTAAACATAAATGATGTGCACGGTTACTTCCTACAATCTGCTGGGGAAATCAGACTAAACATCAGTGCCTTTCTGTTGAGCAGTCCACCATCTTTATGCTTTCTCAGACTTCAAGCAGTCTAAGTTTCTAATGGAACAAAAGGTGACTTTTTTCTGCCTTTCTGCATGCTTGGCCATTTCATTCAAAGGACAGTAAAAAGTTTGTCATCAGAAGTTATTTACCGTACTCATTATCTCCATTTCTGATTCACGTCAACTATATTTTGAAGAATACTTTTTAGTATAGTTTTTCCTTCTTCTGTTTGTTTACCTCAAAGATTCTGTGAATCGTTGTCACAGTCCATCACTATCACTGTCATTTTTGTCACTGTTGTTACTGAATTTTACATAATGTTTCTGCCTCAAGAATCTAGGATTCTTAGATCCTCATTTTAATCATTGGTCTGTTGGTCTATCTGTTGGTGAATGCATGTCATGCTTGCATCGTACCTGAGTAAATGGAATAGTTGATGCACAAAGAAGTGATAATTCGGATAATGCTGACGTTACTAGCATAATACAGAAAATGTGGTACTGGAAGCCATTTAAGCGATCTTTAGAATATATTAATTTATCTGCTCTTCCGTGATAGAAGAAAATGCAACTTTTTAATAAGTTATTTCCAGCATGCATTTTGAAACTAAGCTTTCCTTATATTCCATTTTATGAAATTCTGTGGTCCTTCTAGAAGGAAAACAGCTCAAGATCCAGAAGTATATGACATCTAATATAAAGTAAAAGTAGAAGAAATGCTAATAAGCCTTGGATTCCCTACAGTCTGCAAGAAAACTATTTTTGACTTAGTACTAAGACACTGTTGGTTTCCATTGCAGATTTTATATCTTTATTTCTTAACTGGTTAAGATAAAACATACATTTCCTCTTTCTTCCCCCCTTCCAAAATGTATAGTCAATAAAAATTACTGTAATTATCTAAGTCACAGGGAAAACACACAAAGTTTTTTTCACTACAGAAAATTCTGGCTAAAATTGGCTTTTAAGTGCCTTGGGATTGGTTTGAACAGAGCTTGTAAGGAATTATTTTTAAATTTACTGCATTCCTATAAGCTATATTGCTTTCTTTGTAATAAAGGGCTTCTGGAACAGTTGATAAGATTAACATAGGACCAGCAGCCACCTCCCAGCTTACTACATTAGTTCTTCTCAGGCAGTTCTGAGTGTTTCAGTTATTTGAGAGTCACTTCAGTGTGTGGTGGGTGATTATAGAATCGTCTAGGTTGAAAGGGACTTTCAAGATCGAGTCCATTATCATTCAGATGTTTTTAAACATTCTGTATCTAGTTCTGTTTTATTTGGGAGAGCTTTTCAGTTATATATACGCTCACACAGGTGTGTGTGTATATACACAGACATATATGTACATAAAAGTATATGTGTATATATGTGCATGTATATTTATATATATGCGCCTGTGAACTGTTGTCTGTCTTGGGCTAAAACACTAATTCTGCAAAAGCTTTGGAGGAATCTGTTGTCTTTTGGTAATTTTGGTCAAAATCTGCTCATGTCTGTCATACATGCAGTCCCACTGACTCTTTGGCTCAATGAAAGAAGCTGAATTTTGTGCTTTAACTGGAAATTGTGCAGCTGTGAGGTTTCTTTCAGCCTTTACTTTTAAAGAAGAATAGGGTATGTTTTTACTATATCCAATCTACATTAATTGATTATATTTCCTTTTTCTTTATTCTTCTTTCATTTAATAGCAGAAGCTCAGCAGCTCTGTTAGGGAAAATATAAATTCACTTTAAATATCCTCTTTTCATTTTTATAATTGTCACTTTGATTGACAGTGTTTCAGCATTCCCAAATATTTTATTGCTGAAATACCAGGTGTTTAGATTCTAAGCTGTAAATAACTTCTGTGCTTTCATTCCTTTTTAAGAAATATTTTTCTTTTTCTCTTTGCTTCTGACTGATTTTTTTTTTTACTTCACTTTCACTTCAGTCACAAGATCAGCCCATCAGCCTTGTTATGAGATCTCTGCCCTTTGCTGCGCTTGGGGAACCCAAAGTGGTACTTTTGCCTGGGGAAGCCTCTCTGGGGATTCATCATTCTTCTGTTCCTCAAGGGGCTTAGCTGCTGTTGAACAACTGCACAGGGCTCTTAAAACACTGGTCACGAGCAAACTGTTGTCTTTGTCATGTGTCGGGCTCCTCTTCTGTGGAAAACAAAGAAATTGATCTTGCTGTGGGAATATTTGAATACCTTGGTAACTCCCCTGCCCTCTATCCCTGTAAGGTAATGACTAAGCTGTAAGTCGGCCTTCATTAGCACTGGCCCCTTCACCTCCGTTTGTAGCACTCCCTTCGGTGTACCAGTTGTTCTGGGGAGTAGTGAAGCGGAACGTCCGCTCCTTAATTTGAAATCGATTTGACCTCATCATATCACGAGGACCTCTCCCATTCAGTACAGGTTATTGTCAGAGGGGAAAGACCCGCAGCCTACGGTACTTAGTCATGGTGCAGTTAAGTGCAATTAAGTATTTTTAACAGAGTTTGAAATGGAATTAGAAACATCCTCAGAGTGGCTCAAAGGATTAGCTTCAGGATCAAGAAATAGAAACCTTGTTTTACACTGGATAACCGTTCCTTTTTACATCTATCAGAAAATCTGTCACTTTTACAGGAGTTTGCTACAATATTTGCATTTGTACCAAATGGTACCGTTCATTCACATTTCCCTCTTGTATTCAGCAAGAGTCTCACTGTTTTTCCTCATCCTTGCAGAAGAGTATGAGACATAAAACAGCCCTAAATGCACTGGCGAACAGCGATGGGCGACTTCTTGAAGGAATTCTTTCAGCTTCCGAGCCATAATTAGATCAAAGCTAGGTAACAGTACTGTACGTGTTGCCAGTTTGGATTAATTTTTATTGGTGAACTGTGCTATTTACAAATCAACTGTTTCCTCCAGAGTTTTTGATGTACTTTATTAATATTGATACAAAATCATTATGTTTTACTTGGAGAGCCTAGTTTTTGCAAGAGATGTTCCATGCAACAGGTAAGATCTTTTTGTCTCAGACACTTACTTATGTACAGCAAAACAATGAATCCATACACCCATAATAAAGTCCTATAAATACATTGTGTTATGTATAGGTGTTGTGTGACATTTCTTCTGTAAGAACTGCAGTCATTACTGCAGAGTGTACTCACATCGCACCATGGTGTAGAATACATAAGTCAGAAGTAATTCTCACACATTAGTAGTTCATCCATCATCTTTTGCGCTCTTGAATACATATATAGACCAAATGCAGACAGTAAGGGAGGAAGATAACCATACAAAAGGAAGTGAGTTACCTGTGAATAGGACCTTGGGTCAGGAGACTGGGGTGTGTATCCGGCAATATCTACCATAGCAATGTCTTCTGTATAGACCAGCGCATGGCTGCATTGCTGCCTGGGATCAAGAGAGAAGCGTGGTAGCCTTGCCAAATACCTGAGACAGCAGCATGAGTGGTGAGCTCCTAAATCCTCCAAACATTAGGGCAGCAGAATGAAGTTCTCTGCTTGACATCATCTTCTTGCCACGCCACAGATTACACGAACAAGTATACATAAGAAGGTACACTTTGTACTCAGATACATTCCCACCTGGGTGCCGTATCTGCTCCAGTCCCTTCATGCTCTCCTGACTCCAAAAGCAGCACAGGAGGAACTGAGTGAAGGTGCGAAGTATCAATACGTGAAGAGGACAAATGCAATGTAATGTGTAATTGTGTGGGCTTCAAGGTAGTTGAAGGGTGCTTTTGATTTACTTTTAATGACTACTAGACAAGTAGTAGTAGAAAACCTCAGCTTTCTTGAGTATCTTCAAGCATGGCAGATTGAAAGCGCTTGCCTTGGAGCTATGTGTAGAAAAAACATGATTTTATTTTTAGAAATACATATGGTAACTAAAATGCTTCACTTTCTAGCTGGAAGAATAGGAAAAATAGTTACCATACAGTGTATGATTACTTCCTCCGACATTTCCAAAACAAAGTCTGCTAATCTGTTACCTGATTATCTCAATTTTTCTGTGTTAATGTTGGTATTTGGTCTATATGTGTGTTTAAAAGAACGCAGGCTTCACTGTTAGTGAGCAGTTTGGTGTAGTTTGCTGACTTTTCCAAGAGTAACTGCTGTAAGAGAGGTTTCTGATTGCTCTTGGTTATGCAAGAGTAGTGTTTCAAGTTTGCGATTGACATTAAAAATGTAGTATTAAATCTCAGCCAAACTTCTATAGGCTACATCATTAATATTTATTTTGTGAATTTGTCCTTTTTGCTCCTGTGTTGCTGTTAACAGGGTAGGAGGAAGGGAGTGATTAAGAACAGAGGACTGAGTGGCTTATATAGCATTCATGAAGAGTGATTAATGACATTGATTTGAATCATGCTTATAATGCATTTATATCTTAAATACCGTCACATAGCTGCCGTACCTCTATACCTGGAAATTATATGTGCATTTAAGTGAGAAGAATTAGATAAACTCATTGAGGAAAGTGCTGTGCTGATTTTCTTTCAGTTTGTGCACATGTTCCAGGGTCTTGTCATACAACCATGGTGTTACCGTAGAACTGAGTATTTCCTGAGTGGAAGTGTTGATTCTGCCAGAGTATGGAGTGATTATGTGGTACAGATAAATTTTAATGGACAATTAGACCAAGATAGTATTGTGATGTGTAGTATAAATTGCCTGTATAGATGCTACACGTAATCTAAGCAAGTCCAAAATCAGACACTGCTTAGAAGTACAAAGCAAGTGCATTGAACCTCTGGAATTTCCATCTATTAGTACAAACCAACTGTAAAAATTCACTCTCTTCGGAAGTACAGGGCAAAGTACTTGAATCTGTTCTGTCTTAAAATTCCCTTTAAGAAATCCTGACTAAAAAAGTTCAGAGATGGAAAGATGTACCAGGAGAGATCGCAAAATGAAATACAAACCTGATTTAAAACAATTTAACTTGAGAGCAGTCCTCTGTGTCCTCATCTGTTCTCTGAAGAGAACATTGTCAGGTTTAGAGAGTATATGTAAAATTATGCCTGGTTCTGTAGGTCTTAATATAAAACTAATCACGTTGAAAATGGTTGATTGCTCAACATCATGAGGGTTTATACCTTTCCATGAAACAAATAGCCAGAGTGGTGATCTAGTGAAAGGCATTATTATATACCAAGGGCACAATGGCCCTACGGAAGAACACAATTGTAGACTTTTAGCTCCAAAATCATCTATTCACTATGTATTTGTTTTTTTTCCTTTTGACAGAATGCATCGAGGCACTGTCAGGAGCACATCTCAGAATTCACACCTCTTGCCTGTCTGAAAAGCCCAAGATACAGGAGCAGTGACTGCAGCAATTCCCCAGCAAGAAGGTCTAATTCTCATTCTAAAAAAATGATGTTTACGCACTGGAAAGGCGTTGATTATTCAGTACTTCCATCTGTCTTTGGCTATTCAAATAAGCATTGCCGTTCCAGTGCAGGCTACCGCTACAGTGGGTCAGGTTTGGAAACGTCTGTATGACAGAACACCAAGTCAAGCCTTTAAAAACTGTATTTTTGTTTATTTCTTTTTTCAGGAAGCAAACATGTCACAGAAATATATTAAACTATACCTGGCTTTTGCTGTCTGAGGTAATGTTCAGACAAACAGGAACAAGAGCTAGAAGTATGAACCCTTCCAGGCCAAACAGGCCTCTTTTTATGTTTTGAACTACTGGAGCAATGAACAATCTGCACAGTCTGGTACTGTGAGACTGGTAGCACTAAAAATTCTCTTCATCCTGTGTCAAGACTTTTGTGCATTTACTGCTTCTGTCATCTTTAGTCATTTTCTTTGTTACTTGAAGTGTATAGTTTCAGTTAGTGACCTACATTTTGAGATCAACAGTTTTAATTTTCAGCCAGAAGCAATGACCTCAGTTATCTCCAATGAAAGTCTCCTAAAGCATATTTAACAAGTGCTGTTTCTGATTTTCCTCTGTCCTTTTTCTTTCTCTGCTCTTTCTGTAGAACAAACTGGTGTTTCCTCTGTGCAAATCTGCTTTCAAGAAACACTCTCTAATGTTCACTTCCTTGTAAGTGGCCAAATCAGGGCTATGTCTGGTTTTCAGTTACTCTTCCCCCGTAGAAAGATAGGCAAAACAATCCTTGCATAGAGTATGTACACACTGTATGAAGTCAAGTTGGCTGTTAAATAGGTAAATATCGATGTTAATATCTACTCAAAAACTGAATGTAAGCATTTTGCCTAAAAGGTCTTTGTGAATATGTCAAAGACGCAGATTACCCGGTGTTCCTACTTCCTATCCCCGGGACTGTAAAATAGGCATAGCAGAAAGTATTATATATTAAGCTTTTTTTGGCACATTTTTTTCCTTAAAAGAAGAAAGGCTGTTTTTCCAAATAAGCATCTTTTACTACCTGGATTCATCCTCTTAATTTTGATTTTTTTTTTTTTGCGTGTATGGTTAAATACTGGCTAATTGGCTTGGTAGATGTATTGCAAAGCACACAGCTGTTAAGTTTTGCAAGCAAACCACGAGGTGGCACACGGCTGTTTACTAGGAGTTGAACCGTAGTTGTGATACAGAAATTAGTTTGACTGCAAGGATTCTGTTCGAATTACTTCAAGAATGACAGCCAACTTGCACTTCTGTTTTCTCTGCTACATTTATGTGACCTTGCACTAATTCAACTCTTAGCTGTGTCCTTGTCTTGTTTCTTTAGTCCAGTGTTTTATTTTGGGGTGCAAAAATACCTGAAGGAGTAATCTGATTTCAGTCAATTTCAGCCTGGCGGTTAGAACTGGTTAATAACCATAGTCATTAAATACCTCTGGGAGGACATTAGCTAAAAATGTATTACAAGGTGAAAACAAAGTATTTGGAATCAGAGCTGCAGCCTTTATGGGAAGGTGTTGCCAAGACATTGTGAGTTGTCTTTCAATTGGACTAGGGTGGCAGAGAAAATTATCTCCCTTTTTGTGTTTAAAAGAAAAACAGAGGTCAAATAGTTAACTTACTAATTTACTTCTTAGTAAAGAAAAATCAGCTTACTAGGAAATGTTCCTCACAATATTCCGAGTGATTTTCCCATTAAACAAACAGTCAAATATTACTAAAATGCCCTGGGACAAGCAGAGATTGTAGAGTGAATTGTGAAATTTTCAGTATACCAAAGATATGAGAATTTTAAAAAGTCTAATGGTGAGCGCCACAGACGAAGTTATTTTCACCATTTAACATGTAGCACTTTTAAGTTTCAAAGAATGTCCTCATAGCAGTAACATTTTGAAATACGTACATGTGTGTGTGGGTGTGTGTGCATATACTTGCCATTGCAGACTTGAATGTTGGTCAGTTAGAACCGTCCCCTACATAAAACACTGGTGTATATATTTTTAAAAAGTTAATATGGGTATAAATTTTATACCAGTAGCAGTGACAAATTTCTTGTGTGTAGTTAACAAATTATTTGTAATGTATTTTTTAGAAATCTTAAAATTGCCTTTGCACTGAAATATTTTTCATACTGTAGCTATTTATATATCTGTTTTACGCATACATTTGTTAACACACCATTTCTATTTTTTTTTTAAGTATATGTTTTGAAGGCTTTTTTTATACCTATGAGTTTTGGCCACTTAAATTTAGCTTAGAGTGGAGTTGTGGCTGAATGTTAAAATTCTAATGAATGTCAAATTAGAAATATAGGTCTCTTGCTCTGTCAGTCTCACCCAAACTATTGATGTTTTGTTGGTATTTGTGATAGCGGTGATCAGAGTGCTGTACTCTCAGTGCTATACTATTACTGCTAGCTTTTTTACTCTCTAAAGCCTCCTGCTTTTTTACTTTTCCGTGTTCCATCTTTTAGCCTTAAATAAGGAGATTTTTGCTTGATGTTTTTGAAAATGCTGCATTCTTGTTCTGCCTACTAACGAAGCAGTTCATTGCAAACTTCAGGTAGCCCTGTACTTAGGAATTATTGACAATGTTATTCAGGCTGAAACACCTATATAAGCACTTGGGAAATTTTAGTTAAACATGTTTTTTGGAGGAGAAAGAATGCTTGAATTTAAGTGGAAGTTTCTGCTTTGATTTAGCAATACTTTTTCCTTTAAAAGTTGGTACTGTTTGTTTGTTAAAATAGACCATTTAATGGAAAAAAAACCATAAAACATCAACTTGGTTTCACTTGATGTGCTTTTGCTTTAGTCCCCGTTACTGTTACCATGCAAACCTAGTCCACTGCAGCAGGTGTTAACTTGGAGTTTCATTGTAAATGGATCAGATGATACAAAGATGAAAAAGTAGAAGTTAGATCAAAATGCATTAGAATGTTTTATTATGGATGGGACACTGAAAGGAGACAGATTTTTATGTATTAAAAAAAAAAAGAATTAAAGGGGAAAAGTATAAAAATCTATATAACTTCCTAACTTGCCTTGTTTAAATTGTTGCAGCTTTAACAGCATAGTGTCTCCATAACTGCTTCTATAAATGTCTTGAAACTGGTAAGCGCTAACCAAATGTACGTGAAGACTTAGAAAGTATTTCAAGCTTTTCGGCCACTGAAGTTCATATATTCCTGCAGTGGCTTGTGGCAAAAGATCTTTTTTGTTTTACCATGTACAATAATTGTTTGTTCAGCCACTTAACGTAAAAGCTTACAGTTTACTTTCTTGCTTGCATTAGCCTGTTTGTCCTGACCCAACTGGCTTGCAAATATAAAAGGAAAAAATAGCTTAACTGAGCAACTGCACTACTTTTCTTTTGGAAGCCAGTGGGATCATTGTGCTCATGCTACTGTCTCTGCTAAAAAAGCTTTAACGGAAATTTGTGAAAGTATTATGAAAGTGAAAAAGTATGTGATTCTACTTTGCAGAATAATCTAAAAATCAGTTTATATAGCTTTAATTTTTTACCTTACGAAAATTTACAGAATTTTAATCTGCGTTGTCTCTGACATAAATTCTGTGCTATGTACACATTGCATTTTAAATGTCTTTTCATGATCTAATGTAAAGTAGAATCTGCGAAAGTTGCTGTATGGGGGCTGGGGGTAGTTATCTGTGCATTAAACATTAAGGATGTCTGTAGTCATCAGCACCAAATACTGACACTTATTTTTAATTGTACAATTATAGGTGCATTTATTTGAGAATAAATCAGCCTTCAAATCTAATGTTTAGATTATCCTGTACCACTTCATTTATTTGATTTGAAGAGTCAGTGTGTGAATACATTACTGTAAAGTTTCTTTTCAGTGCTATTTTTAACTTTTATTTCTGTAGATAACCAAATATAACTTGTTTATATTCAGTCACATTTTGGATCCTTATGTAGAATATATAAGCAGGAGACATGAATCTGCTCGCAATAAATATAAACATTCAAGACCGGTTTAAGTTTGCTCACAAGTAATTAAAATAATTCTAGTATGAATATGAGATGGTTTCATATTAGTCTGTAATAAAATGTAAGTAGATAACAGAAAATGGAATGACTGTTTGATTTTGTTATTGAATGTGCTTGTAGTCACAATTCTTTTCGGACAGTATACGTAGCCAGCTAAAAATGCAAGCTAACAAAAAGGGAAATTCAGAGAAAGCTGGAACATGAGCGGTGCGTGGGGTTTGTTGCAAAGCTAATAGAAATTGGTACCAGTCCAGGAGAGCTTTGTTCCTCCTGCACAGGTTGGATAGTGCTAAAGTTCTTTCCAAACTAAACTCATAAGCCACACGTGAGAAGATCTGGATTTCCTTACGGTTCTGCTGTGCTGGGTACCCAGAGCTATTTCTCCTTTCTTTTGCAATGTTGGCAATTTAAAGAAACCAAATGAAAGGTGAAAACAATGTGCTTTGCCATCTAAGTTGGTAGCAGTGTTCACAGATTCTTGCAGAAGAGGCTGAGTGCACAGAAACACCATCATTTTCTTCATTTGGTGGTACAATATTAAAAGAATTTCTGTAGTTTCAAAACCATTACAGACTCTACGGTCAGACTGAAGGTATCCCAGACAGCCTCCACAAAGCGAGTCAGAGCATTGGGTTGAGTGCTCTCCTCTTTCACTCTGGAGCTATGTAGAATGCTTAGGCACCTTGTTCGTATATTGGTTTTGCACTTTCCTTAATAAAGATTTCAGAGTAATGCTTTTGTATTTATATGAACTTTTTACCCAAACAATACAAGTGTATTGTACCCATCTCCCTTTGTACGTTAAGAAATGTTGTGTTTCTACTGAATGAGCTTCTGGAGAAGGTAGTTTGAGGGGAAAAGGTAAATATGGAAGATGGTTTTCCCCTTATTCATGCCATGAAGAAAAATGCAAAAATTGCAATTAGGTAGAAATATTAAATTGAAACTCTTTTGGAAAAAAAATAATGTGATGATGCATGGGGGTTTCAGGAGGAACACAGTAGCAAGAGGAGCAAATTACCTCATAAGTAGACAACTTTTTATTTTGCATGTAAAAATACATTCACCTATTTAAAGGAAACAAGGATAGAAAGTCAGTGGTTTCTGAACAGTATTCTAAATTGAATACCTTATGTTTTCCTTTAACTCTTTAAATTATGCTCTTTTAGTAAGTTACATTGTAGAATTAATTGAAAACCATTACTTACACTCTACAGTGAGACTACATTTTTTTTCTGCAATATATGCAATACTGCTGTAGAAAATCCTTCCTGAAGGTATTTTGATATGAAGTGAGATAGGTTGGAGACAGACTGAAGTTTCTTGGTTTTGTTTTCTGCATACTCCAGTTTCCTCAGGTGATGCTCTACAGGAATTTAAAAATAGTATTTGACCATTCTAATAAGGCTTTGTTGTGTGTTTCCATTACACATACTTACAGGTCTTTTCATTGAATTTCCTTCAAATGCTAAAGCAAAAATCCTAACTACTCAAAGGCTTCATTTACACTGTGAAGTGATGGGACAGGAATAAAAAGCGAATATAGCCATTAACTCATTTCGTTATACAGAACAGTTTATCAGATGCCTAGTGTCCCCCCATCTGGGTTTGGATTTTTTTTATTGGAAAATTACAGTTCTTTTTTAACTGGTGAGTCTGCAGTAAATTAATAGCAGTGACTCTTAATTATTTAAGTGTTTATTTTCCATTTAAAGGAGACAAATAGGAGTGGTATTAAATTTTAAACCACCAAAAGGTTTGTTGTTGTTTTCCATTATTCATTTCGGCTAAGAAATCTCATAGTGCATTAAGCTTTTAAAAATACATACAATGCAGTGTCCTGCTAGCTTCAGAGGCTCCCTACTCAGATTGTATCTGGAAGAACTGTTAGCATCCAGTCTCCTTATTTAATGTGGGAAAAACTGATGTGCTTCTTGTTCCTAACAAGGAGAGCAATGTTTTTGGTTGTTAAAAAGCACATCGGCACTTACCTTGAGATTTTAAACATATTTTGTAAAGATACTTCACACTGAAATGTTAACCAAATTTGAAAGCTAGATCTTACAATTTAATAAACACTGGGTTTTAGAAAGAAGGAAAACAAATCCCGGTCTGAGACTTAAGACCATCGAGTGGTATGCTGACTTTCATTTCAGAAAATATGTCCAACCAAGTAGCTAGCCTGGAAGAGTATTATTCCAGGAAGTGCTGAGCAGCTGTTTTCTAAGATGATTATAAACTGCAGAGCTAGAGAAAGTTGTCAGTATTAATTAGGTTGAAGTCTAATTGTTTATTCCCAGCTATGGAGAGGTACTGTGTTACCTTACAGCGCAGAAAGAAAGACCTCACCTCCTAAGGGATTTCGGGCACAAGACCATAAAGCTTAACACTGATGCAGTGACGCAACTCAGTAACAGTTGGGATTCACTTGGCTTTTAAATGACTCTTCTTAGAAAGTCCAAATTATGTATTAGTTTAGCCCAGAAGCAGTGTTTGTGCATCACTGTGCTGAAAGGAACCGGTCCAGATGGAAAAAAGCTGAAGATCCTTCCACTGTAGATTGTACTGCAACACGAGTCAGGCTTCTCTCCGTCCTCTTGGGTAAGTCCCACAGCACATGATTTGGAATCCACCTTCCTTGGAGGCCCTGGCCTGCACGCCCATGGGAAATGCCCCACTGCCTGACACCCTCTAACCTCACTAGGTGTTCGTTAGAGCAGCTGCTCAGAAAGTGAACTTACACCCATTGTAGTGCATGTCCACGGCAACATTTCCATTGTTAACAGGTTTGAGTCCAAGGTGATTTTACTCCTAACCAGTACCGGTCTATGTATAACATAGTAGGTGCTTACTGCAAATGCTTATAGCTGTTGGAGATAATTCTGGGACTTCATTTAAAATCTACTTTTTCGGGGGGTGTGAGTTTACATATTTGTTCCCAGCCTAGAAATAGATTTTATTTTTCTAAACAAACATTCTATTCAGTTACCTCTGTTTTCCATTCTGAAGACCGCAAAACTAGGAAACAAAATTCCACAGCATTACCACTTTACAGTCAAATGAGAGTAAGGCTGATCAGCTTTACCCCCTGCGCTGCCACATTGCTCATTGTCTTAAAATTATCTTGGTCTTCTAGTTACGCATCATCATACCAGGAACTTTTACCGGCAGCTAAAATGCTCTGTACAACCATAAGGTAAACCTTTGGAGAGCATTTTTCTTAAAATGAGATTTTACTCCTAAAGCTGATTATTTAGTTGAAATTTTTGTAATTGTACACACACAATTTACAGTCTTTTGCTGCCTTCTGCACAGAAAAGTGGAATTCATGATACTGCAGCAAAAAGCTTTTAATGTGCAGCAATTCAAAAGATTCTGTAAATCATAGTACCAGTGCTGGCTAAATCAGCTGACCTAAATTTAGCAAGTCCCACTACAGCCATTTCTAGAGTATTGAGGTCTTTCTTTTGTTTGGTTCTTTGGGGGGGGGTTGAGGGTGGTTTTTTTTTGTTTGTTTGTTTGAGGTCTCTGATCTTGTTTCCTTGTCATAAAACTAAACAAAAGGTGACTCCCAGTCTCTCACATAAAACATGAGCAACTCATGGAATCATAGACTATCCCGAGTTGGAAGGGACCCTTGAGGATCACCAAGTCCAACTCCTGACTCCCGTCAGAACAACCTAAAAGCTAAACCATAGATCTAAGTGTTGGCCAAATGCTCCTTGAACGTCAAGAAGCTTGGGGCCGTGACTGCTTCCCTGGGGAGCTTGTTCTAGTGCTTCACAGCCCTCTCCATGAAGAACTTTTTTCTAGTGTTCAATGTCAACTTCCTGGGACCCAGCTTTAAGCTGTTTTCTCGCATCCTGTCACCAGAGAGAAGAGATCAGCACCTCCCTCTCCGCTTCCCTGCATGAAGTCATTGTAGACGGCAATGAGGTCACCCCTTGGGCTTCTCTAAGCTGAACAAACCAAGCATCCTCAGAAGTCATGCCCTCTAGCCCTCTCACCATTTTTGTTGCCCTCCTCTTTGTTGCCCTCCTTTGGACACATTCTAATATTTTCACATCCTTCTGATAATTGTGAGGCCCAAAACTGCACACAGTACCGAAGGGGAGGCCACACCAATGCTGCACGGTGTGCAGTCTGATGTGCTGACTGAGGGATAACAAAGAGTTTGAGGGAATTTGGAGAACAGCAACTGCTTCGACCAGCCAGCAGGAGTAACTTTCAACATACACAGTTAGATGGGCACACACATTTGGTTAAGTGAAAAAACATTTGTGCATGCAAAAAAAAAAAAAAAAAAAAACCCAAAAAAACCTGTATGTAACCTAGAATTGTCCATTCTAAGTGTTTGACTAGGGTTTCAAACATCAGTGCTTGTTCAACACTTGTTTTCCCTGTAAGTAACAAATGGGGTATATATGTTTACATCTCCCCTTTCTTGCCTCTTTTCTAGTACCTGATATGCTGGGGCACCTCCCTTTCCCCCCCAGAGTCTGTTTTAGCCCTCCATGCTCCATTCTGAAAGAAAAAAAAAACAAAACACATTTCTTCCAGGACTGAGGAAAGCATAGTCTTGATCTCTCTTTTTCGTGCTGTCTCAGAGGAGCATTCAGCAGGCAAACCAGCAGACCTGAAGCAACATGACTACCACCACAATGGTTACTGCCTTGGTCACTTCCATCCAAACACCACAAACTGCACGTACATGCACACACACCCCCGGTGTGAATGTCATGTGGGAGATAATCTCTGCATACAGCTCTGTTGCTTTTCCCAGGTCTCTCTCTAAGCAAATTAAGACTCAAAATAAGCTCATCCTTCCTTTTCTTTACTAAAATTGTGCATGCTTTGGAAGTTAACCCTCTCCCTATTGAATCCCTTTATGCTAGTTGCTCCAAAAGGATACATGGTCTCATGGGCCTTTTTCAATATTTTTTTTCTTATAAAAAGTTGTGATTTGAAGGTATTGGAATAAGGGAATTTTTAACCCACTGAGGTTATTATAAACTACCTGTATCCTACAATTTTGGCTTGAGTAACACATTACCTCACCACTCACATGTTTGAGAGTCTGCAGGGAGAATTTTTTTTAAGAGTGATAGTATTTGTAAGACAAAAGTCCATTTTAATATATACCTAAAGATTTTAAGGTAGATTTTAATGTAGAAAGGGAATGGCTGTTTAAATTCTAACACACACACCCGGCAAAGGAAATTCTTATCCATATCTAAGAGATACATTTCCCTCATACTGATCTGGTTCTGCATCAATCATGATTATATCCTTCAACTGACGTTGGGCAACATGCCACTATCCTGAGGCCATGAATCTTTCCATCGTAGCCTATCTGAATAATGCTCATGCGCTCAACTTTGGCATCTTGTATTTCCAGATGTAGTTCACGAGAACCATCTGCCAACTCCTTATTTCCAAATATGTATGAACGCTGAAATACAGAAAGTTGAGAGATTATCTTAATTTCACTGGCAACTAATCTGCTCATTCGAGAAGTCTCCACCCTTACCCATTGTTTAAGGGCTGCTGCTATTTTAGAACAGTAAATTATTGATTTCTAGAAGGCACTCATGTTTTTCATAAGGTTAATATCCAACCACCCTATTAACTTTTTAACTGCTTCAAGTTTATGAAGATTTACATTCCCCTGACTTTTCCCAGGGGTGCACACTTAACAATTCTGATTTATTACAATTAATTTTATATCCAGGTATTGAGCCAAGACAGTATGTTTGGAATCCAACTGATCTAAGGAACCAAGTGGGTGTTGTGTGAAAAGCCCAGACTGCTGCTGCTAGGCACTATACCATAGAATCCATGATACTCTTGCCTGTCTGATCATCATCTACGTGTGGACACTATGGATGCCATATTAAAATATATTGGCTTGGGAATTAGGAAAGTATTATAGTAGCACAAAAATAAATTTCCCTGATACACATTAGAGTTCAGTCATCCTCTCACATGGATTGACCTGTCAATCTGATGACTGTCCATTTTGAACGTTTGTCTTCAACTCAACTTTTACATCACTGTTTCACAGACATTTCATCTTACTGCCCTGTTACACCACTCTTCTCTTCTAATAGGGTTTATGGGTTTCAAATCCGTTTATTCTCTACCACCACACTTGATGTAGTCAAAACTAACATGCTCTTCCTTACTAATATTTTTAAAGAAAGTCCATGTTTTTGTCCAGTCCCAAATGCTTTCTTTCTTTCACTGTTAGTCTTCACCATTACGGTGGTGCACTATTCAGCTGTTTCATAGTGCACAGTCCAAAATGCTGATCTGCAGTTTGTGTTTCCCACAGAACAAGACAGCAGCACATTATGACTTCGAAATCATAGAATCATAGAATCATGGAATCATAGAATGGTTTAGGTTGGAAAGGACCTTGAAGATCATTGAGTTCCAACCCCCCTGCTATAGGCAAGGACACCACCCACTAGACCAGGTTGCCCAAGGCCACGTCCAGCCTGGCCTTGAACACCTCCAGGGATGGGGCCTCAACAACCTCTCTGGGCAAATCCCTTCCTTACATGCTGCAGATGAAAGCACACCATGCTTCTAGTCCCAGGAACTTTTCCACTCTTCTCTCCCTCTCTGCCTCTTCCTGCTGAGGCAGGAGTTAAGTGGGAGCTGAGTAGCTGAACAACTCAACATCAAAATATGATCCAAGAAGCCAAGCGTGAGGTTCAAGTTCAAGCACTGACAGCGATGTATGTACAATGCAGGTGTCTAAGCTCCCATTGCAGCCAGCAGAAGATTCTCTGTTGGACGATAAACTGAGAATAAGAACAACAAATAGTATCAACAACATATTTTTAATCATGACATTCAGCCCAAATCCTTTACTATGTATTCTATTTGTTTGTCAGACATTAAAAATGTATTTGCTGTCTAATGGTACCAAATATAGGCACATTCCATTAATAATTTCAGTTCTTTTTAAACTTAAAGCCCAGGAAAAAAATCAACTAGGAGGGAAAGAAGACATATGTGGCAAAGGATGTTTTCCATCCACGTCCAAGAAAAAAAAAGACAAAATATTCTCAGTGTTTTCTGTCACTATGACAACATAGACACAGAGACGTGCAAAATTTGAAACGTGAATAGCAAAGGTAGAATTTGGGGCTCTTGCACAAGCCATTAGCAGGATGGACTTACAGCTTCATCCTCCCACATGATTTTTGTTGCTTGTGGCCGTGTCCCCAATACACAGATTAGGACTAATCTCATTTAACTGACAAGGTCTGGACCTGGCAGCCTGAAGCTGTGGGGTTTTGTAGGACCTAAGTATCTTTAGAGTCCCAGGTCTCTAGCCAGGGAATCTTCCTCCTTCCATTTAGATGTATTCCACACTCAGGGTTACAGGCAGATCTCCCAGTCCTCCCAACACCTATAATCGCTGGGGGATGGCTAACGAGAGGCCTGGCCTGACTCTTGTAACCCTGAGAGGAAGGAAGGGAGGAGAGGAAAGAGAATCACGTGCTCCATACATCACATATGCTTTACAGGCACCAGAAGGTGGAAGAGTCTGATTCTGTGCCAACCACTAAGAAAAACAACAGGACAGATTTTCCATGGTCACTTCCAGCACAAATTTGCTAGAAATCTCACATATTTGTGAAATCACTGTACAGGGAGATGCTTGCCCTGTAGAGTTCCCCATGCCTGTAGGAAACCACCTTCTGCCTTGTGACAGGCCTTTGAGATTGCGTTGCTCAGGGAGAGCCATACCTAGCTAACCCAGGCCCTTTGGGGAAGCTCTGCCATGCAGGGTAGCTACGGCAAGCATCAGCTGCAGGAACACTGCCCGCTTTGTGTTGCTAGCACTTTCCACACAGTGTTGGTTCGATTACCATGAAAGAACGCAGAAAAGCCCCTTCTGGACTTCAGAACAGTTTGGAGTTTTTAACCTACCCTTTTAGAGCAATATAAACGAAGAATCTTCCTCCACATTACCTACGGTGTCCCTTAGTGCTACAGATTTCCTAGTACCTTCCAGTAGGAAGGTCCCACCAAAGGATTCCCCTTTATCAGCTGATTCCCTGGAGAAAATTTTCTTCCTGGTTTATTCATTCCTCTTGTGTCTTACAAGACTGGAGTGTATCTTGACTCTAGTTCCAGTGAATCATAACAACAAATGGTAGAAGACTTAAAATGAATGGCTTCCTCTCCAGAACCCCATGTGTCCTCACACAGGTTGTGACAGCGCTTAAGAAGTCTCCCATTCTACCATCTGGTTTTTACAGCCCAAGCCTGTACACTGCTTTTTGATCAAAATGAGTTCAGGAAGGGCATCAAAGAGCAGTTGGTGTGCACATTTCTTTTTCCTTTTAGCTAATTAGCTTTCTTCCCATTCAATGCACATATTTGAGTGTCTTGCCCATTTGATTCATCCCCAAGCCAGTTCCTTTTGGTGCAATCCCATTTGTTATGGCAATCATCCTGTGTTTCATCAAGAACTCTGGTGGGTACAAAAGGATCATCCAGCCATGACAAGCTCAATCTTCAGCAGTGCCCTTTTGATAAAATCTACCTTACAACAGGCTAAAAGGACTACTGTGGGCTACACTGGTATTTCTAGCACATTCAGCTTGAATTTTCAGCAACAGAATAACCCTGAAATCAAGAGTCTTTCTATTATTTATGGAGAGACTGCTGTTATTTTTAGTGAGTTTCTAGGATTTGTATTAAGGTAAATATTTCATACCAGAGGAGGAGGAATTTCTGGAGATACTTTACACCATCAGAAAGCAGAGTATGATTGCACAGTGTCCCCTGAGCCTATGAGTCATGTTTGTTAATGTTCACGGTGTTATAAGACGACAGGCTAGGTTTTCTGGTAACATTTTTGCTCACATCTTGCAAAAACATGGAATTGTGCAGCCTGCCAGTGGGATTCTCTAAAGTCTGGGCTCTTCCTTTTCCCAGTTTATCACATATTTGCCACTAATAAATCATTCAGCCCAGTGCTTTATTGCACATATCTCAATTGCTCTGATTTTTTTTTCAGACTGCCTTTATTTCAATCAAAATTGTTTTACATCGTTCACCACTTATTGCCGCAATTATAAAAAAGAGAATCATCGTCAGTCTATTTAAAAAAAAATAAAAATTTCAATTCTATCTTCCCTGTGGACAATCATTACTATTTTATTCTCATCATGTTTCAAAAATCTTCCTAACGTACCCTGGAGAACTTCTCCAAATAACAGCTTTGAGGCTTAATTTTCTGCATATTTTTTCTCATCAAATTACTACGATCTTACAGACAGTTTCTGATTCTGTACAAGATGTGGCTTAGACCAGTTGCTCAATAAATAAAGGTCTCGGATATTTGGTAGACACAATTCACGTAATCTCTCCCTGAAAGCCAACCTGTTGTCATTTTGTAGCCCCTCCAGACTTCATAACTGGCAGAAACAGGTACAGCTCATTCTAAGATAACTTCACACTTCCTATAGCACTGTAGTTAGATCTGCTTTTGCTTGAAATACATGCATGTAGAATCACACCAGACCACACAGAGCACACAATAACGATTCCCTGTTTAGATACCTTTGTACACCTCTTCTTACTCCTTACAATTTAAAGTAAACGGGTATTCTAGAGTGTTCTTCTGGATAAATTTGGCAATGGGCACTAGGCACTAGACCGGGAGAAGTTAACTCCTGAACTTAAAGGGCCTTCACTGAAAATACTGTCGCCTGTCCTCCCAACACGACTCCCAAAGCACAGCTACCCAGCAAGTATCAAACATCTTGCAGAGTTTGTCCATTGGTCTGCCATGTCTGTGCAACAGAATCATAGAATGGTTTGGATTGGAAGGGACCTGAAAGATCATGTAGTTCCACCCCCCTGCCGTGGGCAGGCCACGAGCAGGGCCTTCTTCGATAGATGAGCATGTCCAGCACATTCATCAGATCCTTCTGGACTTTCTCATCCCAGCTTTTGTTTGAGTTGAAAAGTTTAAAAATAGAAACAAAAAATCAGCAAAAGTACCCCCACATTTATTTATAGCACTTTCACACTGATAGGGCACCAGAAATACAATGTACATGCATTTGAAGGAGGTGCTCTGTGGTACAATTTTTTGCCAGAACCATAATATTTCATTGGTTTACAATTCCTAGGAATCCCACCCTAATCCTTCTATTTAGGATGGATATCTTAAGATATCTCAGCCTAATTCCAACCCACTTTTACCTTCAGCTGTTGTAATGTCAAAGCACACATTTGCTCTAGTGGCTTACTTACTTTTTTTATTAATTTCTTCAGAACTCCTAAATGCCATCTGTTCTTGACATTTGCTTGAAACTTAACCGCTTCCCTGCTGAAATTCACTCCAGCTTCTTGGCATGGCTGGAACAAAAGAGCATTTTCCATGTAATATAGCATTCTTATCAAAGCCAATGTTATTTTCATGAATATACTTTATTTAATGCAGAAGAACTAACACTCGTGAGGAAACAAAAGAGAGGCTATTCATAAAGAGATAAATTTCTTCCATATATTCTGATACTACTAGCCAACACAACTAACTTCTTTTGCGCAAAGATTTCTACAGAAACCCTGCTCGATCAAAAAATGCTCAGATCTTCTTGTCCGGCTTCTCTTTGCTTGAAACCAGTCAGTGCCCAAGGTTCTGGTTTGACACAGAACACAGCGGGGATCGCAAAAGTCAAAAACCTCATGTTTCTACTAGCAAATAAAGCAGGTCAAGCGCTGTCCTTTGGCACAGGAACCAGCTGGCACAACATGGCTTGCATACGCACAACTAAACTCTCTTATCTCCTGAAATAGGTCAGCTGCGTGCAGACGGTCTGCTGGGAATGGCCCCTGGACCACACCGACCCATGAGCTGTGCTGGGAATTGCTCCAGAGACTGCTAGTTTGCTAGGACAGGACCACACTGGGGACACCACCACCAAGGAAACAGTACAGACGATGACCACGTGCCACAGTTTGAGCCTGAACTCTAGCCCTGTTTAGTTTACTGCTACAGGCGTAGCTATAGGGACGGAGATCAAAAAGTGCATGCAACACAAACCAGAACTGAAATCTAAATTGTACATTTTATTGATGTCTCCCTTGTGCTTCACAGACTCTTCTTTCAAAGCTATTTTTGACAGTTATCTCCAAATTAAGGCTTTCTCTCTGCTCTTTCATGTCATCATTAATTGGCCCTTTTCCCTGGACAACCAACCAGATCTTTTTAACCAAAACTGAAAACATTCTTGTGAGGTACTGATTTTTTATTTTTTTTTTAAATAGTGATTTATCTGAATCTGCACTTTCTCTCTGCAGAGTCCCCAGTTTTGCAGTGAACTGTCGCAGGGTCACTCTTTCCCATCGCATACTGCGGCACAGGGTATTTCATAGAGAACAGAGCACAGTTGCTGTTAAGGCAACTTGGTTACCTACTCGCATCAGGTTCTGTTTGACCTGCATTTTGGGTTAAGCTGCAGTAAGAAGCCGCTAGATACTGAAACCTTGTTTCTATAAGCCATTTTCTGACGCTACCTTGGGTCACTGGGCTTTAACAAAGAGCATTTCAGGTTATTGAAAAGACAAGTGCACACAGCTTATCTCTGTCATCTGATACCTTTCTAAAAATCAGATAGATGCCTCTCACTCAAGAAAGAGAAAGTGCAAGAAATAGGTGGTAACCCTCCTTTGTCCGCAGTCCTGGAGTACTCTTCCTGAAAAATTGGTTCCCAAAATCTGCGGTTTGGTTATCATGAACGTAAACCACTACTGTTACAGCAGGGGCGTAGAGAGTAGCATGAAAGACTGCTGACTGCCTGAGAGGAGAAAGGTTTGGGGAAACACACATCACATCCTGGGTGCTTTCCCTGAAGCACACACCTTCTCCGCAGCACCCATTTTCCATGTGTTTATACATCCAGCACACAAAAGCACACATAGTGTGCTATTTTACTCATAGGCAAAGTTTTTACCATTCAGCAATACCCAAATAAGAAAGCAAATACCCATTGTTGGTTGGCTTTTTTTTTTCATAACGGGAAAACTGCCTAATTCACCTCCAGCTGTTCAATTGTCTGTTGAAGATGTAAACACAAAAATCGTTGTTATCTTTATATACTCATACAGGTGGAAGCAAACACACCAGGAGCCAACACTGACATACCAGGAAACATTAGAATCGAGGCTGCAAAACTTTCCCATTGCTCATCCAGGTCGTACCTCTGCGCCGTTACGTTCAGCTGCCGTAGTTTTCCAAAAGACGGGACGATGCTCCTACAGGTTGCAACGGCTTTCCTGGAAATAACCCCTTTTTCCTAGAAGGAAAAAAGGCACGTGAAGACCCTAACTCCCACGCATCTTCCCACCTGGCGAACACCTGCCCCTCATAACCGGGGCTCATGGCGGCCGCTGCCTCACCCGCCTGTTGCCGTCCGGGCAGGTGAACCAACTGCTCCCCTCAGGAAAGCCCGCCCGGCCGCCTCCCCACACGCCCCCGGCCCATTAATTAAGATTCATTAACCTTGTACCTGTCGATGGCCGCGAAGAACAAGCGCAATTCAGCCCTCGGGTTAACCCCCTTTCCCCCCTCCCTCACCCCCTAAAAAACCCGTTAACGGACCGGTTGGGTGTGGCGCGCAGTGAGGCGCTGCCGCCGGCCCCGCCTCAGCGGGGTCCCAACGGCCCACACCGAGGGGGCTCGGTGAGGCGGGAGCCCTCGCAGGTCGTCCCCGCTCCCTCCTTTGGCGGTCCAGGTTTTGGCCCGGGCGGAGGCCGGCCGCTGGCGGCGGCAATGGGACGGGCGAGGCGTTACAGGTGCTCGAAGGAAGCGGGGCCGGCGGGGCCCGGGGCGGGGAGGAGCGCTCCGCTCCGCTTCCCCGCCCCGCCACACAAAGGGCCGCCTCGCCTCAGGGAGCACACGCAGGGTGGGGGGTGCGCCGGTGGCGGGGAGAGGAGCGGGACCCTGACAAAAGGCAGCCCCTCTCCGCTTCGCCCCCCTCCTTCCCCAGGCTGCAGGCGGGGCCCCGCGGCGCCTTCCCCCGCCCTGCCAGCCATCCCACCGGCCCCGAGGGGAGGCGCTGCCCCACTCGCCCGGGCGAGCTGCTGAGCGCCGGCGGCAGCGGCCACCTGGTTCTCGGGGCAGGGCGCCGAGGGAGGTGAGTGGAGGCGGGCGCCTCGTGGCCCGCGGGCAGCACCGCGCAGCCCGCCCGGCCTCCGCTCGCCCCCGGGGGGGAGCGCCACCATCTTGCCGGGGGCAGCGCTGCCCCGCGGGCAGAGGGTTAGGGGAGCCCCCGGGCAGGGGAGGTGGGGGGAGGGGG
>VUYV01000200.1:910185-1046741 GCA_008711295.1 Anarhynchus alexandrinus | reverse complement strand
GCGGGGGGGGGGGCGTGCGTGTGGGGGGCACGCCCCGTGCCGCCGGCCTCTGGGCTCTCCTCACCGGGCACTGGCGGTGGGACTTCGCCCTCGGCCACCGGGACCCCCTCGGTGGGGGTTTTGTCGGGGGGTGATGGTGGTGTTTCTCTTTCTTTCTCTCTTTTTTTGTCCCCCCTCAGTTTCGGTGGCGATAGGTCCGGGCTGGGGGAGGAAGCGAAACAAAGGCAAGCACAGGAACCTGCCTGAAAACGAAGGGATAAATAAAACCAATGCGGTGGGCGCCACGGGATGCCCCCTCCTCCCTGGGGGTGTTGGGGGGGGGGGCCTGGTGCTGCCCCGCCGCAGGCTGCCCTGCGCTGTGGTGGTCCGAGCAGGGCTGGGGCTGTTGGTTTTTGTAGTAGATAAATTAAGCATCCCGGAATTAGAGAAACAAAGCGGTCCCCTGGTACGGAGATGTTTTAGATGCGGGGTTTTGTTGGCTGGTGTTACCTGCAATGGTTAATCACGCGGACTGTAAAATAGGATGTTTCTGCCGCTTGTGGTGTTTATTTACTTTTTGTATTTCACTGAGGCTGGGCTGTTAAAATAAATCAGCCAGCTGTGTTGTCTGTAGATTTGTTAGGGTTTGGGTTTTTTTTTTTTTCACTTCTCTTTGTATCTGCAAAAGGAAGGAGGCTTAAGTGTTTGCAATCTAAAAACCAGAAAGGAATATTTGTTTCAAGATATTTTTAGCTGAAAACCTTGAAAAAGAATGTAAAACTTTATCTTGATACACTTGGCAATTGCTCTTGCAAACCCTTTATTTAATTTTTAAAGCCAGTCTGATATAGTGATTTCAGAATGACTAAGAATGTGACTAGTAAAGGCTCAGAAAACAAATAAAAAGAAACCAAATTTATTTTTTAAAAGATCTCATATAGGTTGCCTGTTTGTGACAGTCTTCAAGTGCTTTTCAGAGTTTATTAGTACACATACAGCCTTTCTGGCTTGGGGATTGGAACAGTCAAAATAATGTTCAGTAGCAGGGTCTGTGTTTATTAAATGTACTTATCCAGTGCAAATTTGGTTAGCATATTGAAAAATAAAGAATACCATTCTAAGCAAAAGTACACATCCTGTCATTTAGGTAGGAGGGGAGAGGAAAAAATTTGATTTGGACCCTAATTCAAGAAGGTGCTAGAGCACATGCCTAATAAAGGCACAGTCGTAGGGCAGAGAATTGAGCATTGTTTTCGTACTTGTTGATGTTGTGTGCCGTTTCTTGTGTTTTGGACCTGGCTGCCACCATACAACCCTCTTTTCTGTCCTTATCCTTTCTATAGGGAGGTCTGGGCTGCATCCGTGCAATTTTTTTCTGTTGAACTTTGAAATTCTTGTTTCAGATGGCTTCCAGAAGTTATATGCTTCACTGATTCAGGACTGGGCTGTATAAAAGTAATTGCAGAAGTTGGATGGAAAGGCTTTTTTTAATGAAAAAGATGTCTGTAAAATCAGTCTTGAAGGCAGCCACCTGTGTGCACTGTTGAGGCTTTGCAGGAGCTTCAAAATAGATACCAGGTTTAATCATCTTAAAACTCAAATCTACTTGAAATTTTAAATACAGTGCTCCTTTCAAGATGAAAGTTATTGTCAATTGCTATTTCTAACAACATTACACTGCTGGGTAAATCTATAACAACTTCATTAGGAAGTATTCAGCATGGTTACTTAACAGAAAATTAAATCCCAAATAAATCAGAAGAGAACTTACATCTCCTTTCCTAAAGGATCTCCTTTACTATGCGCTTCCGTTCAGTAAATTCTGCAGGTACAGGATATTGGCAGTACTCTCCATCTCTGTAGACAGGCAGTAGAGAAGGTTTCTTGAACCTTAGGAAACCTCAGCCGTGCTTTTTTCCCCTGTGTGTGTGTTGTAGTAAAAGGCTGAATGCTCAAGCTGCAAGTCTTGAGGGTTTTTTTTATGGGTTATTGCAAAATGCTTTTGATCTGCCACAAGCTGCGTTTGGGAGGGAGGAGGAAGAGAAGGGACTTGTGGAGTAGATGTTCTGTGAGCCCTTTGAAACTGGACACCTATTATATGTTTGTCAGCAAGTTGGTGGGACAAAGTGACCCAAGTGATCTCTCGGAGACCTGTGTCTTCTAAGCTGAGGAAAGCGTGTACTCCTGTTTTATGGTCACTGAACAAAGACGCTGTCCTCGGAGTTTTCTCTAGAAAAAATGGTCTTTGACATTCCAAGTTCTGATTTCAAGAGAAACTGCTAATATTCTAATGCTTTTTTCCAAGATAAATAAATTAAAAATAAACAGAACATGCCATGTATGTAGCATACATTTTGCTTCTTTTAACTGAATTAAACAAGTTAAACAAATGGTATTTGCATAGTGTCTTCATGCTGGTGGCAGTGTCTTGTGTTTGTCATGGCTTTGCACGTGCAAGAATAATACATTGGTGAGATGGGAGTTAGGGTTTATCATGAGAACAACTTGAATACGGGAAGATTTATCAGCCACTTAGAATAAGGGGTCAAGCACATAACCATCTCATTCTCCACAGAATGCTGCGTAGCACTATCAGCTTCTATTGTGTTTCAGGCTTAATTTAAAAATGAAACTTAGCTTGTCATTCTCTGGGGTCTTGAGAAAAATCTCTGAAACGTGAGCCAAGTGGAAACAGATACAGACTGTGAACAGTTTTAAAAGAGATGTAAACTGCTCTCCGTACCATTTTAGAGGACACCATGTTCAGGCCAGTGTGATTACTTGGTTTCTTGTGGATGGAAGTAATGAGTGGGGAAAGAAAACTCTGGCATGTGGGGGCAGTGTGAGGGGGTAGGAGGAAAAAATTTAGATACCTAATTCCAAAAGCTCAGTTTTCAGGAATGTAGGTGGTTTGGTGGGAGTTTTAAAGACTAAGGAAACGATGCGTTTGCTAATAATGATCTCTAGGCAACTAGAATTCTGTAATATGGTGCTTTTCTCACATTTACATTAACACTCCTCAGACTCTGATTTTCTTTGGTTATATTCACTGAAAATAGGGAAGGTCTTTTGCCCACCATTAGGCCTGAAGTTTGTACAAAATGAACAGCAAACCACTTTACAAGTCCAATATCATATTAAAGTTGAGGACCTCTGTTTTTTCCTGTGGTGAATCCAAATTAGAAATAGTGAGTATATAAGGTCCAGATTTCTGAAGGACTTGAGATGCAGCTCAGGTTAGGATGCTTGGAGCTGGTGGGGGAGGAGAAGGAACAACTACTGATTCTGTCCTTACCTCATTTCATACCTGCAAGAAGCTGTTCCCTTGCCCTCGTGCTCTGCTCTGACGGTCTGCGGGCAGCTTGGTGTGCACTGGGCCTGTATCTCTGAAAAGAGAGAGAGAATTTGACTGTGTACTTGAAGCTATTCCTACGCCTACGTGCAGAGTGGTGTAGGCAGGCAGTAGGGGAGGTTGCTTGAGTCTCGGGAGAACTCAGCTAACTTCTGTGACGTGTGTAAGTTTACCTTTTTATTCTTTTTCTTAGATGTCTTAAACTATGATGCACAATTCTGGGTTAATTAACAAAAGATAAACTTTTCTTGTGTGGCTGCCCCAAAAGGAAGAAAAGACAGCTGAGGGACTTTATTTAAACTTGTAAGTGTTCCTCAAAAGCGTAGTGGTTCCCTATAAGATGAAAAGTTGAATAAATAAGAAAGCATTTCTCTTATGAAGCACATTTGATTTTTTTCATTCCTTTGAAGAGGCCTCAGTTTAGCTCTTGCTAATTTCTTTGAAATTAGTATTTCCTACATAAGCCTGTTGATGATTTCTAATGCTTTGTGGAAGGCTTTTAAATAAAAAATGAGAACATTTATCTTGAAGGACTACTAAGTACTCAAGTTAAATGTTGATCACAGTAAAGCTCCAAATGAGAAAAAAAGTTAGTCCTTAAATTGATTTTGGGTATTCTACATTGCCCTAGAGAGAGATGAGAATGTCTGGGGCTTTGTTGCTGCTGCTTTTTCCCCCCATCTTTCTGAACAAAATGTGAAAGGACCGGGGGAGCAGCAAGAGTAGAAATACAATATCTCCATAGGGTAGTTTAATAGAATTCTAAAATGCTTTATTGTTTTTATTACATGACTTATTCTTTGTGGCACTTTATCAGTATTATATGCAAAAGCAGGATTCTTCATCATACAAATTTAGGTTCATCCACAATTGTCTTGGGCTCTCTCACATCGATGTGAGGGGCCGATGAGCCTGAAGAGATGTGCATCTCTTTTACTCCAGTGAATGCTGAAGGCACATGGGTCCAGTAGGTTCTTAACTTAGAACTCTCGGTTTAATGTCTGAGTTTAGGTGGGAGGAACCTGGGCATAATGCATGTGTCTTACACTGGCAAAGTGTAAAACACGTATTGTGCAATGGGAAGAATGGATGGCCAGTATTGCAAAGCATAAAAATTGGAAAGAATGCTGCAGGCCAGATACATGCATTTAAAATAAGGTTCTCATCAGAACAATATTGGTGGGTTTAAATACCAGTGTATTTTAATCCATTCTAAAATAAAGAAACGTTAATTAGTACTATACAGACATTGGTGTCCAGTTCAATCCCATTTTCCTGCAGACACCTGTGAGGTACACGGGTGAGCTCTTACTTCATCAGCTGGACTCCACTGTCGCTACTGATATGGGTGTACTGAGCTTGGTGAATTACTACGTTTAAGCCTGCTTATTCAGGCTGGATAACAGATTAAACAGTTTTTCTTTAAGAGCATTGGAATAAAGTGTTGTCATGTTTATGGAAAATAAAGGTGTGAAATCTTAGTAGGTGCTAAATTAAGACCAGTTTTCCCAACATTAAATATATTTTTTCCCCAGTGACTGAAATGGAGCAATGATGAAAGCATGGTAAAGCTGCAGTGATTAAATGCCGCATGAGGTAATTCACAGGACAATCTGAAAATATTGGACAAATGGTCTTAGATGTGAGATATGTTTAAATGTTTGTGTTACACCTGACTAGAAATAATGCCCTACCTAAACAACCAGGGAAATAGCTGAAGAAATTGTGTTGTGCGGAAGTAACAGAGATCCAGTAATAGTGTACCGACCGAGAGCAACCGGGACCGTAGGAGTCAGGTTTAACTGCCATGGTGAAGTGCTTGCAGAATATGGATTTAAGTTTCTGAGATAACGGGATGCCTTGTGTAATCTGGTTACATTTGAAGATAATTATTAACTACTCCCTTTGCAGTGCTATTCTTGAGTTCAAGGGGGATTTTGGGTGGGGAAACCGCAGTAAATTCAGTGAAGTGTGTGTGCAGTGTGATTGAAATAGAAGGACTCTTGCTTTCAAAAATGGCTCTTTTGTCTGAATTTCATAAGGAATGGTTCAGAAAGTGTTTGCACCTTAATTAAGAAGTAATGTGGAGTGCTACATAATAATATTACATATTACTTCTTAATATTGCATATTAATACATTATTGGCCGCATACGTAATTACAGTTTCAAACCTAAGACCTGAGCCATTTAGCATGCTGTCAGACCTTGCAGATGAAGCACACTGTGTACCTAATTGATATCAGAATAGCTGATATCTACCTGCAGTAAATGGGGGGATGGTGGCCCCTACCTGACACTTCCTCTGGAAGTGACTGGCATCACAGGGGGACAACAGAGCTTTTACACAGGGACTGTGAATTCACAGTCACCCGTTGTACCTGCCGTGTTCTTGGTGACTTTCCTTCCTTCCCAACCTAGAGCACATGCCAAAGCTGTAACGTATCTGTGCCTGTTTTCTTACAGTGGTAAGGAATCATCACGTTCATTGCATGTACTCTGCCAAGCCCCATGTGTTCCTGTATCTTTGCTGTATCCCCTGTAGTATTATATTTTGATAAACTTCACTGAGCTGAGAAGCAGGCCCTTATCTGAGTTTGCACAAGTTGTACCTTAATAATTAGAGAGCAACAAGAGCAGGACTGCTGCACAAGAGGGGCCAAGGCAGGAGCCGAGGGTGGCCCTGGCACAGACTCATTGGCCAGGGCACTGATCGCAGGGTCTGAACACCTGAACTGGGCGGTGGTAACAGGCTCTACCAGCTGTCCCTGACCTGGCAAGCAATGAAACTGGTCCCTCCAGGGAGTCCAGTCAGAACTGAAAGGATCCAGAGCCAGGACTCAAAGCAGGGCAGCAATGTAGGCCTGCCCAGGGGACAGGGCTGTAGCCAGGCATGGCAATCACATAGCTTAAGAAGGGACTGAAGGCCTCGGGCTGAATTTATGTGCAGCTCTTGGGCCCATGGGTAGAGGTCCTGGCTGAGGCTGGGCAGGGCTAGTGAATTCTACCAATGCCTTCTGGCCCTGACGAATCCAAATTCTGCCCTTGCTTTTCCTTGGGTGTTTCACCAGCTTTGATGTCTGCAATCTCGTTTAAAACAAAACAGAAAACCCCAATACCAAAAGCAGTATTGGTTTTAGTATGCAAAGCTGAGATTCGGGAGCAGTTGTTAAGACCTGTAAGTGTCACAGAATCACAGAATTTTCAGAGTTGGAAGGGACCTCTAGAGATCACCTAGTCCAACTCCCCTGCCAAAGCAGGATTGTCCAGAGCACATTACTCAGGACTGCATCCAGGCGGGTCTTAAATCTCCAGAGAAGGGGACTCCACAACCTCCCTGGGCAGCCTGTGCCAGTGCTCTGTCACCCTAACCGTAAAGAAGTTTTTCCGTGTATTTGAACGGAACTTCCTATGTTCCAACTTGTGCCCGTTGCCCCTCGTCCTGTCATTGGGAACCACTGAATTGTGTCTGGCTCCATCCTCCTTCAACCCACCCTTTAGATACTTGTATGCCATAATAAGGTCTCCCCTCAGCCTTCTCTTCTCCAGGCTAAAGAGTCCCAGCTCTCTCAGCCTTTCCTCATAAGGGAGATGCTCCAATCCCTCAGTCAAATGGAGGTTTTGTTCTTGAGGTTTTTCTCTTGGTACATCAGCCTAGTTTTTATGCTGGTTGAGAGCATTAGTTTATCTTTGGATGTTTTGAAATAATAAGAAAAACTACTTGTGTCTGCAGTATCATTGCAGTGATCCAAGAGGAAGTATGTCCATCAAGGATGCTGTGACTATTTGGAACATTTTACATTAGCTCTTAAGAATAAGTTGGGGTTTGGTTGTTTATTTTTTAATATGTTTTCATGTTTATAGGCAATCTTGGTCAAGTTAATTTTGTGAATGTCTTGGGGACCTGCCTCTCTTCATGAAAGTATGAAAAACATACGTAGTGATTATGTCTCAGCCCTCCCATATTTTTTTCCCCAACTTCTTTGCCGTGTGAGTCCCTGAGCTGTTGGCTTAAAAACTGAGTTCACATTGGTGCTCTTAAAATCATAATAAAGATGATGAGTGGGTCAGAAAACTAATTAATTAAAGTAGGATTAAGGTCATAAATGTGTGTCTCTAACTGCATGTTTGGATATAATTATTTCTGGTTATCTTCAGGAGTTTCCATTCCTCAAGGAAAGGCAATAAATTAAAAATTTATTCCTAGAGTAATTTTCTGACTACTGAAGCGTAGATCCAGCTGCTTTTCAGTTCACCTTGCACAGGAGTAGGGGAAAAACTACTGGAAGTTTTTGGGATTTTTGTCTCCTTCAGAGGAGACTTCCCTGTCTCTGCCCCAATTCTTGAGGTAAAAAGGAGAAGTTCTGGACAGGAAAACTTAAAACTTTGCTAAGTGGCTTTAAGAAGCAAAATCTATTAATTTAATGTCTCAAGTGTAAGGATAATTGAAAGAACTTCCCCTGCTCACACAGAAATAAAGAAAAACATTGAAGTGCTATGAATTGCTGCTTTCGTTAAAACCCCTGTGCACATGCTGTTTAGGTACCTGCACGTGCATGCTTGTGCCCATCACTGCAATGTGGCGTGTCAGACAGTTGCAGATGCAGCTTAAAAGTACATACCATGTACTACCTACATTACTTAAAAGCAGCATGTGCTTTAGTACAGCTGTAACTGTTTGCCACTACCTGCGCGACAAGGAGGATGTGTGCACTGAACCCGTTGGGTTTGGCAGCTATAGAAGGAGTTGAGTAATTTGCTTTTAACTGCACTACCTATCCTCTGAAAAATTTTGCAAAGTCTGGAAACAGGCAAAGAGAGAACTGAGGAAACTGGCAGTATGTTGGCTAAAATAAAACAAAATTACTGTCTTTAAACTGGGCAGAAGATGCACCTTGCAGTAATATTTGAAGAGTGCTTTATCTGGAAATCCTCTCTTCTGTTGAAGTAACGTATTAAGTGATAGAGAGAGTACTTTATCATTCATGGGTGATTCCTGGGAGATCAGGTGCTACATAATGCAGGAGTCTTTTTTCTTTTTTTTTTTTTGGCTGTTTCTTTTTAAACAGATAACCCTTTTATACTTTCTTCCGGTCTGTAAAACTGCCAACTTTTAATGTAATGTAGAGAATCCTTACGTGTGTCATTGTTAATATCCATAGTCTGGAGTGATGCTTTTGCTCAAGCTAATCAGGAGCTAGAAACAGATACCCTAGAAACACACAGATTTAGATGCTTATAGGAGAAAAGGAGATCATGCATCTTTTCCTTAACCAAAAAGCATTAAATTTACCTGGAGAGATGCACATCCCCTGCTTGGGCTTGGATTTTTCCAGATAGACTCAGGTTTGTTCAGGTCTCTTGTGCTTGGAGGTTTGGGCCTTTTTTTTTTTTTTTCTGTTGCCCACATGCCCTCTGGAGGAGAGCAGGAACAAACCTGTCTCTGGATGTGGTGTAATTTCCTGAAGAAATGGCAGCTTGCTAGCACTTTGCAGAATTCCCAAATACCTTTTAGCAACTGTAAGTATTTGGAAAGCTCAAGCTGTTTTCTCACGTGGAAGAAGTCTTTTACAGTTAATGATGATTTAGTTGTAATTTCAAGAATAACACCCTTCAAGAAGGGTGATTTTTGTTTATGTAAAAGAGTAAAAGCACCATAGTTCTCTGGCATTCATATATGTAAATTGAGAAACCTGCAGGTGTTCAAGAACATGCTTGCTCTGGTACCTGTAAGCACAAATAAGCCTGGTAATTAGCTCTATCTAGGCTAAGGAACTGTTGCCCCTTTCTTCTGCTGAAGAGGAGGGCAGCCCTGAAGGACCTGGGTGCTGTGTCAGAAACAAAAGCATCTCTTCTTCCTGCAACGTTTCCGGTTAATCTGTTTATGAAAATTTCAAACTATAATTTCAGCCCCCTGTACCATGGGAATCATAGTATCTTATTTTTAGTTGTTATTATTGTATTTTTACATTATTTCACTTTTTGACAGTCCATGTTCTGGGTGTTTTTTCACCTAGTTAAACTTGGTTTCAAAAGGTATTTTTAAGATAAATATTTACTTGTTCTTGCTGAAAATAGAGTGATATTGATTTTTTTTTTTGCCTTTATGCCGTTGTTATTAACATTGTATGTATTTCGGTATTTGTATATTTTGGGGTTGTTTTTGTGATTAGTTCTGTGAGCTATGATACAAGCATTTTGAGAAGCTACAGGGGACTCTTGGAGGTTTTTATTCTGGGTACAATACTATGGTTGGCTATTCCAAACTGCATATGATACCATAAATGCCTATTATAAACTGCATATTTTTTCTCTAAATAAAAATAAAGATATGATAATCTGTATGTAACTGTCAATTTTAACATTATTTGAACCTTTTCTTTCAAGTAGCTGGGGGTTTCTCTTTTTTGCGGAAGATGATTTTCTGTTTGTTTTTAAATTTCAGAAATCAACTTACAGCATTTTCATGTCTGACTACTGGTATTGGAGGTTGATCCCGTGCAAAGAAACTGGAAGCTGCAACTGTTTTGCAACAGCCAACCAGTCTAATGAAGAGAAAGAAGAAGATACAAACCATCAGGTTGTGGTGTCAGATATCATGCAGCTTGTGCGAGATAAGCAGGAGGTGCCAGAAAGCACAGCAGGTGAGAAAAATATAGTATATTTTGAAAACTGTCCAGCTGGCTGCCAAACTGTGTTAAGAAGAGGACTGAAGAGGACTGTTGGCTTTAAGAATTTTAGCAGTGGTGTCTCATCACTAGCAATGACAGTAGGGCAGGGAGCCCAAATAAAGGAATGGAGGAGGGTGATTTCACCACAAAAACAAACGTTTAGTAGCAGCTGGTGAAGAATGAAGACCTTTACTCGGGAGGACTGGTGACTGTTAGAAGAAATTAAAATAATTCCATAAATTAATTGATTAGCAAAAAATAGTCATCCTGAAGAAACCTGACCTACCTTCCTACAGTTTTAAAACCATACTCTAGAGAAACTGCTGAGAAGCAAGTACAAAATACCTCTGCGCCTTAGCACATTGCTTTTGTTGCTGTGGTCCATAAGCAGAAAACTGTAGTGAGTACTAGTTAATGGTTACAGGGGTTAAGAATACATTTTTTCCTGTACCATCTGATCTTATATTTACCCGTTCAGGAGGTTGTTGCATTCATATATGAGCTATGTGACCTTTGCCTTGATACTAGTGCAGATGGACTATAATTCTATAATTTGATTAGCAGTTGCATCTGGTAGCAATTGGTCTTTATTAACACATCTTCATTTCATTTTGTTAAACAAGTCTTTAAAGAGCCTCCTAGGTATATAAAAAATATCTACACATATTCATGCAAACTTCCCTAAGCTGGAAAGATGATCCAAAACCGGAAAGGGGAAATTCACTAAAATGCAGGTTTGCATTTAATACACAATTACAAGGCAGGATATGACTCCTTTGTCATAAAAGAAAAAAAGCTTATTCTTTCAGCCTGGATGAGCTAATGATGTTAGTGCTACTACAGAATGATTCATATTCTGCTCTGGCTTAACAGGAAGTAGTTATTAGAGTAATCATTTTATTTGTGTTCTACTGAGGTCTCAGCCAGAATACAAGATTTCTTTTGAGGGCAACAAGGAAAGATGCAAAAAAACCCAAACCAAAAAAAAACCCAAACAAACCCTGCAGAAATTCTGGAGGAGGATGTCAGGATTGATGAGAGGGTTACAAAATATGACTTCTGTGGAAATAAGGAGGGTGTTTCTAGACTACAAGAGAAAACGGAAAGGAGAGCACACATATTCTGACTTTCTAGTGGAGATGTTTGTAAGTTACTGAAGAAGGTGTACATCTGCTTGGAGGATTTTAAATGGGAAATTGCTATTCCTCCTCTCCAGAAATTCAGAGGAGAACTGTGTTAAGTTCAGAATAAGGGGGGGGGGTGGTGGTGTATTCTCCATTGATGTAACAGTGAATCAGTGGTTGACTGGTTGATCTACAAAGGCAGTTTAGTAAGCTGCACAGATCAGAAAGAAAGCAGTGAAGGTGGGCCAGGAATTGGGTGTATATACATACTTCATAGGCATGGGACGGCCTATAATAACCTGCACATATATTTGGCTATGCTAATTTCACCTTTTAGCTGTGGCTGCTGTCCTTTCACTGAAGTCCACGTGAAAGGAATAGAAGGTTTAGTGAGAGAAGTTCTGGACTGTTTCCTGGCCTGAGATGTAGCAGATTTTTCATTGAGGATTACATCCATGCCTGGCTTGCCAACTGAATTGCAAGCCGTTAATCAAAACTGAAAAACACCTGATAATACTCTCTATGCCTGGAAAAAGTGGGATGTAGTTTAAAAAAAAAATAAAAATGTTTGTTTTCTTTCAACTTGAAGAGAACAGTGTGTAGACTGGGAAGGGAGCTTTTCCAGAGCTAGGAATGAGAAACTTAGTTGCAGATAATTTTCTGGTAAAGTAATTAAACTTTCAAACTAAATTCAGTATGAAAGCTCTTTCTGTGTCGTAAGTAATACTGTTGCTAGTATTGGGGATTGAATGAATCATTATGTCTGTGGCCATTTTATTGGGGTTTGATTTTAAAAAATTATTGCTCTTAATTGATGCAATCTGCATGTTAATATTTTCTGACTTTATCAAGGGACTGCTAAAACGAATCTACTCTGAAAAGAACTACAGCGGCATTATATAGTGAATATTTAAAAGGGGCAATTTGTATGCTGGGTATGCGGTTGCATGAGCAGTTGTTTTGCTCTAGTTCTAATACTTGTTCAAATACTTATTTCAGGAAAAGAAGCAAGTATTTTTGTGGTTGGTAAAGAAAGCTGTAGTGCCTTGTTCTGTGAAGCTAAGCCTTATAGTCTTCTGCTGGGAAAAGGCACAAAGAGAAATGCTGCTGCAGAAAATAAACTCCAGCAATGTTGTTGGAGTCTTTTCCCTTCTCTGTTTTCAGCTTCTGTAAGCAAATGTGAAGGGTCTTAGTCTCTCATGCAGACTAGTAATACTGTAGGATGGAGAGCATCTTGCTGCTCTTCTAAGTTAAACCATATGTTGCTGTTGCTGAAGTTTTAACGCCTTTGTTCCTTCCCCCTCCCCAGGAACTCATCTGCTATACTACTGATACTATATTCATAGCAATATTTTTACTGCAATGTTTTCCTAGAAGTTATAATTAAGATCAGGTCTTCATTGTGCCTGAGAGTTTACACACAGAGAGAATGTGTTGCATCTTGGAAGGCTTAAAAACCTAGCTTGAAAGCGATAGATAAAGAAGCATGCAAAATTGAGCTTGAGGCAGAGCACAACCAAGATGGAAGCATGATAACATCCAACCAACTTGTCTGTGCTCTTGCCTCATTTCAGATTGTGTGTGTAATACATCCTTCCCCTTGTCTTCAGAAGAGGCTGGAAAATGGAAAGGATGGAGGCAGGGAAGACAATCATGAGTCTTTCAAATTAATTAAATAAATAAAACAGTATTTCTATAATTTCTCAGTGCCTGTTCCCTTGTTCTGCCTGTTTGGGGTTGGACTTCAGGAGTGCTGTGCTTGGAGATCTGTTTACATAACAACAATGGGGTGGGTTTTTTGAATGGGGCTTTTTTTGCTCTGGAAATGGTCCCCTTCAAGTGATTGACGCCTTTTCTTTGTTTTGTTTTTCCTCTGTTCAGTTCAGATCTGTTTGGAATATAGTCTTATCACACAGGGTGTTTTAGCCTCCTGCCATGGTGCTAAAGCAATAGGGAAGCAGAAGAAACCTTTCATTGAATCTCGATTTGCTAGTGTGATGTCTTGGGAACTGTAATTGCTGATTTTGTAACAAACAGCCATGAGGGTGCTACAGTCAATGCTTTTACAAAAGTACGGGGACTGTCATGACTATGCCCAGGTTTTGAGGAATCCAAGGTTACAGGTGACTGCTGACTGAAGTCTCCCTGGTCCAAACTTACCTGAGAAGACACGCTTCGTGAGTAGAAAAAAAAATTTAAAACATTTTAAATTATAAAATTGGGTCTTTTAACCATTTTACATGATTGTTAGGATTTTTGCGTGAGAAATTACAAGGCAGCTGAAAAGACAGCTGAGTGACTGTGATGTGCCAATTCTAACACTTGTAACAGTGTTGCAAAACACACCAATGATCTCTTAAAAGCTGCTTTTATTGGTAGCTAAAAGAGTGCCAGTGTATTTTTGGGGAGCAGTCCTCCATTTATGCAATGTATTTGGAAAGTTCCTTGATTCTTGGAGCTGGTTTATGTTGTCTCATCAGTATCTCACTAGAATTTTAATTTTAATTTACAAAGTTGTGTACGCTACAGCATACCTCAAGTAACAACTTGATGAAAAACTTTTCTCAAGGGATCACTTATGAACTAGATTATTACAGCTAGCAGGTATACGTAGAAAAATGAGGCTATGAATATTATACCAAGTATTTTTTATGAGATTGTTTACATACTCAAAAAAAATTAATTAAAATGTCAAGACCAAAATTGTGAGGCAGTTGGAGATTTCTTCTGTGTTAGAATTCTCTGTGTAGCAAGATGGCTTTTTTCATTGGAGTGACAACAGCCTGCTGTTGTCTGATTAACATTGGTACATCTTCTGTTGAATGAAGATGGTGTAATAGAGTTCTAAGCCTGTCTGTGCAGATGCTAAATAGCCTATGACCTTTTTTTCCTTTAAAGACAAGCCACCTAGAGCAGGAGTCCCTAAGCTGTAGTACACAGGCCACTTAGCGATATGTGGTCCAGCACAGAGCTGGGAGCTATTGCAGTCCCTGATGGTATCTGTCATAATGCTCAAGGAGGGTGGAGACTCAGGATTTATTTTCTTTTTTATGAACATACCGTAACTGTTGGCAGAGAAAAGTGTTTGTTTTGCTGTACGCTTCTCTTTGTCTGCTTGGTGGCAGTGGGTTGTCTTCAAAGAACTGGCTGGATTTTACTGTGGGAGCTTTTAAGTATGTCCATGCTGAGCTTTTTGTTTTGTACAAGTAGTTTGATATGAATTGCATGTCCAAGTAAGATACAGCAGATATTACATGTGCACAGTTAGCATTTCTCAGTGTTGGAGGCTATTTGTTTACAATGGAACTCAATTTTATAAATAAATGTCTTTACAGACCTGTTCCTTTACTGGCAGCTGTAGGACTGGTATCAGTCTCAGCACGTTTGTGAGCCAATGTTTTTATACGTTAGTTAAAAGAGGTACTTTTTATTAAAATTGAATTTCTACTGGAGGAATTCGGCAAAATCTTACAAGTTTAACTCCTCAAAATGAGACACGTTTAAAGTTAATTGGAATAATCTGTCTAACAACAGGGAAAGGATAACCTTTGCATGGTAAACCTCATCTGTGTTGTGTTGCTGCTTCAAGTAACAGCAATGAAATCCCGGCTTGATTAAAATCAGTAGGAGTCTTGTCAGGATTTTCATCTTAAGACTTTTAAGCTATGCAGGTTAACCAGCCTCTTAAATGAAATTAATATTAAACATCTTACTCTAATTCCTTCTTTCCTGGGAATTACAGCAGATATGGAATATATAAAAATAACTTTTTGTTCAGCTAGTAGCATTCTGTTCAAGAAGTTAGAGCAGAAAAGCTCCATTAGCGTAAAAAGGCATTGCCAGCTAAAAGTGAGTTATGGAGAGGTATTTCAGTAATGTCACCAATAAAATTCAGAGAGCGTATGTGTGCATATATATATATGTCTGTAATTTGGTGCCACACTTGATGAATTTTCAGTTCAACTGCTGTTTCCTTTCCTGCCTGTGTGGGTATTTCATACAGTAACAGAGAAAGAATGCAGCTAAAAAAAAAAGATATTTTAAGGAAACAGTGCTGCCTGAAATTACTCTTAGCCTTTATTAACTTATGCAGCTATAATGAAGGCTCGAAAGCATTTTTAATTTTTCTTCAAAGTTCTCTGAACCCAACTGGGAAAGATTTTAGGGAGATGTTCCAAGTACTGTGTGCTGCAATGGCTTATACTGATCCATCACAACTTTTAATGGTGTATTAGGTGTACTGGGAATACCTTTGCTGCATTGTTGCACTTCCTTCTAGTTTTTCCCTATTTTCTGTTGTAATAAGCAGCCCAGCCACAGCATTTGCATTTTTTTCCCTTTCTATTCTCCCATTTCCTAGAGAGTCTTTTGCTTTTCAGAAAGAGTTTGGCTGGGGTTCCTTGTTAGCTGTGAGATCACATGAACCTGGGAGGTATAGCTGGAGCTCTGCCAGCCTGACTGTCTGCCTTCATTTTGCTGCCTGTCCTGTGCTTGGAGAGCTCCTTGCCAAGGGAGAGGCAAACACCAGTAATCTGTACAGAGAAGTAAGGACTTCTAAAATTAAGTTAGGGGGAAGCTATACCTGCTTTGTTCTTGTCCTGGTTTGAGGTAAATACATGCATGGTGTTCAGAACACTTTCATGGTAAGATGTGGTGCATGTAAACGGTAATTTGGAGTTTCCTCAAATAGCGGCATTTTTATGTTGTGTATCTTTCTCTTTTGATTTAAATCATGCTTCACTTTTCAGATATTATCCATGCAGGATTAGATACTTGCTGAAACTAAACGAGGAAAGCTTTGTCAATTCTGTTTAGTCCCTGACATGAGTACCTTTGGGCCTCAGGTGGCTCTAAAGAAATTGGAAAAGTGCCTAAGCAGCAATGTAATTGAAATTCAGAGGGGGTTACATGTCTAACCTGTTTAGGCATTCTGTAAATCCTGTTTTTCTGTATCTGTAGGCAGTGGATATCTTTGTAAATCAGCTTGAACAGGAAAAAACAAACTCTATTATAGAAAGTGACTTATTCTTCTGACAGGGTAGTGCATGACCTTAGACATCTCATGCCTCCCATGTGCCCCCCCTAGGTGTAACGAAGAGCAGTCGCATGGCAAGTTGAGAGTTCTTCCTTGCTTGTTGCCTTCTCTGCTTCTGTAATGGCAGATCGCTTGCTGGATTTGGTACTCACTTCTAACGCCATGAAGATGGAGAAGTTGTGAATGTAAACATTAGGCCTTGCATAGGTGCAATAGAAACTGTCTGAGCTACAAGGTTTCACATGCTGCCTTAATATCATTTCAGTGTCACCTACACTTTTGTAGGGTAAAAAATGGTGGATTAGATTGACTCACTGGCTTCCAGCTGGACTGTTTGTTATGGAAATAAATTGCTTTGCCTCTATTGTAGTCAATACCCAGATTAGATGTTGGGTTCAGTTGTTGCCTCTGGCACTGAGGCATTACTAAGGGCTGTTTCATACAAATGGACAGATTTGCTTCTGTTAATCAGTGCACACTCATTAAGTGTTTAAAAAGTAAAACCATCACTACATAGGAGGGAGCTTTGATAGATAATGATAATGGAAGGTAATGAAATAAATGATTTAAGGTTTTCTTTTTCAAGCCTAATTTTTGCATTTTGCTATAGCTACAACAGTTATTTATGTCCACGAGTGAGGTGCATAGAAATCTTCCTACCACTGGAAATAGACAGCTCTGTGGGAAAACCTTTTGTTCATTATTCACAGGTACAAACTGCAGACTGGATGTACACTGATATGGCTGGGCTTCGTTGCTGTTGAAAATTGTGCTGGTTAAGAGTTGTCTAGAATTGGTTAAATGGCCAGCTGTCAAAGAAAAAATCTTTTCCTCCTGCTAAAGATACTGTGTTTGTTTTAATTGCTAGAGGCTAAAGAGAGTTTATTTAATTTGGCCATGCAATTTAAGTTACTTAGTGAGCAGTTTTATTTTCTCAGCTTATCAGATCTGCCTAAGCCTATTTGTTGATCATAAGGTACATTAGAAAAATTGTGATTCTTTAAAATTATTTGTTGCACATAATTAGATTATTGCTTGTAGTATTAAAAACTGTAATCTAAACTAATTATTGAACAAATTAATATATTTTCCATTGACCATTACTAAACAACTTTTTATGTAGAGAGGAAGAGGGAAATAAATTTGATACTGCATCTGGAGTCTGTCAATTTAAGCTTACTGCTGTCAAATTTGTGTGACCTGTTTTGGAAAGGCTTACCTGGGGAAATGTACTTTTGCTAATTACTAAGTGTGTGGAGGGAGGGAAGGCTCTGCAGTAGCCCTGCAGCACATGTGACTTCCGTCCAAGAATTATCTTGGGGCAGAACAGCTATGCTGAAAATGATGGATTGACTTGGTTTCTTTTAGGGAAAGCAGCAGTGGAAAATAAGCTGCCTGGGATTAACTGCTGCCAAGGAGACCTGTCCAAAAGGTGAAGGTTCCAGGGAAACCACATCAATGTTGCTTTTGCTGAGGTTTCTGGGAGGTGGGGAGCAGGTCCTTGAAAAAACAGGCAGTCTTGGCAGCAGCTTCTTTTTCCAGTAAGGTGTGTGAATACATGCATGAAATGCATGTGCAGAGAAGGTACTGGAGACCTCTGTAATGCTGTTGGGACTTTCAAAAAATCCAATTGGAACAAGGCTGTTGGGCCTAAAGCAGAGTCAGTCCTCTCAATGCTGCTTGAAGTCCTCTTCACTAGCACTCTGCTGAGAAGAGGTTTTTTCCGGGAAAAATCCTGGAAGTTTCTTTTTCCACATAGTCAGGGCTTGCAGTCAGAGGAGTGGGGAAAAAAAATACAGCAAAAAATGCCCCGTTACACATGTTAAGGAAGCTGGTTTACTTTTTTTCCTCTCCCTATTACTTCTTATTTTGAGAAACACCTCTCATTTTAGAACGTATACTGTATGTTCTAGAACTATACTACATATAGAAATTTGCTGTTCCATCTGTGTGCTGTAGTATGCTTTTGTACAATTCCAGCTCTGAGCAATAGTGTGATGTGGTGTGTCACATACCCTGGCATATTTCATTCCACAGAAATCATTTGTGCCTGCCCTTTTCACTGTTGCAAAACATATTTACGTAGGAAGGCTATAAATTAGATGCTATAAGGTATCACAATGGCATACATGTGTGCAGACAGGACTGGTCCCAAAGGGAGCAGCTAGGTTGCTTTCCCATTTTACTAACTGGTGGGGCTCCAGCAGGGCTGCTGGGCTTGCTTTTGTTCACTGCACTGCAAAGGAAGAGGCTCACCAGCAGTGCGCAGGAGAAAACGGTCCCAATGTTCGGGGGACTTCAGTAGCGTTTAGGTGTAGGTCCAACAGGGTGTCCCTCATTCTCTTCATAATTACTTTAGTAGTTTTTCTGGTGAGGATTGAGCTACCTGGGGTTGGCGAGCCCCCTTGACTTTGCCCAGAGCTGCTGCCTTCTTGAGAAGGTTGTCTGCGGTTTGTCGTGAGGTGCTACATGTGCCCAATATCCACCTTGCTGAGCTTCACAAAAGGTCAAATAGTCAGCTTTATGCAGGCTGGATACAGAGATGTTGGAGTTTCCAACACACGTCATGCTGAAGTGGTTGGAGCATTTGCCCAGAAAAAGAGAGCGCTCTTTGCTTTCCTCTTCAGCCTGGAGGGCTGGGTGGGTGTCCAGCTGACCTGCTGCTGGGCTCTTCCTGGGTAAAGACAGTGTCTTGAAGGAGTCAACATTCACTAGACCAGAGGGGGTGACAGCAAGGGGAAACTTGGTTCCCTGCTGACTGACTGACTTGTAAAATGGGAGTCTTGAGTTTTGCTGCCTGTTTCCAGTAGCATTTATATATCTAGTAAATAATCACTTGATACGTGATGCATAATCAGTGCTTAAAGTAGGGATCCTATTCTCATCTGATTGCATTTTAAAAGAAGGAGTTGTGTAGATGTCAAAAGCCAGGCAAGGGCTGTGATTGTGAACCCTGATCGTGACGTGTGCCTGTCAGCAGGCAGGTGATACGCCAGTCTCTGCAGAAAGAGAGATGAAGCTGTCATTTTTCTTTGGCTTGCTTAGATGAAGCCTGCAAGAAATGTGGTTTTTCCTGTGTCCCTCTCACGAGGCTTCAATTCTTCTTGTGCACTACTTGGGCAATTTAGATCCCAGTAGATTCCATTATGGAAGGCAAATGCTGGGTGTCATTAGGCTGAAGTCCTTTGGGGTCCTTGTTCTTAGCATTTAATAGGTCCACATGTGATCATCATGTTCTCCGTGAAGTTTTGAAGAACTTCTGCTTGGTCTGATCTGGCTGGTTATTAGTCACTGCTGTTTGGTAATTTGTTTTTTGGGGTGTGGGGTTTGTTGNTACTTGTTTTGCAAAGAGGGAAATAGATTTCCAGAGCAAAAAGGTTCTGTTAGCCCAGTGTACCTAATATTCCTGGAAGATGTAATATAAATATGTTGTCTCCAAATGGCAACCAGAAGTCACTGCTACTCGTTTATCCATCTTTTTTTGGGTTTGTTTTCCTTTTGGAGGGGTGAGTAGAGAGCAAATATATATTTAAAAGTTTTGTTCCTTTCAGTTCTGGTTTTGCAGTGACTGGAATGCAAAAGTGTCCAGAGATAGATGCTGTAAGTATTTTCTGCTACTCTGCCTGGACCTTTAATCTCTTCTAAGAAATTGAATCTTGCCCTTCCGTGCCCAGTAGATGTTGCTGTTGAATCAGAAACACTGAAAGAGGACAAGGGGGGGGAAAGAAGCTTTCAGAGCTCAGAAAGTATAGTAAATATTCCATTATCTTATCCAGTGAAAAGTGGTCTAATTTAAACAAAAAATGCAGTGCCCATAGTGTTTTCATTTATATGTATCAGCTTGAGAATTTGCAGCATACATGAAAAGTAAGCATTGTGTATGTAACTTTGAGTTATAGGTTTAATGTGCTGTGGAAGAACTGCAGGGAAAGTAGATTTTCTACCTTGCATCTCCATTATGGTTTTACTAAATATTTATATACTTTACTCTCATCCTAAGAAGCATAAGTCATGTCAGTCATGGTGATATCTCTATAGCATGATACAATTTTGCAAAGCTGTGCCATGTGGTAAGAATAAGCATTCCTGTAGCCTCTCCAAGTCAGGATTGTTCTTTGGAAGCTGGGGCCTTGCCAAGTTGTTGGAGCACCTTTTAGGATGAAACCCCATGATACAGGGTGGGTTTTGCCTGCTTTTATTGAAGGAGACAAAGCAGGGGAGGCAGGTCACTTTTGGGGAGGCGACTGAAAGAGGATAAAGAGGAAAACATTTAAAGGTGGTGTGCTTCCTTTAGCAGCACCTGTTCAATAAGGTTATGTGTAGAGAAAGCTTTTTAAAATTATTTTTTAATATAGTCTGGTCTTCTAACAGAGTATGAGGAATAGTTTGTTATTGATCAGAAAAAAATGTGTGAATAAAATGTTGAGTAAATGAGTAAACTCACTGCTGAAATTTTTTTCCCTGTTACATGGGAAAACATCTGCAGCTGTTGGTTTCCTTGGAAACAAAATCACTGCAAAAGCTAAATGCACTGGACTGAGCCTGTCAATTTTACTGCATTTGAGAAGAGTTTAACACATTTGGACGTTTTTACTACGTTTGTTTCTCAAATGCTGTGTCATTTATGCTGTTCTTGCATAAAACACCTGATCAAAGGAGTCGTGGGACATGCTTTGGCTTTCAGACAGAACAACAAGAAAGGTTGGTATTTACAAGCCTAAACATGGACTCTGTGTATTTATGTATTTACTTACAGACAGCATCTAGTTTTCTGAGCACCTATTTTTAAAGTCTTGCCTTCTAAAGCCTAGTGCTATTGTTTGCATATTGTTGCAGTCTTAGCTGTTTTTTGGAGTTGGGGATCAGAGAGCTGCTGAAAGGAATTGCTGGTACATTTGCCTCATGGTAGGATTTTGGCAGAACATTGGTTTTATTTGTAGTTTAATTAATTCAGTATGGGATACATGTATGTGTTCTCACAGATTAGTATTTTTCTTCTGGCTGTGAAAGGAGTATGATTTCATATATTGTGTTAGAAGAGTTTAGTGATGCTTATGATTAGCTTCGGCTGTTCAAAGCCAAAAATAAATCTGTGCAACGGTGTGGTTGTGTAATTATATCAGGTAGAATTAATTTAAAACTTACTTGCATTATTGTACTTTAAGAAAGAGAAGTTCTGTTGAGCAAGTATTGCATAAGAATTAGATTGTTTTTCAGCAGGTATGTTTAACATAGCTTCATGTGTGTACCTGGGTCACAAGTACATGAGGTAGAAGTCACATTTGTGACTGTCTTTCTGTTAGTAAAACACTTTCCCATATATATTGGAAAAATAACATACAATACTGAGAAACTATGCTGTATAGGAAAACACTTTTAGCACGTGTTGACAAAACATTGGCTGGATCTTGTCAAATATTATAGAGACATCTGGCAGTGATTCCATGGTGGGACTGGTTGTTAAAATAGGCTTTAAAATGTTTCATAAACTCCTTTTCTTCTCCAAAAGGAGGCAGCTGTTTACCTGAAATTATATATTTTGGGATTTTATTCCTGAGTATTAAACAACCTTTGAATCTGGGACCTTACTGTGTTCCCCCCACAGATAATGTTGCCTGTCATTGCTGAGGTATATATTTTTAAAGAGGTCTCTCTCTAGAAAGAACTTGAAGTGAAGTTTTCATGGACTTTCTTTTATTACTGTTTGTTTTGGGTGCTCTCGGTTACTAATATTACATTAGAATGGTCTATGTGCTCTGTGTATACAAACTGAGCCTATTTGGGGATTGGGGAGGTGGGGAGAGCAGGCAGATGCTGTCTTTTCCATGAGAAACTAGCCTTCAGTTTTAAATACTCTTTTGCAAATGTCAGGGGGAGAGGAAGGAAAGGGATAGAAGTAAAGTGAAAGAATTGTATGTCAGCTGTTATTCATGATCTATCTTCTGAGCTCTATCCTACCCCAAGAAAATTAATACAAAAATATTTATTGTATTATAAAGCAAACAGTGCATTTCCTTGAACAGCATGCTGCCTAATCCCATCAAAGTAATAAAGTCAAACCATCTAATAACATAACTACTTCTACTTTGAGAGCTGTTTGTCTGCAAGCCTTTACCACACCACTGCTCGGTACTCTAAAAGACATCCCATTCGCACATACGTGTGACAGTGAAGAGAAATCTGATCTTTAGAAAGATGAAGTAGAATAACAGTTTTTACAGGTAATGTTGTGTTATGGAAAGCTTTTGGATGGTTAAAGAATATCTGACTTCTGTATTTGATAACATAATTTCAAACCTTATTTGCTAGGTTGTTTATTTTTATGCGTTCCTTTAGTTTTACCCAGTGGAGCCTTCCAGCCAAAGTTACTTAGTGATTTTTGCTTTTGTAGCAGGTGATCCTAGCAATGGCAGATCCAACTGTACTAGTAACCACAGATGCAAAGGTGACTATTTCCTTAATGCCTTACTCAGTTTCTCTAAAGGATTGGTCAAGATCATGAAGGAAGTAAATGGCTCTTAGGGGGATGCTAATGCAGATCAGTCTCTAGGGACCAAAGTGACTTTTTCGTGTGATTTGGTGTGGTATAGCTAAAGTTTCAAGTTATGGCTTCCAGTGCATGGTATCTGGCATCCTCAAGCCTCCTCTGTATGCTGCCCTTTGGAATCTCAGTTTTTAAATTATATTTCATAATTCCAACCTCCCTGTTCTCTCTGCTGCTCATCTGTGCTCTGCTGATGCATTTACAGTATTCATCTCTGAAAATGGTCGTCTTCTTGGGTACAGAGGTGGAAATGGTGGAGAGGATCAAAAAGTTTTCCTTCAGACATCGAGGCATTGCCATGAAATATACAGGAACATGATTGGAGATTGGTCCATTATACATCTGCTCTCTTGGAAAGGGGCATATGGTACCATAATTATTTCTTTCCTTGAAGTCCTTTCTAGGCCGAACACCCTGACAATAATCATGCAGAAGCATTGCATGCTATGACAAATATTTGATCATCCTTGGAGAGAGAGGTGGGGGAGAGCAATTGTTGTTTGCCTCAGGCCAGTCTGGCCCAAACCACGACAATGTACAATGAAATAGTGTGAGATGCTGTGATTTTTGTCTGACACATTAATGTATTTTTCCTTAACTTTCTTGGAAATTTTTGTGTACTTCTGAGTTTTCTTATTCAGTCATAATTTTTGTTAATGTTGTAAATAACATCTGATTGGAGCTGAATCAAAACCAGCATTGTAGATATGCCCGTTGAATCAGCACATCCCAGTTACACAACTATGTTTCAGTAGGCATTCAGCTACTGGACTTTTGAGGGAACTCTGTATTACAGATGAGTCCTGAAGTGGTAGTTACATCTGATGAGTAAATGCAGATGGTAAGTGGCAGAAGTGTGGGACAGGACGGCACTGATGTTCTGCTGAGTCTCTTGGGGAGGAGCTGGCACCTGAAGAAGCAAATAATTTTCAGCCTGTTGAACTGGTCTCGTAAAGAGAAGAACTCTGAGATCAAACTTTGCAGAAAGAAACTTGGAAGAACTTGAGAAATGGCAAGAGTATAGAACCTGGCGTTTTGTGGAAATCTCATTTCAAACTTTGTTTAGGTTTCATAAAACATTACATGATTCAATGGACAATAGATTACAGTGCAAGAACAGCATGGTTACAAACCAATTGTTAAATTCCAGTGTTGAAAATATTTTGAGCACCAGTTGGTGCATCCTGGAGGTTATTAGTTACCAATAACTGTGCAGCTGACCTGACAGCACCGGATAGGGTTAGAAACAAACATGTCTAATGAGTTGGAATAAGAAATGGTGTACTGTGCTCTGGGGGTGAGTCTCTCTGTGAGCCTGTCCCTCTGTGTTAATCTTTGTGGATTTATGAAGCCAGCTTTTGGTTGTGGTTGTGATTGACTCAATTCAAAAGATGTTTTTTAAAGTATCCAGTCACTATAAAGCTTAAAAATTTTTTTGAAATTGAAGCCCATGCAACCTCTTATGTGTAATAAATGGTTTGTCAAAAAGCACTCTTTTTCACTGCATTTTAAAGGTAAAGAAGGTGAAAACAAACACCATTGCATTAAGCTTGTCACTGACAAAAGAATCCTTGTTATGGATTGGAATTAGGTGTGTAAGAATGAAGGAGGGAAAATAAGAAGCAACAGCAGGACATAATCAACATAACAAGGAAACATATACATGCATGCTTATGTTTTTCTTCCAAAAGCAGTAACTATTCAGGACCACGGTCCTTCAAGAATACTAACAGCAACACTTTCAGAAGCCCATTAAAGCAAAAATTCAATCTTTCTGTTTCAAGAAAGCACGACACGGTGGTTTGGATGTGGCTTCCAATGTAAAGAAGCCTAGATGACATTTTTCTTTCTGACAGCTTTACCACAATGAAGGCAGAGAAACTATAAACTGAAGAGCTGTCATTTTCCCTCATTTAGTGAGGTATTGTGCAGACCAGCTCCCAGGAAACATCAATTTAATGTGGCTGGTTTGGGAAACAGCATCTTCTGTGAAGAATATTAAATGGAAAAAATTATGGGATCTGAAAATGCTCACTATTTCACATTCTAAATAAAAAAAAGACCCAGATCATTGTGGACTGGACGTAGTGATTTTTGCTTGTCAAGAAATGAAAAAGTCATAATTGTCTGCAGAAGCCATTTTTCAGCCTTTTCCTCCTGCCGCTTTTGATGAGATCTGACCTGGTCTTTCTCTCCTGTATTAAGCATCCATCAACACAAATATCCAGACTAAGAAAATAATGCTATTTTATTTATTGAGGATTGTATGCAATAAAATAGATGGGGGAATCGGCCTGTTAAGGAAACACACACAGAGAATTTTTCAAGCTCTGTTGTGAAAGACACAAAGGCACCATTGAAGGACCCGCGGTGAGGGCAAGTGTTCTGCAGCAAGACTGAGTTCTTGTTCGGGGTTTGGCCTCTTTGGCTGCAAGCTAAATACCCTTGTGTTGTTGGAAATGATTTTTTTATTCTTAGATGCTTTTGGAGACTTCTTAAATTTTCCTGTTCTGCATCAAGACAAAGCCAGGTCCTTTAACAGTGCTTGGTGTGCAGTCCAGGAGGGAGGCCAGCACCCAGGGCAGAATAGTAAGTAGCCTTGGAGGGCCATGTCGCCGAAGGTGGGCAGTTCAGCCAGACCAATCACAAAGTGAATTTTCCCATGTCTTTGGTGTGTTCCCTCAGTACTGCACTATTTCCTTTCCCGAAAAGGGAACAGCTTTCTGTCACCCTAAAGCTCCAGTGAATGCTATATTTTGAAAGATGTACAAGTGGAAAAGGGCAGTCAAATTTTAAGATACATCCCATTAAAAAAAAAGTTCCGGATTAAAGTTGACATGCTTCTACTCTGTCCTTTATCTGTGATAAAACTTGTCAGCCTGTTCCCCAGGGGTAAGCTCTTCAGTTTTATTCTGTGGAATCAAACTGAATGGTCCTGGGAATACTGTACTTCTTTTATTCTGAATACTTTTTAGATTGCTGATTAACAATTATAAGTGACAGTTAAAGATCACATTTTGTTAGAGTAATTTCCTGAGAATGTTTTAAATCGGCCCTGACTCTTGAATCTACTGAACTTTTATGTGTTCTTTTAAATAGTGATTTTTACAAAGTGGGGCATGTAATAAAATTTTGGATTTTTCTTAATACTCTCAATCTGAACACACACAAAAAGTGATTGATTTAAAGTCTAATATTTTTTAGGAGACCTCAAATGCCTAAGCTTTAAAAAATGTTGGACGGACTTTTTTGGGGGGTGAAAAATTAATTTTATGACTCCTTACCCTGCATTTCCTTTGAAAAGAAAACCGCCATGACAAGGTAAAAGATGTGTGTTTTCTAGATTGATTTCATTTCTGCATTTAAATACAGAATACTAACTCTGGGGGAGAATATGACTGTGACATCTCTGCAGCCATACTCTACCACCTATTTAATTATCATGGTACCTTTTAAAATATGATCTTCTAAAACAAAACCTCCCCAATTTCCACTTTTTTCTACATTTAAAGTACTGTGGTTTCACTATTTTAGGGGCTGGAGTAGTTTCCCTTGTGTGGCCTTTCCTTTAATTATGCATACCTGTGGAGGTGCCCCAAAGGAGAAAATAACAGTGATACTTAATTCCTTTCCATATTACTTCTGTTTGCAGCAAGTTCTTTTCCCGCTCACCTGTATGCTTCCCGTCTTCGGTCTTACTAACTTCCTACAGAAATTGCTTCCTTCATCTGTAAAGATACCTCACTAAACTTAGAAAGGTAGGGTCTTACTTGGTACTGCACTGGTGAAGAGGCAACATTCATTCATTGCCATGCCTGCTTTTAGAGGAGTGCAGCTGTTGGCACATCTGGGTAGTTTCACTCCTCAGACTGGAGAAGGGATAAAAGGCTGGAGCAGCCCTCAGCTGAGCAGGGGCAGTTGGAGGTGTTATACTGAATAAACTCTTTCAAGGCTGTTGGCTCTGGAGCAATTATTGAATCCCATGTGGCAAAAGAGGAGGATGAAGAAGAAAACTGAATGAAGCAGTTACTGGGAAACTTGGCGCTCTTCAGAAACACAGAAGATCAGTGGAAGAGATTCAAATGACATCTAATTCATTTGATTCATGCAAGCAAGGGAGGCTGGGGAAAAAGAAAACCCTGCCTGTTATGCTGGGAGGTATTGAAACCCTTGATGAGTTCAATCATTTTAAGTTCATTCAGGCTGAAGAGCCCAACTACAAAACTTCACAGAAGTATGAGGAATGCTGCTGTAGGGTGAAACTGATACAGGGTATGAAAGAAATGAATTATGAAAGAGTTAGTTGCTAAGCTAAGCTTTAAGAATTAATCTTTATTTATTTTTTAGGAGAGGTTAGATTGCAATTGATAAGGGGGAAAGAAAGATGTTTAGGGAAGAAGACTGAAAGTACTGGGAGCTGAACTGTCACAATATTGAGCAGAATTGGGGAAGAGGCCACAAAACAGAAATGAGAATGTTGTGTTTCATCCATCTTCTACTACTTCTCAGCCATGGGCCTGAGCAATAACAGAAAGGAAGGGGAGCGCCTATGTAGAAAAAAGGTGATGGTGAAGCTTTTCCCCTGCTGCTGAGTACTTGGTCCAGGTACTGCCTTGGCCTGGTCCCTCTGCGTGACTAACACACATCCCAGATGAGGGAGCATGGAGAGAAGCTGCTAGGCCTTTTTTTTCTGTTTGGCACTTACTTTCTCAAAGGAAAATATTATTGAGGTTGATCTGACACTGAGGATTTGATAGAGATTTGGTAAAGCAAGGCATAATTTTGGTGGAATTTCTATTAAATGCTTCTGCACATCTGAAGGCTTCTTTAGTCTGTGCTCCTGTATGAATTGTCCCCATACTCTGGCTTTGTACAAGTGTTTGAGTGTCAAGTTTTTAAGAAAAAAAGACTTTTTTTTTGCTTCCCCTTCTGCATGAATTTGCAGGGTAATGACTTGTACAATGCAAAGTTCTCTGTATTCCTTGAGATTGTGAATCTAGGAACAATTTTCTCCTTGTGAAAGAGTGAGGTGTTGCCAAAACCAGAATACTGCCATCTCTGCTTATGAATCCCAGTTTCAAATCCCAGATGCTTTACATAATAAAGCCTAACTGGGCTGATTACCAAGAGAACTCAGTCATTCAGAAAAATAAAAGGGAAAAATCCTTTTGCTGCTTGAAGGAAGAACTGATGCCAAAAGGAGGTTGAAATGTTAAAAATGCATTTTCTGTTTGGATCTTTCATATCAACTGTCCTGTCTCCCCTTTCTTTCCCCTTTCATTTAAGGCTGGGGATCAGTATTGCTCTTGTGCAGTGGGTATATGTGGAAGTTTTCTGTAGGACCTGTGAGGACCTAGATTATGAAAACCACATTCAATGGGTCTTTTCCCGCTCTGCAGGAGCCCAGCTTAGGTAAGTCTTTCTGGCTGTCTGCCATGTCTTAGGGCAGCGGTCATGGCGTGGATGCCTGTTGCTTCATTGCTAACACAGTCTATAGCTTTTTGTGGCATGTGATGTTGGGGCCATCCAGAAAAGAGTGTGGCTGACTTGCCTGCCTGATGTCGACCACGTGGTATTGCTGGAAAGCAGTATGGGCTGTTTGGCAGAGGATTCAGCTGCATAGGAATAACCAACTATATGCTCTGCCCATTACCTTTGCAGCAACCAATGTGGCAGGGCCCACACAAAGCGGCAGGGAAACCTGTGTGTTTAATTTCTTGTAGTCCTACTTTATATTCTATAAATAGTATTTCTTCCACTGCAGCTGCTCTCAGGCTCTTAGAGAAACTAAGCTCCTATGGGTTAAAGTTGAAGCCCTCTTGTGGATTAATAATTGATTAAAAAACAAGAAACGGAGAGTTGCTTTAAGTGGTCAGTTTTCTGTGGGTGGAGGGGAGTTACTGGTGGAATAAAGCAGGGATTTCTGCAGGATCTTCAGCTGTTCAACATAATCCCAAATGAGCTGGCAATGGAAAGGAAGCATGGAAAGAGAAAATTTGCAAACTTGAAATTATTCATAATAGTCAAATTCAGTGCTGAATGCAAACAGTTGCAGGATAAGTCAGTGATGCTAAGTAACTGAGCAGGAGAGTAGATGAAATTAATTGTTTGTACAGTGTGATACATACGAGAAAAGACAACACTATTCCCTAAGCTAGCTGTACCCTCAGTAAGAGACCTTGACTGATCGTGGGTAGTTTCCTGAAAACAGCAGCAGCTCAGTCGGCACTCAGTGTTGGTCCAAAAGGCAAACAGAGCATTACAAACTGCTGAGAGGGAAACCAAGAACAACAAAATCCTTATGTCACTGTGTAACTCTGCTGTGCCTGCTTCTTGAGTACCATGTTCAGTTTTGTTCGCTTTGTTAGAGTAGAATTAGGGTACGGGGAGGCATAGCGAAGGCGGTCAGAGGTATGGGGTGGCTTTTGTACAAATAGGAACTAATTAGTGTAGGGAATTTTCTGTCTGGAAAAAAGGCGATTGGAGGGGACATAATATCACCTACAGTGGAGGTCTGTATAGTCATGAATGGCTTGGGGAAGTGAATAGAGAGTGTTTATTTCCTCGTTTTTTTTCCACTGCTTCACAAAAGGCAAACTGGGGCACCCAGAAAAATTTCAGGAAGGTAGTTTAAACAAAAGCAGTTTTTCACACAGTGCATCCTTAAATTTTTGAACTCATGGATGAGTTATATTGTGGAGATCAAAGTAAAGGGAGCAGAGAAATCTTTAGGTATATTCTTGCAAGTATCTTTTCTCAGGCAAAACTCATTACATGATTATATGTTAATGATTTCAGGTTACTGCTTTGGTTTCTCACACAAGGATAGTTATATGTTACTTCTGGAACATTTTCAAAATAGCTACAATTTCGTAAAAAACTAGGTAATGCTTTTTGGCTGGAGCTGTTTGAAAATAAGAGGGATGTAACGTTGCTGTGTTTGAACAGGCTTTGCTGGACACCACAGCCAAAACCAGAATGAAGTAGAGTGCTGAAGGAAAAAAAATAATGTGGTTGTGGCTTTCAAGGCCAGGAGAAGTTTAGAAGAAAATCAATATAAACCTTCAGAAATCAGGTCAAATATTACATCTTTGTACCCCTGGAGGTTGATTAAATTCTGCAATAAGATTATGCCTTGCTTATTATCTTTGCAGTTTTACTGGAAGAAATCCAAATACAGGCCATTTGACAAAAATGTTTTCACTGCATTTTAAACATCTAAGAACTGAAAGGATGTGTGTTCCTCAAATTTCTTTGTTAAGGTATTTTTACACAGTGCTGTACTTCAGTATGAATTCCTCTGCTCCAGCAGGGGCTTGCCTGGGACTACTAAAGATTTTTTGCTAGAGGTGGTACATTAGCAGGAGTTAAAAATCAGAATTCCAGAAGCAAATTGAATTTTTCAGTAAAAACAAAATATATATCTTAAAAATAATCACATTTACCTGGAAAATGAAAATGTCTCCTATTGTATTTATAGACTCTCAGTGCTAGAGCTGGACATCAATCCTTTTCCTCTCAAATTTTAGTTTAGCATGAGATGTGTGGCGATGCAACAGCATATTTAATTCCCTAATATGATTGTCATGATGACCTGCAAAGGTGTGGGGCGTCAGGTACAAACTTACAGAGAGCAAAATTTGCAGTAGCTCATTGCTGAGCTATACTGACGCTGTTATTTCCAGAACTGTTTTGAATCTCTAGGTAGCTCATGGTAAGATACTGGTTTGATTTTTGTTGCAAGAAAGCTCGACTGGTCCCTCTTGTTAAGGGTTTCTTTTAATAAGTTTGAAGTCTGTTTCTTTACCCTGACTCAAGGTTATTCATGAAACCATGGATGATCTGGTTAGGTTCCTGTTTCAAACCAGCAGGGATCCTAATCCCACATTCTGTGGTTAAGTATGTTGAAAATACTGTTTTTCTGTTTCCTTCAGTAGAGATATTACACCTAAGCTTGTTACTGTATCACTCCAGACAAGGTTGCCTGATTTCCATGAATGAACATGATTAAATAAGTACATGATTACAAAAAAACACCCCACTTTTAGGTAAACTGACTTTCAGTCCAGCTAACCAAAACCTTTTGCTTTGATGCTCTGCTTGTGCCTTGCATGTTTTGAATTTGTTTGAAGGTGTAGAAAGTATATATAAGGTGGCGATGTTGGTATAACTGAGTGTTAACTAGCATACTAGAGTTCTCCATTCATTTTGCACAAGTATAAATAGCTATTATGTGCATGTGATCCTGAAAGTTGACTGGCTGATGTGATAAAATTCATCATTACATTTATATCTTGCTTTTCATCTGTTACTTCACTGAGAAAATGCCATGGAAAAATGGACCTTGTGATATATGGGAGGCTTAAGCAGTTTGCTGATTCTTCAAGAAAAATGTGAAATTGCTGTTGAATTGAAGCAGGACACTCAAGGAAGGCTGGGACTGGACTAGTATCTTCTGTTGCAGTAGACGTTTATGAATTAATACATCTCCTGCACTTCTCACTGCACCAGGAAATAGTGTAATCTTACAAGTCAACTTTGGTGTTCTGCATATGCTAAAATGTCTTAGGCCTTTAACTTGCTGCAGTCAACAAGTCACATTGGCTTCCTGACATCCGGAGTTTCTCCCTGTGCTGTCTTTGGACAAAGTGTTCTGTCCCCAGCCTTTGTTTCAAAACAGGCCTCAGCTACCTATATGCACCTGTGAACTTGCATGCCTTTTCTAGTTCCTTCGCTCCTGGTTCACCACCTGAGTGGCCGCAGCCTGACCTGGTAATTGTGGGCTTGCTGCAAATCACTTGTTCCTGTGCAAAAATGCAATCTTAAATCGTAGTCATATATATAAAATAATTTTGTATATAAAGTTCCCATAAATGCTGTATTTGTATGGTAATACTTTGTTATGCAGAAGCTGACTGGAGATTTTTTGTTTGTTTGTTTCTATTAATAGAGAAATGAAAATATATATGACTCTAGTCATATAATACGTGGAGCTGCTGTAGACCCATCATACTTGAAGTGGAAATCATAGAATGGTTAGAGTTGGAAGGGACCTTAAAGACCATCTAGTTCCAACCCCCCTGCCATGGGCAGGGACACCTTCCACTAAACCAGGCTGCTCAAAGCCCCGTCCAACCTGACCTTGAACACTTCCAGGGATGGGGCATCCACAGCTTCCCTGGGCAGTTTGTTCCAGTGCCTCACCACCCTCAGAGTAAAGAATTTCTTCCTAAGATCTAATCTAAATATACCCCTCTTTCAGTTTAAAACCGTTACCCCTTGCGCTATTACTACACTCCCTGATAGAGAGTCCCACCTGATCTTTTCTGTAGGCCCCCTTTAGGTACCGGAAGGCCGCTATAAGGTCTCCTCGGAGTCTCCCCGAAGCCTTCTCTTCCCAGGCTGAACAGCCCCAACTCCCTCAGCTTGTCGTCATAAGAGAGGTGCTCCAGCCCTCTGATTATCTTTGTGGCCCTCCTCTGGACTTGCTCCAACAGGTCCCTGTCCTCCTTATGTTGGGAACCCCAGAGCTGGTTGCAGTACTCTAGGTGGGGTTTCATGAGAGTGGGGTAGAGGGACAGAATCACCTCCCTTGACCTGCTGGCCACACTTCTTTTGATGCAGCCCAGGATGCAGTTGGCTTTCTGAGCTGTGAGTGCACATTGCTGGCTTATGTTGAGCATCTCATCATGATGTGTGACTTTTTATAAATGAATATTTAAATATGATCTCAATTAATTTTATTGACAGAGGGAGCCCTGATAGATTGATGGGTCTTCTTGAAACAATTTTTGTAGTTCATGCCCTCCCTAATGTTATTGTTGAGAGTTATGAACAAGTCATCATAGGTATCCACATATTTTCCTAGGAAGGACTGCTGATTTTTGCCTGCTGTAGGTAATCTGTAGAAAATAATCTTTATCCTCAACAACACAGCACAGTCCTTTTAAGTGTACAGGAAGACATACCTTTTTCTTTTAGCCATCAATAACCATTTATTTATTTTAGTGGCTAAAATATAAAAGGACATAACTAAAATGAATAGGATGATTAGAAGACTGGGAGAATTCAGGTGACCATCAGCAAAAACGTGCCAATAATGAGATTTGGTAGGCACTGGGATAATCTTGAAAAAGGAAAGTGTTAAAAGCCTCATAGTTTGAAACTTGTAAAACAGTCTGCATAAAAGCACTGAAAATCAGTTATGAGGAGCAGTTGTACAGAGAGGCATTGTACAGCTTTCAGGCTTGGAGGATTTTCTATGTCCCTAAAAGTTTTCCAGTGGTGATGTACCCTCTACAGCAAATGGAAGTTTACTGGCTATAGGCTTGCTTTTCCTAGTTCCCTTGTATGTATATATACTCCATACACCTTGTGGGGTCTGCAGATCCCGACTCTAAGGGAAAGGGAAATAGAGTTGTGGAGATTCCTGTGGCACAACATTTAAGCAATCAAGTTCCTCCAAATAGTCCGGAAGATGGCTGTGGTTCTTTTGGTGTTTAAAGGAAATTTGAAGTCCTCAGCCTTCAAAAATGACCATTTCAAACTGAAGGTGAAGGCGTTGTGCGGGCTGGTGAGAGCAGAATAGCCTTGGCGTTGTCAGCGGGAAGGCATTTTCCTCCACAGCTACTCACCCTGCAGCAAACTGGCGAGAAGGTAAAAAGGAGCCGAGCGTTCACGTAAGCGTGAGGATGGATGGGGCTTTCTGCGAGCTCTGGCTGCTGTCAGTTCAGCGCAGCCCTTCTTTCCCAGCGCTCGCTGCAGGCTGGGAGAGACTGGCGATACGTCGGCTAATCAACGCTTCGCATTAATTCTGGCATTTGAGGACTCCACTGCGGGCAAACCCATACGCAGAGGAGGGGAGAGAAGTTTTAAGCGGTCCTGCTGTCATTAACATTCACGGCTCCGGCTTCAAGCAGCGCCCGCCTCACCCAGGCGCTGCCAGGAGGGAACGTGGACTCCTGCCTCCCTTTGTGCCGAGGGAGATCCGTGGGGAGTAATTGAAATGCAGGGCTGCGAAGCACTGCTGTAGTGGTCTGGTATTGGGTTTTTTTCCCCTCCCGCTCCCTTCATTCTTGGAGCAGGGGGAGCATGTTTGCTGTGGATTCTTTTTGTTTTATCAGAGAATGAGATGCTGGCTGAAAATTGAAGAAATGGCCCTAGAAGAATTGATGCAAAGATTAAATGCGGTTTCCCAGTGCGCTGGTAGGAGGAGCTGCTGGTCTTAAATAATGTGTTGTGTGGATGCTGTTAGTGATTTTGTAGGATTTACAGAAAATCCTGGTAATCTGACTAGCATTCTTTATGCATGCTCGCATTAATAGGAAAGGAAACGTTAAGAGCTGTTGCCACCGGGTTAAACTCTTGTTTATATTGACACTAATTAACATTTTTAGTGCTTAGATATTAATGAGGCTGGCTTTAGAAGGTCCTCTTGAATAGTTTTGGGTAGCTGCTAGCCGGGTCAAATACTCTAAATGGCTCTTGATTCCTTTTCTTATCTCAGACTCAGCTGTAGCTAAGAAGTGGGGGAATGACAGATTTTTCGGGGGTTAATATGAAGCAGTGAAAAGCCTGGCTAACTGTAAGGCACTGCAGCCAGTAATTTGGGTGGGTCTAAATTGCACTTTCATGAGAATGAAGAGTTGAATGCCTTAATCGTGGTAAATTTAGTTTTACATCTGTATGGATTAAAAATTGCAGCAGTGCTATTAAAATTGTTTTAGCATTGTAGAAAGAGAGTCTTATGATTTCTGAGAGATTTTCTTATTTTCTTGAAAATGTAAATGCTTATGTGTTCAAAACTAGAACTGAACAGCAGTGTACAATAAGGTGATCTGTGATTAGATCTGGGAGTGTTTTCCTGTCTGTTGCTCATGCAGAGATGTAAACGTGTTTCGGAATAAAAAGTTACCTGTAAAGAGAAGAGATGTGGTTTTTGCATCCTTTGAAACTGTTTCTTTTGCCCTTTATTCTTAGCCTGTTGACAGATATCAAAAGTCTTGCATCTTGTCATCTGAGACAAACCACTGGTTTGCTCACACAGAATATTTAAGGTATTATTCATTGCAGTATCAAAACTTGGAATTTTTCTTCCCATTTCCCTAGTCCTCTGTGTCCTAAGGGTGTCTTTTTCAGCTTTTTCAATTTCCATGTGTTACAAGGAGATAATTAGCAAGATGGCTGATGCTGTAGTCTGATGATAGATTAAATGACAAATGTGGAATGGACAGATTAGCTGCATCAGTTTTCCTGGATAGGGGAAGCAGGTATTTTACCTTCTTAGTAACATTCTTTTTTTTTTTGGAGAGGGGGAGAGAAGCAAGACTTAATATGATGAGAACAAGCATTAAATTCCAAGTAAAGGTCACCATGCATACTATTTTCTCCTTTGTTTTTCCTCTGCTTTTTCCCCCTGATTATCTTCCTATTTTCAAAACATGTCTTTATTTAATGTTTGGATATTTGTTTTATTGCCGGTTTTAATTTTCGGAATGTTTAAATGAGGAGAAAGCCAGCCTAATATTTGCTAGGGCATACTGTCTTTTGCAGTTTATTTTAATAATTCGTACATTGTTTTTTCCACTCCCTTAAAATCGTTGCTGTAGTTTTTCTGAGGCAAGATAAATTTCAATAACTTATGGTAGAATTAGGTGGGAATATGGGTGCGTTTTCTTCCTGAATTGAAGTAGGAGTCTCCAGCCTGGCAGCAGGCTCGCTGGTTTGCTTGTGACACCGCTTGTCTCTCAGCTGTACAGATGCAGGTACACTGTGACCTTCATGTAAGCCACCAGCGGCTCCCAGTGCTCTTTTCACACTTGCCGGCAGGCTCTGACTGTGTGCTGATATTTAGCTTGTTGAACTTGCATATTTTTCAAAAAAAGCAGCTGTTACTTTACTGCCAATTTCATGTTCCTGTGTTTTAGCTGGTCCCTCTTCTCCCCTTTCTCATTCTTCCTCTCTGTAATCCCTGTGCGGGGATTCCCAAGTCAAAGGCACCTCTTTTCTACAGCCAGTGGTTGTATTTATAGCTGACTGTTTCAGTTTTCCTCTTTCCTTTTTTTCTATTTTTTTTTTTCTTGTTCCTTTCAGGTGGCTTAGACCGTTTCTCTGTTGCTGTATGCCGTTCTTGGGCTACACTCTTTGAGTCAAATTATCTACTGTGTGGCTTCACAGCTGTCTTTCTGTTGACTCAGAAACCTTTTCTAAGCAGAGATTTCCTTAACAGCCCAAGATCTTTCCAAGCCCATTTTTCAATAGCTCCCTGCTCAGGAGTAATTGAAATGCAAAGGTTCCCCTGGCTGTCCCATAATGCAGGTATCCACCTTCAGGCATCAAGGGATTTTCTCCTTTGTAGGACCCGAGGAAAAAGACTATTCTTCCTTCACTTGTTTTTCTGAACGATCCCGCAGGCAGGCTGAGATTCATCCCACACAGTTTTACGCATCTAAGTCAGAAGAGGAATTCTCCTTAAAATCCATGTGCGCTGAAAGGAGAGAAGGGGGCACATTCAGAAAGGAAGTCCTTCCACCTTCTAAAGTGCACTTGTCCTTCCCTTGGTGGGATGAAGCTTGGAGTAGCTCAGCTCCTAATCTAGCATCTCCCCAATGCCTAAAGTTAGGTATGATAAATCTGGGTTTATCTGTGATCTTTTGCTGTTTTCCCATAGCAGCCTTTTTGCCTCTGGCTGCTCTCCCGCTAGCAAGTCTCTTGGGTCTGTCCGGTGCTGACACAGCCTTTCTGGGCTACTCATATCTCACTGCCACACCAGTACTTTCCTCAGCCATCCTTCTGCTCCCTCTGCTCTGACTAAATTCTGATTTGCTCACACTCCCAGCCCCCATGGTAAATTACTGACCTCTCACTCCTTACTGTCTCATGAACATGTAATGCTCTCACAGGATCCTTCAGGTGCCTTCGTCTTGTTCAAAGCCCCATCCAACCTGACCTTGAATGTTTCCAGGGATGGGGCATCTACCACCTCTGGGCAACCTGTTCCAGTGTTTCACCACCCTTATTGTAAAAATTTTCTTCCTTATATCTAGTCTAAATCTTCCCTCCTCTAGTTTAAAGCCATTACCCCTTGTCCTATCACAACAGGCCCTGCTAAAAGTTTGTCCCCATCTTTTAAGCCCCGTTTAAGTACTGGAAGGCTGCAATAAGGTCTCCCCAGAGCCTTCTCTTCTCCAGGCTGAACAACCCCAACTCTCTCAGCCTGTTCTCATGGGAGAGGTGCTCCAGCCCTCTGACCGTTTTTGTGGCCCTCCCCTGGACCCGCTCCAACAGGTCCATGTCTTTCCTGTGCTGAGGGCCCCACAGCTGGATGCAGTACTCCAGGTGGTGATAATAAAGATCATGCTCTTTAGTTTAACATTACAATCCTCTTCATATTCCTTTTCTGACTCCTGCTCCACCGTTCAAAATTACCTCCTACTCTGCCTTCTTCCAACAAATCAAAAGGGTTGTCCCATAGCATCTTCCTTTGTTTTTTCCCACATATGCTCCTCAGTCCTCCCAGTCATTTCCCTTCTATCAAATGGCCTCCTGGACTTGAATAACCAGACTATTGCTTTCCCTCTTTTCATATAAATCCTTAAAACAAGGCAGACGTTATTTAAAGAAATTCTCTATTTCTACCTAAGGTTTTTTGTTCCATTAGAATTGTGGTGGTGTTGGTTTTTTTTCAGGAAAACAGTGAAATGTTTATTGATACTAAAAAAAATTATCCCGGTTTTGTCTGTGGGGGTTTTTTTTTGATGGATAGTTGCATCATTTCTGTTCATTTGGCCATAGTTTTTACTCTTCTTCCTCTTTTTCATTTCTGTTGCCGTGTTAAATTAAACACTCTTTGACAAATTGCTATTCATGGGCAGAACTTCCCCTCCCAGTGGAATGGTGGCTCAGAGGCTGAAGCCCCAGGTTGTAAACATTTCTGGTCTGGGATCTCATACATTGTCCATATTTCTGTCTGCCATAGGTTTTCTGCTTAGGACTCCATTTGCTCTGACTGACAGAGAAATGGTGTTAAGGCACCAGCTCTTTCTGTCAGTCACTACTCGTGTTTGCATCGCCACTGAGCGTGGAAGCCTTGCAGTGACGGTGTTGTCGAATTCATGCAAACAGGCAATACAAATCTGACATTCCCAGCCTCAAGCCTGTGGTAGCCCCACTAATGGTTTCTTTCCACCTTGGAAAGGTGCCACTATTACAGCTACCATCTGTTTCCTCTCCTCGAACAAAATTTTAGCACTCTGCAAAGAGAAGAAACACCTGCAAATCAAAGAAGAGAAACATTTATGTAGTTCCTTAGTAAACATGTATGCAGTGCTTGTATTTTAAGTACAGGTAGCGTGCCTTATCCATTTCAGCTCAGTCAGTTTTCAGTAGCTCCAGATTTTCTGTCATATTCACAATTTGAGCCAAAATTTTACACTTCATTTCCCTGGCTTTGTCTTCTTGACAGGCAGGCTTTTGAAGTTTTGAAGGCTGGCTCACCTGTCTTGCCAAATTAGGAACAGATGTAGAAGGAATGGACTCGCATACCACCTCCAGTGCCCAACATCACTGGAAAGAGTTGGCTTACTGCAAGGAACAATAAAATTGTGGGCAGCTGGAAGGACCTGTTCTGTGTGTCCTCCACATTTCTACTGACTTGCGAGCTTGCCTGCTATTTCTTACCCTTGTAGCATCTGTCCTCGGTTCACTTGATTTTCCAGTTTGGGAACCCAAAAAAATCTTTCTGCATGCGGCAGAGTGCTTTGTGTGTGCGCGTTAATTTGGCAGGCAGGCAGGTCTGAGCGTGAAGGGCATTAAATTACAATTTGGCAACTTTGTCAGCTTTCTGTGTAGCTGGTGGAGTTGAAGAGATCCAGCTGAGAGCTCTGAAATCAGCAGGTTGTTGGTGGACCCACTATGTCTGGGTGGCATTTAATAGTAGGGGGGGATGTGTCTGTCTGGTATTAGCTTGCTGGCTCTGCATTTCAGCTCTCCTGCTCCCATGTTGACCTTAACCATGAAAGATGCCTCTGATTTCCCAGGCCAGAGGGCACAGAGCAGGCATGCTTTTCCTGTCATGAGGTTTAGAATTTCAAGAATAAGGGTGGGAGCTGCAGTTGAACAGACCCAATTAAGCAATTAGGAATGGATTGCCTGTGTTTTCTATGAACACCTACTGTTACGGCTTCTGCGTGCCACCTGCATGGCATCCATTTCTTAGTATGTTCTGGCCTAAATTGAAATCTTTATTTTACTACTGAAACAGCTGGATCTAGTGAAACTGGTGGGAGTAAGGTTCAGAGTTGGCAGCAGTCTTGTCCTTATTAAAGGGAGCTGCCTTTTTGTTAATCTGAGGAAAAATATTTTAGATCAACATTAAGGTTGATTAAATTTAATTTTTAACCAAATTATTGTCGCTTAAAAATTGCATCCCAAAACAGTTCAGCTCAGTAGGGTTTTTTTCTTTTTTTACTTACAATGAAAAATAAAAGAAAAAAGAAATGCCCACTTGACTTTATATCCGCGTGCACTTCTTTTTGGGACTGTCAACAATAATAACCTCTTTTATCATATCATCTGCCCCAGTCTTTCACTGGTTTTAATTGCGGTTACTGTACTACAGCAGGAAAATTGCAATGTGTGCATATGTCTTTCTACAGACCAACAGGAGATTGGGGCAAAATAAGCATTAAACGGTAAATGATGGCACATTTGGAGTGGCTTTTCAGAGAATTGCAGGATGCATAATTGTCAGTCTCCCATTCAGTCTTTGGACTTTGGGTATATATACTTAAATCTTGCAGAGGCAGGAAAGCCCTGCGTGGGCTTGTGTACTTAATGATATTAAAGAAGAAAAAACCTGTTACTCTGATGCATTTTTATTATCATAGTGACTCAGAATACTTTCTTGGCAAGAGTGCCTGGCACTGCTGCCTGCCACGCTTACAACCGCAGAGAGCCAAGCTGCAAAGATTACCTCGTGCATATCAAATAACAGGGAACTTCTGCAGAAAAGGAACAGCGCGGTGTGGGGACAGGGGTGTGATACGTAACACAGACTGTGTTGTCTTCAAGGTATTTGCTCTAAGCTGACGTGTCGAGCAAAGCCAGGGAGCGGGAGGTGTTTGATCACTGACCTTTTCCTTTAGCAAAGTAGACCAAGTGAGCTATGGAAGACTTGTGATTTTGTTGTTTCTGAATCAGCCCAACAACTTCTAAGGTCATTGAGGTATCTGAAACAGTGCATTTCAGCTGGAAGTTTCAGCCTGCTATTTTACAGTATCTGGCAAAGCCACTTTAATTTTGTTTCATTGTTGCTTTTGTCTTGTCCTATTATATATCAACCAAATATGGGTTTATTTCAGGCAGAAAGAGCATGATCTTGGATGTTTTTATATGGATTAATCACTTGTAGGTCTCTTGAGGTAAGCCTGCAATACCATGTTAGCTATTTTGACCTCACTTTACGTTCTCCAGTTGTCCCCATAGCTGTATAACTTAAGCACAAGCCACCTGGCTCACCACATGTAGGAATGCAGGCATTGTAGTTGAGGCAAACTGACTGGTAGTCCAGCCTTTAACATTGCCTTTAACAGCACCGTGGGTGCAGCCAACTCAAGCCCTGTGGAACAGTGAGTGTAAGCATATGGTCCTGGCCGTAAGTAGAGACAGGATCATTCTTGGAGGTTGACTTACTGCATAGTCTGGGCAGTTTCAAACAGTAGATCCCCTCACTTAGAGCAATCTTGGATATTAGTTATATCCTTGATCTGTCTCTGCTGGTCTTTTTGTGGCTTTTGTGGTTTTGTACCAATGCTTTGAATTTCCTGATGACTGATGGGACGTGCGATTTGGGTTGTGGTGTACCAGGGGCATGGAGCTGGCTGTTGCGCTTTCCATGTGGTTCCCTCGAGCAACAGGGAGTCAGGCATGATGAATCTGTGCTACAATGGAAAGATGCTGAACTTGCTCACACAAAAGACAGAACTGGCTGTGAGTTTCAACATGAGAATAAGCTGAAATGGAGAAGCCTCGTGATACCCATCCCCAAACTTTTGTATCTTCATGTGAAGACTGTGGGTGTTTGAGCTTGGGAGGAGCTGGTGTGACGGGACCTTAGGCAGTTAAATCCCTTTGAAGGCACAAGGGAACACGGCTTCCTGGCAGAATGTGCTGCTCAAATTGTGGTAAGCTGATAAAGCACAGTGGAGCATGGTACTGCGTGATTTTGAGGACACAGGTGTATAATGCTGCTTGGCAGCAATCTGCCGCCTTAAACTCGATAATCTGGGCAAGTAGGTATTTGACAAGTTGAGAACTGCAGTGCTGTGCAGTAGGTAGGCTCTTGTTTTCCACCTGTGCTGTTACTTCAGGGGTGTAAATGCTGTCCCCCTTCATGTGCTTGAGGCATTTACTCAGTGCCGGTCTTACTAAAAGTCTTTGTCTTCAATACTTTGTGTAGCAGGCAGAAAATTGGTACCAGGAAGTGACTGTCCTAGTTCTTCTATAGTCTCAATTCTTGTTGAGCCAGAAATGTATCTTCCTTTTCTTTCAACTCTGGCCTATAGCCTGGTGAATTTAAAGGGAGAGTGGTTTTGCATATGAAACAACAGGATAATTGATATAAACAGAAAATAATGAGAATACAGAGCTGATTTTAAAAATGACTCTTCAGGCTACAACCTTTGTTATTAAAAATATCAAACAATAAATTACAGCCTTTCTGCACACAGTGCTGTGTCTGGCTTCTGGGCTGGGCAAAGCGCTTTACTTTGGTCAGTATTTTGTCCCGGGCTGCTGGTTGTGGCTCTGTGTTGCCCTGTGTTACTTACTCGGTTGGTCGAGGTTAGCTCATGTCACACGCCAGTGTTTTAACAGTGGCTTTGCAAACCCAGCCTTGCGTCAGCTTTTGGCCTACACATGCAGTACATTAAACGAAGCAGCGTGTTGCGTGACTCATTTGTTTCCTCTTTCCGTGTTTACCTTGCATGTGTTACTACAGGCATGACGCCTCCCGAAGCAACTGCAGTGGTAAGGCCCTGCCAAACGTTAATGTTCCTTACAGCTCTGTATCCCGCTGCCACTGAGTATCTGTAATTGAATTGATTATTCCCTATTTCCATTATCTCGGCATTTTCCATTTTCGGATTTACTGCAGTGAAGAATGAGAGACTCATTTGGTGAATTCATGTGGAGAGATGAAAACTAAGAGCGGATTTGTCCGATTCCCTGCCTGCCGCTGAGAAGTGCCTGAACTCTCAGGCAGGCGCCTGCTGTGCGGCGGGGCAAAACTTACCCGTCATGTCCCCTCTGGCTGCCATATACCGTGCACTCCTCTCTCCAAACACTGGGTAATTCTTTGTTTTCAGCTTCCAGCCGAGTCTGTAACTTTGTCGTTATTACCCAATGGATTTAACAAAGGCAGTTTGATGCTTTCTTTACTCAGCATTTAACTTTTTTTGACACATTTCACTCAGACATTCAGCATATTTGTAGTGGCAAAGTACATTTATATAAAATGGGCCATTCTTGTAAAAATACTTCAGAACAAAATAAAAGCTCTCACACAAGCATTCAGTGAAACAAAGCAGAGAAAAAAATGACGTTTGTGTTTGAAGAAGGGATTTCCCCACCTTACTTTGAGGAGAAGGATGGGGTAAGGAAGCCAAACAGGTGTGTTCGGTTGCGCGGCTCGGATGAGAATAGAAAGCTGGCAGAAATGAGGTGGTATAAAAAGATTTTCTGGATGTTTTGCTCATAGTCATTTAGTAGGACGTGAAGCTGGGGCCCCCGTAACACAGTGTCTGAAACACAATAGCTTTATGTTTAATAGTTATGATGGAATATGACCTACATACACAGAATCACAATAGTGGTGAAAATTCCTCGTCATTACTTAATTCATGCTTGAGTAGATGCCAGACTCTTAATTACGAGACAGCTCCAGTCTGCTCAGGACCTAGACATTTGCTGTGATCCTGGCACAGCTGGTTTTGTCAAGGACAGCCACAGTCAAAAATCCTCCTTCTGGGTTCTGTGCAAAGGCTGCTGAGGCTGCAAGTGACCCATGGGAGGTACTTTGGAATTCTGATACTAGAGATTTGAAGGTACAGAGAGGCAAAGAGCATCTGGGCCCACTGGAGAGAGGAAGAGGAAGCCATTGAAGTTGGTGGTGGTGTTTGAAATGGTATCAGCAGCTTACGGAAAAAAATGGTCATTTCCACATCAGACAAATCACTTGTGAAGTAAAGGTAAGAAAAAAATATAAACCAACACATAGCATTCCCAGCTTTCTAATTGTATGCTTTCTTCATTTCCTTCTGCTGAGTTTCTTCAGTGTCTCCTACCCTTAGCTCACGCTGTGCTTACCTTTCAAGGGCATTGCAATCTACTTCTGACTTTGGTGCCATCATTGTTTCACAGTCAGTTCCTTTGAAAAAGAGTATATCTGAATTGCTTTGAGAGCACACAGCCTGGAGCGGGAGAGGGATATTAATAGAAACAGCTTCTCTCTGTTGCTGTATGAAGACAGAAGATGAATTATTTCAGTGTGGCAGGTGGAGGTGTTTTTCAAAGCAATTGTTTACTTTTTTGAAGATCTAACAGGGAATTAAAAAGGTCTGGTAAAAGCCGGATGGCACAGAGAACTGCCATACATTTTGTATCTGGAGAGTAAAAGTATGCATTAAATACTATGTTGTTAATTTTGCACATATCTAAGTTGAAGTAGTACTAACAGTTCCCATCCAGCCTTCAGAAAATAGGGAACAAACTTTTCTGCATCCTACCACCTGCTTTTTAACACATGGAAACAGGACAATTACTCTGGGCTTTATTTGACATTATTTTTAAACACTCCCTCATTCCCCCGATGGTTCTTTTAATGTAATGGTCTAGGACTGAATTCAGTTAAGACTCTGCCTGACATTTATATGATGCTGCAGGGAACTCTTATTTGAGCTGGTGAGAACAGGCAGGATTTAAATTTTTATCCCCTAAGGAGGGCGAGAACTTAGAGAGATCCGAGAGTGGTTTGAAGGGAAATACAGGTATTTGAGACAGTCCCGACGTGTGGCTGCCAAGGCAGGAAGGGATCTGGGTGTTACCGTTTGGCGCTCACATTGCGGAGAAGCCCCTCCTGTTCCCCGATGTTCCCTCAGGAGTTCCTCTCCCATCCTTTCCCATCAAGTAGCTCCTGACCTTTTGCACGTGGGCATTGCCTGAGCTGCAGTGTCGCTGGCGGCTCTCTGGTGTGTGTCCTGCCTGAGAAGGAAAGCGGGAGCAGGCAGTGGTATGAGAGAGAGGAGCCTTCTCGCTCACTCTTTGCCACCACCTCCCTGGACCGGCAGCCTTGCTGGTTTGACAACCAGTCTGGGAGTTCCTGTGACATGTGAGACGTGTGATCCATGGCTGGTACAGTGAGTTAGCCCTATGACATTATATAGGAGCAAATGCAGTATATAGTATTTAGGTTTAAGGACACCCATGGAAGAAAAGGAAGCAAGACAACTTGCACACCCACTCTCCATTCTTTCCTAATCTTTCTCTCTGCTCCCTGCTCCTGGCAGTGGATCAGCTGTAGGGTAGTCATATGGGGGCTATTTTTGTTCATTAGCCTCGGTGGGGGCCTCACAAGCCTTGCATGTGTCTCAAAAAGAGGAAGGCCCACAGCTCTGCTCGGTTCCTGCTGTGTGTGCATCACTGTCCTGTGCAGGGAACTTGGGTCACGCTTGGGGCTGTGCCAGGGGTTTGCGGAGCCTCCCCCCAACAGATCCTGCCCCTACTGCCTGTCTGGGTCCGCGTGGGTCGACCCTGGCTGTCGGGGGTCCTTCGTCCCATTGAGCTCGGAGCGCTCTGCAGGCAGCTGCACTGGCTGCAATGTACTGGGGTTGTGAAGAACTCAGGAAGAAGTTATTAAAAGCATCAGATTTAATTTTATAGCATCATTAATACTAGAGATCTCAGGCTCTGAAAATTACTATTCCATTCACAAAATGCTCAGGGGGGGAAAATGCTTAGTTTGAACTTTAGAAAGGAATTTTTTGAGGGTCAAAGCCTGATTTCTGAAGTATGTTGCTAATAACACAGTAGGCAATGAATTAGTAAGTTATTAAAGTATGAATAAATGAAACTGTGTTTGTTTTAAAGGCTGGTCATCTGCTCTGCTCTATTTTTGTTACTGGGTATGGCACTGCACGGCCTGCCAAGCCCTTTGCAGATGAGCTATACCGCACTCGACAGCTCCCTGCCTCAAGTAACTTGTTATCTGTATTAGACACGGCAAAAAAGGAAACGTCAGACAAGTGTGGTGGAATTGATGAGGGAGGAACATTCCCAGCGAGAAATAAGGTCAGGCGCATCACTACACAGTACCTTCAGTGGGCTTCAAGCAGTTTTTCTAGCTGCGCCTGCTCTTATTTGGGAGAACAAGGGGTGTGTGCCCCATGGTATCTCTTGGCGGGTCTGTTCCTCTGTTTGTGGCCATGGGAGTCCTCTTATGGTTCCTGCCCAGCTCAGTCACCTCGGTTTCCTTTCCTTGGGATGGGGTGGGATGGGAGGGAGCAGGGCAAGGGAGGCCTTGGCACTTGGGCGTCTCCTCCCCTGATAAAGTCAGGGCATGGCTAGGGTGGGAGCCTCACCCTCATGTTGTCTCATCTGGAGGTGGCCTGTGTGGCATCTGTTTGATGATGGCTGTAGGTAAACCTGGAGATCCGGGGCTGTTACCCGGTCTTGTTCTTCACTTCAATTGCTTCTGTCAGCAAGATATGAAATAGCATTTTTACTCTAATGTTGGTTTTGGTTTTGTCTTTTTCCTTTCCCCCTCCTTTTTTTTTTTTTTTAGGAATTGATTTGAAATGGTATAAAACATCCCATTCCACTATGCTTAATGCAGAATTATGGTTTCATACCATGTAAGTCAACACTTGGTTAGCTTGTTAGGCTCTGGCAGATGTTAGATGGTTAGTCAACAAAACTGCAGTTTCCCCAAACAAAAGTTTCTAATGTGAAGCAGTAGTTTGACTGATAGTAATAAACAACATTATTGCCACTTAATAAGTTAGGTAAGTTGAAAAAAAAAACAAAACCAAAACCCAGCAAGCATTTTTTAATAAAGTTTTAATTTTTGAAAACTGTTGGTCCCAAACCACTTTGCAAGCACATCTTTTGCCCTAGGTTTGCCCTCAGTATGTGGATTAGAATGTTTTCCTTATTAGAGCTTTAGCCATGTTTGTAATGAGAAAGCAGCTTTCTGCTAAAGCTATCAGACAACAGGAAGAAAGCAAATTTCAGTGATTTTTTTTCAAACTGGAATTGATTGTAATATTTTTTATTACTAAAAGCAAAATTTCAACCAACTGCTGAGAAATGAATATTGGAAAAAACTTTTTTTGGCCAAAAATAATTTTGTGTAGCAAAAAAAATTCTGTTAGAAAATTGCTGGAAATTTATGATTAGCAGTATTTAGCAAACAGTATTGTTGAAGCAGAGGAAACTTGAATATTCTTGTGACTGCAAATGTAATGTGTATTTTATTTCTAAATGTCATATTCAGAATCATGTAAGCCTGTGAAAAAGATTATCGTTTCTTTTACTGCAAAGATAATGTAAAGTGTGTCTGAATAACCAATATATCATCTAAATGTATTATTTCTTTCATTTCTAAAAACAAGTTAGAGACATTAGACTTTGCTGGAAAAATAAATAAATCATTATTCTTTCTGAAGGCAGCTGACGAAGCATAATAAGTTATGGAAAGAACCTGATTTTCTGTTTTATAAAACTGTGTCATGGGATGCATGACTGAAAAGCAAAATATAACATACTTGAAGAAGTAATGGAGCTGCTTGCATGTTGCAATAATTGCCCAACACTGTCCAATTCAAAAGTCATTCAGTTGGGAAAATCATCCCATGTGAAGAATCAGCTCCATTTTGTAGTTATAGACTATGTATTCTTTTCAGCCTGTTGTCATGTAATTTGCACTTGCTTTATCTGGCTATCAATTGTCTCAGCAAGAACAATTAATCACTTAAAATCAACTTTATACTTTCTTAAAAAAATAATGTCAGAATTGGATATACTTTTTCATGAGTGTGAGTGTAGTATCATACCGTACTTGATTATGAATATTGAAAAATTCAAAAGCGACGGCCTCATTTGGCTTTATGCAGAGGAAGTTTGCTCTTTTGGAAGTCTTGGGCTTAGAACCTGTTTGCATTTATTGTGAAATACCTTTCCAGCCTGCCTCTCGATAACATTACAGAGGTGTGGAAGGATCTCTGTCCCAAAGCACTAGTAAATACTCTGACTGGTTGCAATGTAGAGAAAAGACGCTTCCATAAGCACATCCTTTCTCTTAGCCCTGCTTCCATTTGATGAGGAATTCAGATACCTAGATAGAGAAGATGATTTTGTATGGCATTTTACTACAGGCAGGTATTTGCACAGGCCAGTTTTAGGCTAGTAAGGACTAGTAAGAGAGTGGAGAAGGACTGTCCCCTGGACACCCATCAGTGCGGAAGCCTACTCCTCTGAGCTGCATCTGGAAGGGGCTGCTCCTGGGGGCCATCCATGGATATTAATCACCCTTGGCTAAAGTTAAAATGCATTTTTAAACCATGTGCCATCTGGTGAAATGAAGTTGTTGGAGAAAGAGTTGGTCCTACTTTTTTTTCTTTCCCTTGCCTTCAGCTTCCAATGGTTTCTCTTGCATCAGGTGGGAGATGGGTACCTGGGAACTGTCTGAACCATTGAACTGGTTCAGTTTGTTGGTTCAACAGAAAATGACTTTTTTTTTGTGGAGGGGAGAGAAGAAGTGTGCTTACTGCCACATCTATAGGCTGCTCTGCCTCACCATGTGGTCATCTGAGCTGGTACCAGGGCAGCAGTGGGAACACATCGCTGTGGCACTGGAGGAACAGGGATGGGGTGGGACTGTCCCTTCACTAGTGCTCTGCAGTTAATCCAGAGGAGAAACGGTGAAACTCCTGGTCTTTGTGACCGTCTCCCATAATTTCTGTTTCCTGGGTCAAGCACAGTCATCTCTTTAGAAGTTTACTTGTCTTGGTTAACGTCAAATCTGAAATTGGTATTTTGTGGTAGAACATTATGGCTGTTGGTTTGTTGTCTGGCAAAGCAGAGAGACTTTTCTTGATCTGTTTGTTACAGTGCTATGGGTACTTGATTTCTGCAGAGACCTGCATGGATCCACTGCCCATTAAACCCAGTTTCTGCACTGAGACTTTTGACTTCTTGATGCATGCCTCTGTCAGGGTCCAAGTTAATTAGTTTGGAGCTCACCAGTTATCTTGTGGTTCATTTCAGTGGGTGTAATATCAGGCTCTTAGTCTTCTATATTGCGTGACTTAGAAACGTGACATTTCTGCTCATTCTCTCCCCTGCCTGTAACTGAACACTGCTGCACTTTAAGATGTGATATCTGTAAACAGTTTGTTTTTACACAAAATTTAATTTAACTCCTGTAAAAGGTAGCAATAGCTACATTTTATATGGCACCGCTTATCCAAACTCTTCTGCAAAATTCTTCATGCCTCTTAAATAAATACATGATGTCTCAAGCAATATTTTTCAGCAGGCTTTGAAGATGAAAACTGTATATTTAGAAATTACAGGGAAATTCAGATTTCTAGTATGGATATTTGAATATCCACTATTCAGCATGGATACTGGAATTTCTTCAAGTACCAGATTTTTAACTCGCAAGGTGAGTAAATACGATGCAGGTGCAACCAGTGATTGACTTAGACTGTGTTTCCCTTTGCATCTTGCCCTTGCACTGTGTCTGAAGAAACCTGCAGTTGGATGGTGATCTGGGAAGGCACAAAGCTGAAAGCTGAGTATACAGATTGTGTCTAAAAGTGTTACTTTTAGTTTGACATTTTGTTGTTACTTCAGTGAGCCAGTAAATTTCTCTTCCTTTCTGGTTCAGTGAATATTATCAATTGCAATTTGAAGTTTTCCCGTAGCTGAATCCAAAATTAAATGGGAGAAAAGAATCTGAATAGCATTTTTGCTTAAACCAAAGTATAGGCAAAGCGTACATTATATTGGTAGCAGTACATCATATTAGTAACAACATTTAAGTGTCTGTAAGTGATCAACCGCAACAGTAAGAACTAGAAGTAATTTTTTTTTTTGTACATTTTTTTCCAAGCCGTCTGTTGAGAGCTACAAGCATTGCTAAGGTTTGTCATTTATCCTGTTCTGACCAAGAACCCAATTACATGGCAGCTGCATGCTGTTTTCCTAGCCTTGATATGAAACGTACTTGTTATGTTTCTTTTTTCCATTTAGAAGTCTGTGCTCATAATAAACTTATTTTGCAGCACTAAATTATTTATCTTAAATGTTATCTGAGAACATTTTGCTCATTTACTGGTTATTAACTTTTATTATTTATTTATAATACTTGCAAAGTTAATGGGAGAAATACGTATTTCTATACTTCCTACTTTGCGTATGCTATCAGTTCCTGTTGTGTTGCAGTTTGATGAGAATATATTCAAGCTCTCAAGTTTCTTCTTTCAGTTGGAAAAGTGCCTTAAATCACGGATTCGAGGCATAAGATACACCCGAGAAGTGAACAAGGTACATCTAGATTTGTCCGACTGCCAAATGTTTGCACTTCCAGGGCCTTGCGTTTTTTGCTCTGTAGGCCACTAATCGTCATCTGTAAGATCATGTAAGAGTACATAACTCACCAAGGTGTTGTGTTTTACCACACTTGATTAAAATTTGTGTCCCTAAACACTCAATATTTGTAATGTCAAAATAAGCTGTAATTAGGTTGTTTCTTATCATGATGTCTTGTTCGCCTATGTGCATTGCTCTCTCTGCCCCCCTCTATCCCTGCCTGCAGGGCAAGGAACATTTGGTCATTGACACAGTATGAACAGGATGATCCTGAGTCTTTCTTTTCTGTTTTCTTTAATACACTACAACAAAACAGCTACTCCAGTCAGCCAGCACCAAACAGCACGTGCATGGGAATTCAGGCAAAGCCAAAAGCAGTTTCCCTTTCATGGTAGAGTTGCTCTCTGCTCTCCTCAAATGAGTCTGGCGAAGTTAACTCCCATCTTGGCCTTTTGGTTTCCCATTGCTGCTGTCCTAAGCAGGTCCCTCCTGGTCTCCAACATGAGGTCCATCTGCAGCACCCAGCCTCACACTACACCTCCTCTCCCAGTGCCTGTATCTCCTCTGCCCTCACTCTCCTTCAGTCCCTGCTGCCCCTCCACAGCCTCCCTGTACCAAGTCGCTTCCCTTCTACAGGCCTCGTCCTAATGTCTCTTCTCACTAAAAGATGACTCTTTTTGCCCAACTTCTTCCGTCACCCAAGTCCAGCCTCGTGTCCCCTCTTACTGTGGTCTCAGTGACTGGCCTTCCCCAAGCTGGCAGGCTCGTCTCCACCTTGCACCAGCAGCCATGTTTATTCTGCTGGGGATTCTTCTGCCCCCTGCGCCTGGTGGTTTGCTGGTGAGAGGAGGCAGGGGCTTGCACCAGGGAAAGGAATGAGCTCCCGACCAGATTGGGTGTTTCTGGGGAGCCATGGCAAGCCCCAAGGCTGGAGGTGCCTTTACCCTTTCCTCTTGCTGTTGTTACACCAGAGGCTATGGGCTTAACGCATGTTATGGATAGAAAATGACCTTCTGGGTACGGTGGAGCTTGTATTAGGTGCTCAAAGGGGTCCCTGTTTGTCAAAACCAGAGGGTAGGAGGATGCTAATACAATGTGGATAAGAGATGTGACTCTTTGTCAGGACATATAGGAAGTGGATCCTAAATCTTCACTGCCCTAAAACATTGCATCACCCGGTGCCTAACAATAAAGACTACTTTCCGAGGTCCTTTGTTAGAGAGGCCCCCTTCAGAAAAGAAAGGAGATCTTGTTCAGCCAATTCTTTAATGACTATGTCTGTCTGTGTGCATTTGGGGGAAGGGGGAGTCAGATAGCCAGATGAATTTTAACAGAAGGTCTTTGTGTAAAATATATGGACATTAAGAAAGAAATATCTTTTAAATCAGTTTTCAAGAAAAATGTGAATTTACAGGGCAAAAAAAAGAGTATAGCAGTATTTTGTTCTGTATCATGGTTACTTTGTAGTATATACTCAGAGGCTGATACTTCAAAGCTATTCCCATTTTTCAAACCTATTTTTGGTTAGATTTTCTTTGAAAGAGGTTGTTCAGCTGCATATGTAAGACTTTAAATACATTTGGAAAGGCTGAATTATGAGGAATTGTTTGCTGTACTTCTCTTCATCAAGTGTAGAGGTTATCTGGAGTTGTAGGGTACAAAAATTCAGCAGTTTAATATTATTTCCTGGTTCTTTATTTCTTGAGCACCAAAGTAAGAAGACATAATCCTTCATTTAAGCAAACTGAATAGAGTTGGTAATTGGAGACTTGAGGATTTAGGATCTGTTCCACTACAAATGAATTTATAATTTATTCTTCTAGTCTGTGATAACCTAATCAGCTGCCAGCACTTGAAAGTTCTGCGCACTTGTGATTTATTCAATTCCATCCTGCTAAAACACGGAGCAGGGCTTTAATTGCCTTTCGTGAAGAATTCTGCCAATAGGGAAATGAAGCCTCATTCCTTCATTTGCAGCCAGAAACTGCTTACTCTGGTAGCTCTGCAGTTTGTACAGATTTTAGGTCTACCTTAAATACATTTGCTTTAGCTCTTTAATGTCTAAACAAATGAACACATACTTGAAGACTACTTTTCTCTCCGTTGACAAAGGAGTTTGGCTATCATGCTTATAGTTTCTACACTTTCTAACAACTGTTAAATATATAATGCTACACCATTTATCTGCCTGCATGTGTGCACAACTTGTAAATAATTTAATGTTTTACTTTACCAATTGGCCTCTTCACATAACTGTAAAATGAGGAAGATAAAATTATGCTAAATTATTAATTCACTGGGAAATTGAAACAACTGATATAAATTAAGCACTGAAAATGGTTCCCTTTTTCTCTGTGGGAATCAAAGCAGTGAACGCAGCTGGATAACAGCAAGGGAGCTAAATGGGCGAGATGATCATACAATAATTTAGATTGCAAAGGACTTCTTTGGGGTCATCTAGTCCAACCACCTGCTCAAAGCCAATCTACTTATTATGGATATGCTCAGTTGAGTTCCAGTACGGAGATGCTTCAGGAATCTCCTGTGACCTCAGATACGTGGGCAGGGCATGTGGGACCTGTTGCCTTGCTGGCTGGTAGAATTTGGTGGCAGCCTGCACTGTTAAAAATTTTCCCACTGCTTAAAATCTTTCCAGCAAAGCACACAAGTGCTCCAGTGCCGTTGTGACAGAGCTTATTTCTTGAGCAAAAGATTTCCTGCTCACTCTAAATGTAACTTTAATAGATCAAAACACAGTGACTTTATGAAGTCTCCTAGGTCTTCCTACTTAAAATAATCTGGTTTTGATAATTTTCAGAGTAGCCAGTTGTTTCTTTTCGTTATTTACCGTTTTTTGTTTTGTTTTGCCACATCCATATACTATACATTGTAGTAGTTTTCCCAGACTGGTTTCAAATGTTTGAAGATAATTAAATGGTTGTATATAGGGAGATGTTATAAGATATTATAAGTATCCAGGACAGCATCAAAGTCCAGGCATGTAGCTGCAAAGCAGAGTCCTCTGCCATTAAAGTTTGATGCAGAAAAGCTTGCACGATTTAATTCATGGTTAAGCCTGTATTCTGCAAAGTTTCTGCACTCAGTAACAACGTTTTCCCTGATATAACTTTGGTTTGATTTGGATTTATTTGGATTCAGGAGCAGCTGGGAAGATACAAAATGTTTGTTTGTCTTTAACATGAACTGCAGCATCTGTGCATTTTGTTTCATTTTCCTACCTGCTTCTGACTCCAAGGATATATCTGGAAATCCCATATGTTCTTCTGATGGGGAAGGTCAACAAGCATGATGCTTTCCAGGTGTGCTGCCTGTATTTAAGGGTACAAAATTAAAAATATCCCATGCAGACCTGTGCATTACTAACAGAGGCACCTTGTGCTGTGGCCTCTGCACATCACAAAACTGAGCAAAGATTGCTCCTGTGACCACATCTCCAATTTATGTTTGATTGCAAAATGAAAGGACCAGTTCCTGAGATGAGCCTGTCCTTGGGTTTGGAGTTTCCCTGCTGCTTGTTGAACAGCCTGCTCTGTTACCTGTTGTCAGTCACACACCAGAGGTTGGAGGGCAAAGGAGTTTTTGTGTGGGGAGGGTGGGATGTGTGCAGGGACCAGAACACACACAGTTTAAATGCACAGAGATAGTGTATATGGCACGGCGGATGGAGTGGTGAGAGCAGCATCAGAATAGTCACCTGGAAGAGACGCTAGCTTTCTGGAGCAGATCACTCTCAAAGATCCCAACTGCTTCATCCCTGAAACCAAGTCCGCCATATCAGTCTTTTAGCGTGAGCATTGTTGCTGCTGCTTTCTGAATAGTTGCACTTTCAGTGTCATCGTCGTCTTCCTCAGACAAACTGGGATTGATCGAGTCAGTTGAAGATGAAGAGTGAAATGAAGAGTGAAGCAATGGGGTAATGATTTTAAGTGTCACACTTTTCAGAAACACGTCCTTGATGGGATGGCAGAGCATGCCTGTGTAACATTTCTTCTGTATGGGGACAAATAAAAACTGCTGGCACAGCAGTATCTTTAACTGACAAGTGAGAACCACCATTTAGATTTAGATCATTTAGAATCCAAATGTAACAAATGAGACCAAAATCTGAGAGGAAGGAAAGGGCTACTGACTGCAATTGACCTTTGGTTGTACAGCTCTACAGCTCTGGGGATCTGCATTTTGTACCCTTTGTAGGCTGTATTCACATGAGATAATATGCAGGAAAATATTTTTGCTCAGTTATAATTTTTTATGTAATGTTTTGGCTTTTTCTTTCTCAGTAGCTTCCATACTAACAATGCTATTTCCTTCAGTGTTTTCATGCAATGAGACTATGTCAAGAGGAGCCATGATTTCATCACTGCCTATTTCTACTTCATGTATTTAATTCAAAAAATCTTCAGTGTCTTTCAACATGTTTTGGTGTAATAATTCATTTGGAGACTATAACTCCAATGATGCATTTGCTCATTGTGCCTTTATTTGAGCTCTAATTGTATAGCCATAAATAGTAATCCATAGTACTATTTTATTAAATCATGTGAAGATCTCTGCTGAAGAATCCAAAAGAGACAAGCACAGCTACTCATTTTAGGAAATAATCATTAACCAATATGTCCAACCTGGAAAACAATAGGTATTTGTGATTTCAGTAGCTTTCCACATACTGCATTTTGTGCCAGGGTTATTGACTTTAACCAGGAGCCACATCGTGTGTCCCTGTCCTGCTTGTCCTACCTGGAACATATCCGTATGTAATTCACCATGCGGCTGCACAATTGCAAATGCCCACACCAGGGAAGCAAGAGAGGGAGGTTACTGGGAGCAGGAATCCTCCCTTTGGCAGCAGTACGGGGTCAGGTCAGAGTGGCTGTGTGATTGTGGCTGTATTCAGTGTTGGTGCTTGCTGATCTGCTATAGATGGAATGAGTTTCTCAGTCTTTCTAAGAATTACAGCCAAGTAACTGCATATCATACAGCATTTGTTTTACATTTTCAGAAGGAATTTGTCTGTTGATTCTTAGTTGTCAAAGAGCTTTTCATTTTCAAACTTAAACAGGGACTTGCCCTAGTCCTTTGCAGTTCCAGGTGGTGTAAAGACCCTTGGTGTCTCTCTCACTGTGTGTTTAGATCTGTTTGTTTGCATGTCTTTAATTATGACTGTGTAATTAAAATATGTCTATTAGAACTCACTAGCTGATAAGCAGAATGAGGTAAACTAACTCTGAACAGAATAGAACTTTGACTGTCTAGTAAACTGTCGAATGTTCCACAAGTAGCACCCTTCATCCCAGTTCAACTGTGTTTATCCGTACACAGGGAAAATCCTATTTTGCTGGAGGCCCACATGAATGATCATTGAAATCAGCAGTTCATGAGTTCTTTATGAAAATCTCATTCTTTCTCCAAACTCATAGATGATTTATCCCTCTTGCACCCCAATGGCCGTTTCAGAAAGTTGCAGTAGAAAACCTACTGTGTTGTATCCTAACAGCAGCCTGAGAAAAAATGGTATTAGGTTCTTACAGCCTAGGGATTTTTACAGCATTTCTAAGAGGTCCCTAAAAGGTATTGCTTATAGCTGTATACCAGCTTTGTGAAGTATTAATAGCACTGTTTCTTTTGTGCTGAGTGGATTACTGCCATATAAATTTGTAATCGGTGTAACAGTGCATGCAGAAGAATTTCAAAGCAGCTACTCAACTGAAAACTCTTTTGCTTTATTAGTACCCCATTCATGGAGAGACTAAAGAGGGAGGATTGTGAAATGTGGAAAAGAATTAAAGTCTGACAGGGAAGAGGTGAGAAGTGAGCACCAGATCCCTTGGGTCCAAAGCACATGGCAACAGAGAACATTTTTGAGAGGAAGGAAATTACAGTAGGAGAGACTGAAGGCTCTAAGGGCGCTTCTGGCCTGTGGTAGCACAGCAAGACAACATCATCTGCTTATGCACAGCAGTCATTTCTCACCATACACATTAGATTATTGAGAACACTGCAAGCTATAGCCAGGGCCCATCCCAGCTGGGAGCTGTCTAGATGCATAGATTCAGCAGCGGTCTATACCATATTCTACACTTTGTAATTGTCAAAGGTATTATCTTCAGGAAAAGACCTTCTGAAAATCACCCATGTAATCATAGATTTTGCAGTGTTCTGAACCTCAGCAAAATCAACCTTTCTGAACAATTAAGAAACATGTTCCTCAGCGGTGCAAGAGGTCACTCTGTCTTCTGTAGAGAAATGACAGCAGTGCGGGTTTCATTAGTGAGCTGACCACTGATCTCAAATGTGGCAGACCTGGCTGGGAAGAGCAGCAGTATCTGACCAGAGGGTAAATGCATACAAACCCCTTTTCCCTCTCTGGCTGCTTCTGCCAGAAATCAACCCAATGGGGAAATCCTGTGTACCCGCTGCAGTAGTTAAAAGATGCGATGTTTGAACAAGAATTCTCTTTTGAGCATAATTAAAGTTTTCCTAAATTCTAGCAAAAGTTCTTTCAACATCAAATTTTGGCTTTCTCTTCCCCATCTGATTCTGCACAGAGCTGTTTGCTGGAAGGGCAGTCAATGTTGTTGACTGCATGTATTATGCATTTTTATATGTTCATATGTGTTTTATAGGTACATATATACACATATATATACACACATATTTGATGCAGATGATTTTTGAACAGAGCTTCCACTAGCATAACTTAATGTATAAAGGCTTACTTTTTACTATTATTATTGATTTTACTATTATTATTGATGATAGACGTAGCTGGCACGTGATGGGGATGACCACTGTGTCCCAGGGTGTATGAAATAGGAATGGCCACTGTGCCTAAAACTGTAGTATCTTTACAGGACATTGTCAATAAAGCTATATTTCATAAACCATTTTAAGCTACTTCTTTTCTCTGCCATTGTTTTATCTGGTTTACGTCAGCAGCTTCCCCTTGCCCTGACTCTGTGGTGTGCAGGCACAGCTGTGCAGCGACATCAAAGGTCTCCCATCACTTTGTTTCTCCTTCTTTTGCCACAAAAATCCCCTCTCTGCAGGCCCACTGCCGGCCGTGGTCATCTCCCTCCCTTGCGCTGTGCTCACAGCAGCAGCAGTTGGGTACTGAAAACAGAGCTGAGCCGGTGGGGTTGAGTGAAAGCATGGGCCCCTATCAAGCATAGGACTGAAATAATTCCCAGGAGCTTCCTAATCTGAACAGATTCCTGTTCTTCACATGCCTTCACTTCTGACCAAAAAGGTAGGCCTCATACCTCTGACAAGTCTGCTCAATCCCAACATGTAATTGTCATTTGCTGGGTCATTTTACCTAATAGAATTTAAGTAAATGACTGAACTGGTGGTGGCAGTTGCTTAATTAACTCTAATATCACAGTAGGGTTTACCTGTAGCTCTGGATTGGCACCAGGTGCTAATCAGACTTTTCCCATGTTCTGCCCTCCTGGTCTTCACCAGTGTAAGCGCAGTCTCCTTGCTCTTTCCTAGAACATCTCTGAAGTTTTGAAATTGATTGCTAGTTGCCTTCAAAAGTTAAAAGACTTACATTAAAGGACAAACTAGAAGAACTGTCATCTTAGATGTTAAACCGCACTTCGCTTGGCTGGTCAAAAAGGGCTGTTCTCTTCTAGTTATTTGTCTGACCCACTGGATTTTCTGAGTGTTTTCTGTTGCTAATGGTGGAGGAACTTGTTCTTTTAGAGACAGGTCGAATTTATTGCTAACCCTCAGGAAATTCAGACACGCAATGTAAGATTACTTAAATTAGAGGGACAGATGTTAGGCTTTACAAGTTTTTTGTTATCTTGACAATTAAATTTTAACAATTCCAGAATATTGAAACCCTAATTTTATATCTTGTAATTTTTTTTTGTTTCTTATTGTACATTTCAATTATGAAATGCTCTGTATTGATTTTAGGATTTATTTATTTTAATTTTTTTTGGAGAAAGATTGCTTTAAAGAAAGACTGGCAGCTGTGGTTCAGCAGCATAATGTGCAAGTATAAATAGAATGCAAGCTGTCCATTTATCTCAGTCCTGATCTACTTATATTCATCTAATGCTTATTACAATCGTGGTTTGTCTCTGAGCAGATATATCCAGTTAGGATTAAGCTTGGACAACTAACCTAATTCGCTCCTGTAACTTAATTCAGGGATTGTGTAGATTTCTCGTAAAACCAAATAAGTCTTTTAACTCCTAACCTTTAATAAATTAATATCAAAATATTGACAATATTTATCACTGTCTATGTTTTTGGGAGATACTGAGTTTGTTTGTAATAGCTTTTATGTTTGCCAGGATATATGTCCGTTCATATCTATTTCTGAGATTTCTCCCCACTCAGCTTCTCCTTACATTTCATGGTATCTTATTAAATGTCATTTCGGTTCACAGATTGTCTAGATTACACTATGGAAGATCTTTCTAAACTTTTTGTTAGAGAGAATGTTCTGATAGAGTAACCTGAAAGTGAAATATAAGCACACCTATCCAATTCTAACAAGCATAAAAACACTATGGGCAAAAGATGTACCTAAACTTTATATTCATCCCACACACATCAAAAAAGGAAGATTCATTCTTTTCTTGTATTTCAAGAATACTAGAATATTCATGGAATAATGATTTATTTCTTGGGTTTTCAGACCAGTTTTCTCTCAGCATTTTCCCTCTACAAGAGGCCTGTGGAATTTGTGGATGTAAAAATATAGATTTGTGTGTCTTTAACATCTCTGCTACCCTTTTTCATTTAAATTCAGCCTCTAGTTGACTGTTTACTGTTTTAGCCTAGTGACTAGCCTCTGGCATGGATTAATTTTTGTCAATTTCTTTTTGATTTTAAAAATTAACACAAGCATAATACTTGCCATAATTCAACATTTACATATGGTTATAAGAAAGCTTACGACTAAGCATAACAACAGTCAGTACTACCTTGTTACAGTATATGGATGTCCAACTCTATAAAACACATTACATTTCAGATTAGAAGTAGTTTGCATGTTATATTTTTAATGTGTGCAAACCGATCATTTTGTTCAATAATGTAGTGCAAGTCCAATTTAGCTTTCTGTTTGTACTCCTGTTCTCAACAAAATAAATATGTGTGCAGAGATAATTGATGAAGCATGCTTTAAATGGAAAAATCTAAACAACATTTCACTTTTCTTCCCCCTCATTTCATTTCCACTGTTATTGCAAATGTGCTGATGCTGAAAGATACACATGGCACTTGCACCTTTTTGAAAAGCTATGAGATTTAGCTTGTGTGTACCCTTACATCTGTTTTTTAGAAATTGTTCCAAGAAACTGTAGTTTCTGAGCTGTGTAATTTCTGCATATGTGTGTGTTAGATGCAATTCCCCATATCATTTTCATAGTCTTTTATATTCTTCATGCGAGATCTCTATTGCAGTCAGTTCTCTGGGTTTTTATCAGGGATGTGATGTCACTTCTGATACTGAAGGTTCTCTGCAGAAACTCCTCCCTGCAGGGACTCTGGGGGAAAAGACAGGAGAAGTGGTAGATACAGATCTCACAGGTGGATTCCTGTGCGGTGTGTGCATGGTGGGATCTCAAAGTCCCAGGCGTGAGAGGTGCCATGTTTTCTTGTCCATGAGATGCACTCTTTTCCCTGAAAAACATAATCTACAATTAAAGAGAAATGGCAACACCAGTGGCCGTGGCATATCAGCAGATATGAAGATTAACTTGTTTTGAGGAGTGGAAGAAACACAGGAGAAACACCAGAGCAGTGTTGATTCTGCTACCAGAGCCTCCTGCACTGTACAGTTAGGAGGAATACATGGTCCTATAATGTGAACATTTCAGCATTGCATTGAGTGTGAGGATGTAAGGAAGGGCCTGTAAATAATTGTTTGGGTTTGGATGAAAAATCACAGTAGGGTGTTTGAGATGTCCCATAAAGATAAGGCTCCGATACAAACAAAAAGATGACAGGAAGGATGAGAACACCCAGTAGTGATGAAAGCTTAATTTAATTATTCCCAAGAAAACTTGAAGTTATTGTACTAAAATATTGTGAGATTGCCTGGACTCAAAAGAAGAATCAGAGAGAGTATACAGATGTAAATCAGTGTGGCTGCTTCTGTTGTCAATGTGCAACACTACGCCTGTGGTCAGAAACAGACATGGAAATGAAGCATGAGAAAAATAAGCCCTGTTTCATTACCATGATTTTCTTGGTTCCATCAGGCTGTTTGAAGTCTTTTAAAAATAACCGTGGAGGTGTTACCCATTGAATGTTACTGTTTATGTGAAGTGAAAGAAGAGATTGGTGCAGTCTAGTTGGTTTTGCCAACTAACACTCAAAGAATGTTACTGTCTTTAGACTGCTATGCAGTCTGCCGATGCAGCACAGAGCAAAGAAGAAATCCTTCTAATAGGAGCTTTTGTTATAGTAATGCCAACGGCAAGGGAAAATATTCAGATTATTTTCCTGGAGATAGAGCCTGCTGCTGTTTGGAAAACACTGCATTACACCATCTGTTTCCTTCTGATTGCGCACTGCCATAGCCATTGTTGTGATTAATTTCTTTGCTTCTAGGCACAAATTTGAGTGCTTGAAAGAAGATTAAAAGCTTGTTTTGTGGACAGGGATGTAGCTAATGGCTAGCTTTCAGTAGGATTGTCTGTACTTAACAACTTTACAACTCAAGTCATCAATCTTCTACGTGCATTTGATACATGAAGAAAGCAAGGAGAACGTCCTTTTGCTTCATTTGCCTCTGCACAAATTGTTGGTGAGGTTTCCACCGTGTGCCACTAGTGTCACTGCACACTCAAAACACCGCTGGGACAAAGAGTCACTTTTCTAGCTGGTGGAAGATGAGGTGTAGTTTCATCGGCGTCCCACTCCATTGTCAGACTGGGTCCTTTGGTGATGAGGCTGGTGTGCTCCAAAAGCCCTGAACAAGTAGTAGCCTGCCAGGCAGGAGGAAAGCCCTGATGGTTGGCAATCTGCCACAGCCGTCTGCTGGTCACATTCAGTGCTTCCACTTGGAAACTCGGCAGCAAGGAGCAGGTTGCAGTGTTGTCTCTGTGGATGCTATTTTTCCCCTGTATTGGACCAGAACCACTGCTTGTGCCCCCCAGTGACGAGCAGCACAAGAAAATGTGGGATTTTGTCTGATATGGATGCTGTGCCTTATTTCAGTTCCTCTTTTGTTTGAACCCTGAATATACAGTGCAGTGGCAGTGTGTAGCATGGTGATTTTCCACCATTAAGCTGTTCCCTTCCTTCCTTCCTCAAGCTTGGTAGGCCTGTGATCCATGATGAGTAGCACGGCTGCAGTATGCAATGGTCCATCTGCTTAGTATAATGAATTTGGAAAACAAGTGATTTTTGCATGAAATGCATCAGTTCATATTTATTTTGATACCTTTCTTGATCATCACATTTCAAGATTGTCACATTTGCCTGTGATTTCATGTTGAAAGACAAACATTTTCCAGCTAAAACTGTAATGATTGTCCTCTGTTAGCAAGGTATATTCAAGGTAGTATTTTGTAATAAGTTAGTTAATACTTACTTCAGTGTGGCTTATCTAAAGGTTACCTGTATTAATTTGCTTTCAGAGCAATGATAGTCGGTACACCATATTTCAAAACACTTCCTTCTTCAGTTTGATGTGCGCAATGGTATATATTGGGACCGTGGTGGATCTGTGGCCATACAGCACATAGTTAAACAGACTTGAGAGGAAAATGTTGACTGCCAAGTAAAGCAGCATTATCAATTTCCTCTCTACTGCATTGAAAGAGACAGGGGGAACAGACAGTGTAGGGTTTCCTGATATGTTTTAAGAAAGCCTAGGATTCATTTCCCCTCCCTTCCTTCCTATTAGTTGTTTGTTAACTCCCAGGAAGATTCATATTTTTCTTGTGAGACCTCTCTGCTTGCATATTCTGGAAACGGGCTTTGCCTTTGAGGGACTCGGTCCTCACTTCTAAGTGAATTCAAGGGGAGGAAGAGGAGACGGATTGATAGTGAGAGTCTGACTTAGGGAAACGAACTGAAGAGGAGTTTCTAGTTGACAACATTGTGTTGACAACAGTATTTACTTTTAATTTGTTGGCACCTGAGGAATACAGGGTGCCTCAGACACAGAAGTAGGAAATGCAGCAAGTGTCAGTGTGAGATTTCTGCCCTCGGAGTGCTGAATTGTGAACTTAGGAGCAAGACCGTGAAGTTAAAAGAAAGACCTTCAACTTGCCCTTCTTCAGGAGAAACCTCGGATGTCTCTTTGCTGCGACTGAACATCCCTCACACTAAGGAGAAGGATGTGAAGACGGAGGCGATAGTACCAGCTACTTGGAAAGAGCAGTGGCTTCTGATCGCCGTGTGTGGCTGGAGCACACTAACAAGCTGCATGTTTTGCGAGGGCTTTTATTCATCAGAAACAGCACAGGGCTGTTAATTTGGCTACAGTTATTTTGGATGAAACACTGAAAAACAAACTGTTTCACACTTTTTTTTTTGGAAGATTTCATCTGCTGGTCTGACCTACTTAGGTGAGAAGTTGTGCCTCCTTTATTCATACGAGCCACACTGAAAGCAGACTGAAAGCTGTGGCAAGATGTCCTGTCTGCTGGGTGCAGCATGCTAGGAACTGAGAGGGTCTTGCAGCTTCGTGCAGAAACCATCTTGGCATTTTCCATCCATTAAGTGCAACCTATTTTTCTTTTTTCTTAGTAGAAAAGCCAGGTATTGGTTTCTCAAGAAAAGTACATATAATACAAATAACTGAACTGTACCCGTTTCCAGTTCTTTAAATCTGACTTCCTTTTTTATCTTTTTTGGTAGTTTGAATTTGACAAAGAAATTTTATGTTCCATTGACATTTTAAAACAAAATCAGAGTATCTTTCAGTGCATTAGAAGAGTGTAATTCTGAAGAGCTGATTTTTTATTTGCTTTCGTGAATAACTTGGTGAAGATACAGGGATACACATCCATGTCTCAACGCCGCCTTTTAAGGGAAGGACATGAAAGTCATTTTAGGATCCTACCAAGATTCATCCAAATCCTGCATGGCAGACGACACTCACGAAATAACCAACGCCAAATATGCTCTGGTGAGATGAATGTATAGGTGATCCTATAGTGTGATTTATATCTACATAGAATGTTTGCACTTCAATTTGAGCAGTGAGTGAGGTGAATATGAGCAGTAAGTAGCCTAGTGTTAGTTAGCATTACAGATTTTCTCAACTCTGATGATTCTTGCAGGAACGTGTATTTTTTCTCAAAGCATACTCATGTAGGGATCCAGCAACTGTTACAGTTAAAAAATATTTATCGATATTAGATATTACTCATGGATAGTGATTACTCTCTGTCACCAGTACTTACTGGAGCAAAACATTCTATCTTGTTTTTCCTTGCAGTTCCAGGTATATGGTAGTATCTGACAAACACAGATTTGAATGCTTTATACCAACCCTTCTTTGATACTCTAGAAGAACTTCACTGGGTGCTCCACTCTTAAAAAATATAATTAATTGCACCAAAAAATTATACTTAACTGTACTTAAAAAATCAAGAAGCCTCTGATCTTTAAGTGTAATGTACTAAATTTAGGACTTGCTGCCATTTATTCAGTCTCATTTATTATTTATTTCAGTCTCATTTATATCAGTCTCAAGTCTGTTTCATACGGTATGTAGTGTAATAATAGGTTAGTGTGACTGATAATTATATAATCTTTTTGTTTAGTAAAGCTACATTTTGTGCTTTTTGTTTTTTTTTTTTCTCTGAAATAGGTTAACCCTGCCTGGCTGAGATAAGCTGAAGCAGATTTTTCAATAATTAATTAGTCTTTTCTGGTTTTATATGCACACTGACATATTATGGTTTTTAAAAAATTGGACTTTTTTGTTTCTTTTAAAATTAATTTGGAGCATATGAAATTGAAATCAACATAAGCTAAACTACCTCTGTAGGAAAATATAAAATTTTCAAGGCCTTTCAATATTCCTTTCTTTAATGTTGACACTCCTAGAAAAAAAAATAGGAAGAGAAAAATGCTTCTCTGGTGGTTCCTTTTGCTCATGCTTTCTGTTGTACTGTGCTCACTAAATCTTTTGTCATCTATTTTGTTGGGAATTAAAATTGTAAGGTTTTTGGTAACTTCTGAAATGTAAAGATTTCACCTTTCCTGACTTGCCAGTTCTGGGCATTCATGAGGCCAAGGTTTGGTATCTTAAGGAATGCTAACTAATAAATTGTCAAGATTTAACAATTAATTCCATTCAGCTCAGACTAGAAAAACGTTTGATGTTAATTGCTGGTAATCACAGTAAAGAAATGTCAGAAAAAAATTGGTTGTATTTTAAACATATGGGATGCAGTCTTACAAAGCAAAGCAAAACAAGGCCTCCTCAAATTTCAGTCACACTTTCCTTTCGGATTCAGTCATCACTGGGTAGTAATCATACTGCAGTCAACTTCAAAGTGTAGCCATAAAAGTTACCACTTGCAACAATTATTTTATAACATCTATGTACTTCTGAGTTTCAGGTGCTTCCTGGCCATTCATGAGTGGATTGGAGCTAATCCCAAATATAGACAAAACCTTGATATGTAGGAGAAACACAAATTTAATACATTGAACACATTCTAACAGAGATAATTTTCCTCATTTTAGCCTAATTTCCTTCAGACTCAGACCCTTAGTATAAATCTTGTATGCTATGCAATCATCTCTTACTTACTGGTTCCTTTCACTATATATAGGTGTGTATAGTCAGAAAAATGTACATTTCTGTAGGAAGCTGTCTTCTCTCCCACCCATCTTTATTATTATTCCCAAGCTCCTTTTGATTGTGTTGAAGCCTTTTCTGTTTGAAGTCTTCAAGTATGCAAAAATTCTGTTTCCTTTCCTTCCTGTTACCCATTTTATGTTGACAGTAGGAAAGCAATTATATGCCTCTAATGTTAACCTTATATATCCAGTAAGAATTATTCCATTGTTTTTTTCAAAGCCGTTTTACAGCTTTTTGGACTGATAAGAGTTTTCCTGCCTTCCTGGTACCAGACCTCAATTAGTGTTCAGTGGCACTTCCAGACCAAAAGTTGCACAGAAGGTGGATCAAGGGTTTAAATTATGGAAACGGAGAGGTACTGCAGCCTGGGAACATTTCTGTCCTGTAACTACGCTGGGTAAAATTAAAATTTTGGCAAGCATGTCCAAAGCAAGTGTGCTTGTGATTCTGTGAATCCCATGATGTATTCATCTCTCTTCTCCTTGTGACAAAATTAAGCCACTTGGTCCTGTTGCCCCAAGTCTCACAGGGCTTTGTTCTCTCTTCATTAGCATCTCTGGAAATTGCCAAGAGCAGGTTTCATCACTGTCACTTCACCCTTTCCCCGCATGTTAAAAAAAACCCTATAGAAATCTTTACATGAACAATAAATGTCCTAGTTCATATATTGATTTTGCATTACCTTATTTACCTTAATAAGGGAAGCTGGGCTGGCTTCCAGAGTCTTCATGCTTCATCAAATCCATCTTTGTTTTGTTTTCATTTTAACAAAGCAGACTTTATTTACTTACAGCTGGTGGACAGTTGGATCTGTCCTCCTTGGCCTAATCCTCACTGCGCTGCTCTCTGCGGTTGTCTTTTACCCAGGGTGGGCTGTGTAGCCTTTATCCCCTCGCAGTGGTTGAGCCCTGGCTCTAGCGACACTTGCTCGTGGGAACACAGAGCTTTGGGACTGGGTGCCCTGTGGCCTCTCCTGCCTGGGCAGGCAGGGCCCAGGCTGGTATGGCCAGGCTCCTGTGAGACAGAAGGGCATCATGGTTTCTGCATCTGTCCCTGACTGTACATCTTCTGCGTGCTTCTGCATCTCCGACTGCAGGCAAGTGTGATGGCAGTTGTAGAGTTTGTTGAGGATTTCAGCCCTGAAAAGCCATGGATTCAAGCCATCTTCTGCGGGGACACCTGTCTCCTGTCAGCAGGGGAGATTTTCCACAGTGCTGACCTGCTGTGGGCCTTTGTGATGGGCTTCCTGGCATGGTGCTTGTAGACCGTTCTTTGAGATTTCCCTCTTCTCGCTCCTTCTCTAAGCAAACAGGAACAGTAGGTCAGCTTGAACCGAGAGCTGTAAAACAAGTCTGGCAAGTGGAGACTTGAGAGACATCCGTCTTCAGTCTGTGCTGCGCTTGGTATGGACGGGGAGTATCTTTGGAGGCATCCTGTAGTCTGCATCTTTTCACACTGGATTCAGGTTGGTTTTCTGATGAAGGCGACTGAAGCTCTGAGGTGATTTGCTTTTGCGTGTACACTCTAGGCATGTAATGAATGGATGGATGAAGAGACTGTCCGTGTCCCGTGTCCTTCCAATCCAGTCCAAAGAAGTTCTGTGACGAGGTGCAGTGAGGCAGCGCTGTAATATGGGTTAATACTAACAGACTTCTGTAGTGAAAGAGGCAAACGAAGCTTGGTTAATTCACAGCCTGGGTAATCCACTACAAATATTGAAGAGGAGTCTAGAGGAAGAGCGCTCTTGCATCTTCCGTGTGAGTCGAGGAGATGGAGATGTGGTGTTTCTTTTCCTGGAATTGCATGAGTATTTCTGTTGGATATTGGGCTTTCTTGTGTGGGAAGAGGGTGTTAACTTACAGGTAGGATAGCAAAATGCATGGATGCAGGAAATGTCAGACTGAATATATAAATATAGCAGACATACTTAAGTACTGAAGGCTTCAACATAGCCAAAGCCTGCCTGAAGCCTGTGTAAACACTGAGATTTCTGGTCAGTGTTAAAGCCTGCCACTACAACTTTATTACTGTTAGTCCCCATGCTAGATAGGTCCAGGTATATACGGCTGTGTTTACTGTTGCTGCATTCACACCTTCGTTTGCTGGCTGGATAAACGTGTTGCAAAGGGATTTATTTGAGATTTGGAGTTTCCATGCTTGAGGTTTCCATTACCTGCCCTGCTGGCTGTGCCCTGGTACTTTTTCCAACAGAAAGTTGGAGAAGAGAGTTGGGTGCGAATCCATAGCAAAGGTGATAAACTCCACCAAAATATTAAAAACTATGAGTTAGCAATTCACTACAACTAGTTCCAGATAGTGTGATGAATGTCTGAGTGAAAAACAGTTTTGTTTTGCCTTGTTAAAGCCTAACATGAGTGAAAATATGCTTAGGGCTTGAGCCTGTAGCCTAGGTATACTGTATCAGACACTGGGTATATCTGCAGTCTGTAAATATGCAGGGTGGGGACATGATGGGAGAACACTATAATTTAAGAGATAATTACAATAACAATGGCATTACTGGAGCAAAATATATTTGTAAAGTCATCTCGTGCCACCTATTGCATTTATGGAACAAAGTTCAGTTAATATGAAAGCTCTTACCTTCTCGGGGTAGTTTGTTCTGAGCAGAGGAAGGGAAAAGTGGACATTTTTCTTCTCTGACGATGAATCAGAGAGGAATTTCTGTAGCAGAAATGAAGAGCTATTATTTTTTCTCAGAATGGTGTTCATGGCTGGATTTTGTAGCGCAGGGTAAGTTGGCTTAACTTTATAGTAACTCCCAGATCTTGTAAATGTAAACAGACTGTGCAGTCTGCTAAGTCAGGGGTGGGTAAGGTGCGTGGCTTGGGTCTGTGTTTTTGGAAGCATTTTGGACTTCTTGGTTTATATGTACCAAAACCGCATGCATTTCAAGAGTCTTACTACTATAAATTTTGATAACTCATTGATTCTTGAAAATACACTCTGTTCACAGAATGCATATTGTTGGAAGAGTTTGACTGGTGGGTGGTAGTGTTTAGGTTTTATTTTAAATCTCCTTTTCTGAAGGAAGTAAAATATGAGATATTTTAGGATCTAAATATTCATATAAGGTTTTTATAGAGCTTTCTTTCCTCTCAGATAGCATCCCCACTCCCAACTTTTTGCCATTTAATACCTGTGATGTGCTTAAATTAAATGATTCATTTGGATCACCCAAGTTACTCAGTGAAAAGTGAGCACATCAGCAAAAACAGTCACAGCTGTCAGAAAAGTTCCCAAGCAGTAAGTCCATCAAAAATGAGCTGCATCTTGCCATAGAAATTGGTTTCAGAGCATCATCACACAATTTGACAGGGCAGTTTCTGCTGCTGTGTTCAGTATATGTTTTCTGATAAAGAGTTTGTTACTGTTCAGAGATACCAATTCAACAACACTGGCAAATATGTTTCTGCCTTCACTTAGGGGTTTGTACCGACTTGTCCTATAAAACTGAAGGACCCTAGCCTCCTTTTTTAACTGCCTTTTTCTGAAATTTTTAATTTATCTTTTTTTTAATTTTAAAATCTTTATTCTTTGTATTAAAAAGTAAAAGTGAAGGAAATGCATGATTTGAGGGGTATATTTTACAATCACATTAAGATTAAGATGCATGCTGTGATAGAAAGTAGAAATATCTAAAATAGATGACATTATCAGCAAATTTCTGAGTGTCCCACTCAAGATCCCTGAAATTGCTTATTATTTCCCATTTCTTGTGTTAAAAAGTGATTTGAATTCCTTTTTAAACAACATAAAATTATAACAGTCTAAATTACAGTGTTATAAAAGTTAATATTTTAAAACTTTTGGTCCCTTACTCATTTTTGGAGGAAAAGTCTTCTTTCTCCAGCTGTGTGCATAATAATGAAGGTATATGTAGGTTCTGGGATACTGATGTACAGGCCACCAGTTTTATTCCACTGGATGATGATTCCTCCAAGAAAACAAGGGCTTTTAAGAATCTTTCCAATTAGAGAGAGAGGCGCACACACGCACAGAATTAAGGGCAGCACAAGACCTTGCCTCTAGGCTCCTGTTCCATTAGATCCACTGACTCTGAACTCCTTGAGCCTGCTCCCTTGCCCCTCGCAGCTCCCCAGTCTCTGTTTATGATTTTCTCTTTGTCCCTGTTTGCTAATATTTAAGCTGTCTATGAGTCAAGGAACAGACCTTTTCTAAGGGTTGTTGTTGTGTGACGTTAAGGGTTGCATATGTGAATGGAGAAAAAAAATGTCACAAATAGTTGTGTTACTTCAATACATGTAAAATGAGTCCTCAGAAAACAAAATCTGACTGGGCCTGTGACTCTTGAAATAGGGAAAAAATGTCTTCCTGACCATTAATGCTATTTTAAAAGGTCATTTAAGTAGAGGCACTAGCATATATGGCATTAATGCCATGGTATGCAGTGAGTTAGTAGGAGCTTGTATTTTTACTGCTTTCATGGCTACTGAAGAATATGTGCCTTTATGAGGAAAGGAGATTGGAAAAAATAATGCAATAGTGAAAAAAAGAACTTACACTTTCCCTGATGAATAAGCAGAGATACTTTGCTTCAATAATTTAGAGTAAACCAGACTTGCTATTCTTATAGCCTGCTTTTGCTTTTCCATATGGAGAATTGTCAACAAGAAGGTATTTATTCTCTGGGCAGAACCAGTCCTGGAGCCAGAACGTAACTTTATTTACTCCCTTTATCTTCTTCATTGTTCTTTCAAGATGTTTCCAATCTCATGTGCTGTTGCAATCTGTTTAGTTGTACTGCAGTCAAGCTTAATAAGATGGCCCACACTACTTCCTTTTACTGTGTATGCTTGCAGTGTTTAACAAAATCCCATGATCTTCAAATTAACCTCAAAGGTTAAGCTAACCGGAAGAGGTTGAACATACATGGCCTTATGGTAAAGCATGCTAAGTTAAAAGGATCAAAGTTTATTGTAAGTTTTCCAGCCCTTCCCAATTGAAGCTAGCTCTTGTGCTTATTTATTTTGTCTTATTTCAGAGCCACTACATCTTCTTCCAAAGTAGGAAGTAAAGATCAGTGCAACTTTTTTTGTGTTTCTTTTCTTGCTCCGTGATTAAAAAAAAAACCCCAAAATAGATTCTGTTTTAGTCAGCGGTTAATCTAACCTCACACACAAGTTCTGTTTCTTGCACTTTGACTCAACTATGGCATGAAACCTTTCTCAATCCTGTTGGTCGGTGTTTTTTTCTGAAAATAATGGACAAGGCCTGCTGACAGTCTTAGTTATCACATTAACTTACTCTTCTTTAGTATCTGTCAGCGTTCTTTGGTGTCATTGATGGTGAGTTTGTCAACTTGCACACAATTTGGGGTGAGGGACCGGGCTTTTGAATAGGTTCATTCTTTCCTTTTGGACTGGGGCCAAAGAACTAACTGGAGGACCCTATGGGAATCTTCTGTGTGGTCTTATTATTATTATCGCTTCTTATCCTCAGGTGGAAAAAATGTGAGATCAGCATGCAGTGAGTCTCCTTCAATTATTTTAATCAGACTTATATTTATTTCTCATTTCAAAGCTTCTAGTCTATTTTGTAACTTTTGTAATGTAGAGGCCACGAAAAAGTGAGTCCAGGGAGAAAGTTAGAAGAGGATGTTGAAGGACTCAGTGGCAGTAGCTTGCAGATGTCTTTTAGTGAGGAGTTTTGTCCACTTAACAAACATGTAGCAGTTGAGTGGGTCAGTTGGGAGAGAATGACTCTATAATTTCAGGTGTGAGTGGTTAGTCAAGAGTATACTTTTAAAAATTGTGACTTGTACGATTCAGGTGACAATTTATCTTCAAGTTGTCCTGGATTACAATAACTCTCGTAATTTGTGAATTACCTACAGTAACCTTAATCTGGATGGGGCTGTATTCTGAAAATCGTTAGGAGTTTCAGGTGGACAGTCTTAACATAGTTGCTTAGTTGTGTTAGTCATGAGTAATTCTCTGAATTATTCCATCTTTTGATTTACGTCTCTGAGAAATCACTTTAGAAGACTCGACAGTATGTGACATATAGTTTATTTGAATATATGTCAGAGGGTTAGTTGAAGAACTTGTTTCTATGTGTCCTTTGGCTCTTGGGGAAGGAGCTACTTGCTTTTCAGGCTTTTATGTGAAGGAAAGATGCAATCTGTTTTTCCCTCCTTTTCTTCTTCTAGGTGAAAGTCATAAGCTTTCATGAAACACAATCAACTTATTTCATGCAGTGAGTCTGCGAAGCAGAATTACTCTTTAATTCCTAAGCCTTCATGATTAAAAAATAAGCCTTTTCTCTGTTTTAGCCAAACATTTACTAATTCTTACCATCCTTGGTGTATTCGAAAGGTGTATATGAGAAGATGGGTGGGGATCAGTAGGTCAGTTGTTTTTAAAGAGAGCTAGCATGTGAAACGAAGAATTCAGGATACTGCCTCTATCCTTTTATGTTAGAGAAGCTTTACCTTTTCAATACTGCATGTTATAGCTGTGTTTCTGAAACAGAAACTCAAAACATCCTTCTTGGGAGCCCAAAACCACACAGCTCTCCTTCAGCTCGCTTCCAAACCCTCTAACCTCCTAAACCTTTAGGACTGCAGTAGTATGTTCAGACATTTTAACTGGACTGTTTATCTGGGGCACAAATAATGTTTTGCTATCTGTCTCTGTATCATCTACCACGATGGCTATCAAATATTGTTTAAGGACTTCAGGTGCAAGTACAGGTGGTGTCTACTACCTTCTTCAGTGTGAACTTTTCCCCTTTTAGTTGATAACATTTGACCTTGGTTCCTTCTCTGTTTTGTTTTTTTTTTCTGACTTCCAGCTATTGAAAATTATGTTATTTGTCTGCAAGGTAAGTTATAATAATAATTTTTGCAGATGTTGTCATGTGAATTTAAAGAGTTATTTTAGGGATAGATTCCTTGAAGAAAAATATCAGGCTACTGAGTTTTTTGAGTGTTTTCCTGTATAATTAGAAGTTATTTCAAAGTTGAGAAGCAAAATTCTCTGATGTCAGTAAAATGAAAACATTTTATGCTATGCTTTGCTTATGGAAATTTTTTACTTGAATCAGATAAGATGTGAAAGTCTCCAGATGCACATGCTGAATAATGATAAAAAGCGCTAACTTAATATTTCATGAAAAGATACCTCCTTTGACCAAATGAAGTGCATACATTGCTTGTGATGAAGACTTGTAATGCTTCGCAGATGAAACAGTTTGTAGACACAACAGAATGCCCTATGGCAGAAGAGGCATCAGAGAAATAAGATATAGATTTAGTCTTCTTTTAACTCAAGCAGCAAGACAAAATGTGTATTTAAGATAGCCTGAGAGGAGATTGCTGGTTTTTTTCTGAGTGTGACTGTAACTTTTAAGATTGTCAAAGTTGTCAAAGAAAGGGACTAATATTTTTTGTGGTTTGGGAGAAGAGCTGCTTTGGCTCAGGTGACTGGTGGTACAGTGCTACTTAAGCATCGTAAGAGCCACCGAGGCTCAAAGGCCCAGAATGATGTAAATGGAAGTTGGGTACGTCAGCCAAAAAGTGGGATCCTCAGAGTCCTCGCTTGGTCCTTTGGGTCCCTAGGTATCACTGCTTTGTGAGTACAATTTTTGCAGTGCCCAAAAATATCTCTCTGGTAATGCCAGATTTGCCGCCCTAAACTGCAACAGCATCCTTAAGCAAGGAGATCCTCTGCTTACGTCCTGTGAGGTGTCCTGGTCTGGTAAGCATGCCCTGAGTGTGAGTGACATGTACCCACAGTTCAGGACGAAACCAACCTCTGCTCCCATTTTCACTGAAAGCATTAGAGGAGGTTTGATGGTACCCACCTTTAATATTAGAGCTTAAAAACATAAGTCCTAGTGGCCCCAAGCAAAGCCTGTTTCCTTGCCAAAAAAGGGACTTGGGGTTTTGGCCCGTCTCTTGGAACTTATTTCTATATTAAACTGTCTAAATACAGATCAGACTGTATGCAGATAACTTCAGCTGTGTTGGAAGAATTTCTAACGAACCTTCAGATTTTGAGGTGTTAGGAGATTGTTAGGAGATCATGCCCTTGGACTCAGGTATCAGCTTTCTCCCTGAAGGTGCCAAAGCCACTGCTTGGCAGTGAATCCCATTTACTGCCTAAACAACTGGAATTTGTCTGGGGGTTTGAGAATAAAGCTCTTACAGTCACAAGAGTTATAGGTCTTCCACCCAGTATTTTCCACTCTGGCATGCTTCCAGTATAAAAAAGAGAAAAGGTATTCCCAAGCCCATCTTATCAGATTGGTTTTCAGCCATTTGCCCAATTTCAGGTCACCTCAGTTTAGCCCCCTTCAGTGTTACAAAGTAACCCGGCATATTTTTCGGGAACTTGGAGTTATAAACAGAGCAATAACAACTGTTTTCCACATTAGATTGCTTCCGTCTCTCAATTACGAAAGCCTATTATTATTATTGTTTACATTTAAACAATGAGAATGCTCTGTCCCCCCTCTCCCTGTCCCAGCACACTCCAACCTCGAACCCTCGCGCTCCACAGAATTTTTACGGATGCTCTGCAACACAGTCGTGGTAACGCACTCCTGCTCTGAAGTCTCCTCTTCAAACAATGGCCTCGTTCACTCTTGAATAGTTTAAATTTTTTAAAACAATTTCCTCTATGTGACCATGTTTATTTTAGAAAGGAAAAAAACACGGGTTGCTCTTGGTACCTGCAAGCAGCATCAGTGCTTCAGAGACAAAAGGCATGTTTTAGAGCACAATGCCAACAGCTAAACAAGTGAGGGGAGGCAGTATGGTATAAAACAGGAATATAAGAACAGAGAAAATGTGACAAAGTAGGCTTTGGGTTACAGTTTGCCAAATTGTGGAGCACACTAGAAATACACTGATTAACTCCTAATCTCTGCTGTTGCATGGGAGGCAGTAACTTCAGTGGAACTGCTGCTGCAGATGGGAGCAGACGCACATAAGGTCTGAGTCCGTTTCTGAGTGTTTAGGGTTCCGGAGAAACCTCAATTGCTGGTTTATAGCACCGCGCTCGATCTGAAGACCTGCTTGCGAAAGGAATATTTGCACAGGCTCTTTGTCACTAACTGCTGGTGGCTGCACCTGTGCATCTTTAAATGCCTGTGAATCCGCCCCAGCTGGGCTGGCTGGAGCTGAATACCCGTCAGCTGCCAGGAGGTGCCAGACGGATGCATGCTGCTTTTTTGGGCAAGCTGATGATAGAGCTGCAAGTCTTTTCCTTCCACTCAGGTACAGTGAGAGCTTCTTCCTTCTTGCCTGAAGAAGAAAACATGAAATAAACTCAATGAAGTCATGGGTTTTTCTTGTTGGTTTGCGGAGACTAATATACTTACATGCTCTTACTTATTTGTAGCTGAGCTGCTGTTTCCTTTACTAGCTACTAGAGTAGGGAGATTAAAAAGAAGATGTGGATTGTTTTTTTCTGCTCTAAGGAATTATATGCAATTATATTCAGTAGGGACTTGAATACATTTTGTATGTAAGCTGTATCAAATCTGTTCATAGTGCAGGAAAAGAAATTACAATGATGAAAAGACCCTGAGAGCTGCTGGAAAACATTTCCAGTATACTCTCTGCGCAGTATCTTTGGTTCTTTGCTGATCCTTTGAATTGACTGGGCATCTGTATTTGTTATCCTCAGTATTCTGCATTTGGTGTCCTGAAAAGGTGTATATGTGTGTTCAGCATTGGCTAAACTGCTGTAGCGTGGGGATAAAAATAGCGGCAGTTGCAGGGTGTTCTGTGTTTGAGTGAGGGGAGAGGGAGGGTTTTGATCAAGGGCTTAAAATCTGTCCTGTTAGAAAGATACTGTTAAATACTTCAAAGATTGGCTGCAAGATGAGACTTCAATTGAAGAAGTCCTATTTGCTGCCACCATAGTGCAGGGAACTACAAAGAGTGCCCTCACCTTTGATCTGCTTGCCCCGTGCTTTTCTCTTAATGAAACTACAAGGGTAAGGGCCGAGTTAAAATTACGTTCAACTAATCAGGTACGCGCTTTGTAAGACAGGAGCTGGTGGAAGCTAAATGCATTTTTTGCAAAGGCAACAAGAGGAAGAGCAGAAAGAATTGGGTGGGGGTTGTGTCCGGGTTATCTCTTACTCCTGTGAGATTCGTGGGCATTAGTTCAGCTGCTGTGTGTGTCAGAACAAGTGGAATTTGCTCTTTGGCCTTCATTTCATCCTTCTTTACATCTTTGTTCTTCTTATGGAAAGGAGAAGAAACACAAAACTGTTTCAAAAGCATTTTGGGGTTGAGGCGTTACCCCAGAACTACAAAAGGGGGGCACTTGGCAAGTTGTACTTTCTCTTAATTGCAAAGTCCTAATCGGTGGAGATTAGGAGGTGGATGTGATGGGTTGCTAGATTTTTATAGGTCTTTCCTCCCTGTTTGCTAAAGGTTTGCATAATTACATCTCTTGCATGGCTGGTGCATCTATTTTTATTGCTGCACATCTCAAAATAGTGTGAAGGTTTTTGAGGTGTGCTGAAAAATCCTGCCTTCTAAAGTTAGAGGCTAATGCTAATAAACCACCCTTGGCAGAGGAGTGGTTTTGTTGTTTGAATCCACAGCCCTGCCTGAGCTGTCACACCTAGGCCGAAAGTAAATACAGTAATAGGGCAAGTCGCAATATTTCATGTGGAAAACGAAGGTAATGCGGCTGTTAAAAAGCTTGGTCTCCTTCCTGCTATCCTGAATGGGTCAGGAAGCGTCTCAGGAAACTGGAAAAGAAGGTAAATGTCTGTTGCTTTAGGCTGATTAAAATCTCAGGGACAGGCTGCTTTTTCAATCAGGTAAGGGTATAGGTTTCCTGTTTGCTTCCCGGAGACTGGAAACAGGACACAGTTACAGCTGCTGTGTATCTTCACTGCAGTTGTTTATGGATGTTACAACAGCTCTTTGCAGGGTTAGATTTTTTTTTTCTTTTGAGAAGTGTTTTATTAAAGGGATCACTGCCTTTTTTTAATGATACAATAATATTTTCTTAAAAATCCTGCATCTACAAAGTAAAAAGGTCAGGTGTGACTGTATGTCTTGTCTTTCCACAGAGAGCAAACAGTGTGAGCTTTCTCTTTTCTCCATTGACTAAATTTAACCGAGAATATTGCACTGCTAAGCACAAGGGATAAGGTATTTTATTCTCTTGTTGCAGTGAGATTTCCTTTCTTGGAAGGAAGTGAATTTCAGTCCAGAACCTGAAGGAGTTCTCCAGGTTAGCTCTCCAGAAAAAGCTAGTCAAAGTGTGTTTTCTGCTTTTTCTTTTTGATCAGTGGAAATGTAGCTTTGCTTACTCTTTGCTGATGTTAAGTCTCCTCTGTTAAGTTCCTCCACAGGGAACTGTGGAGCTTGTTGGAGCCCCAGAGGGTGAAAGGATTGGCAATGGGAGAAATTAAGATACTATTTTGGGAACCTGTAAGGAGAGAGAATGGTGAGCTTTGAGGGTTGCTTCAAGTGTTTGCTTGCATTTTTTCATGCTTTTCCCATGAGTGGGGCCTTGGTGGTTTGCATGGCCACAGGCAGCTTGCTGCAGCATGCATGCCTTGGCCACAAAAATTCCAAATCACGAGTCAAAATCAAAACTGGCTTGAAAAGTAAAAAGCTGTTAGGAAGACAGTGGCATTTTTATCCTATCTGTTATGTGGGTTTGCCCATTTTCAAGTGTATCGTCACAATAATGTGGGTCAGATTTATGCAGGGTAAGTAAGACTTAAGGTTGATGGTGAACTCTGAAGGATTTTGCCTATACTCACCAATCTAAAATGACAGGTGAGATGATCTAATAGTCAATTTTTTTCATGTCATTGGGAGCTATGAATTATCTTCCAGTACTGAAATATCCTAACAAACTTGTTCAAAACCACCCACACTTATTTTAGAGATGTGATGGAATGAGTGTTTTCTGTCTCTTAAACCTGCCTTTGATCTGAGCTATAATTCTCTTCTCTCTGTCCTGTTTGCTCTTTCAGGATTTTGGGGAATGATGATTTCTGCAAATGTTCTTTTCCTTTCCTTCCTTTGTAATAAATAGATTTACAGTCTTTATCTGTGTTCATCAGTGTTACAGGAGCATCTGATATTTTTGTTGGAACCAATTCTGCCACAACTTCTGACCTGAAAGTTTTTATGCTTCCTGAGTATCTTATTAGTCTGGAAAAAAAAATGATTCTGTGTACTTTAAGAGTCAGAAAAAGGGTTTCCTATTGCTGACAAAGTTTTTATTTTATATTTTGACTATAAATATAGTTGTGATTGTGGTGCAGCACTTCATTTGTTGTAATGGTCTGTGTTGGTTTTCCTTGTTTTCTGGAGTGATGTTCTTTATTAATATATATTGTTTCAGAATACAAAATAAGCCTGTTTTTCCTTTCCTGAGTTCAATTCCCGTGCTGCTTTGATCACGTGTTTCTGTTCTCATTAAGCACTGTTAGGTTATCATTTCTGTTGCCACTAAACTCCTCATCAATTTCTTTTTCTTATCTCCTCCACTTGCTCCTGTAGTCCTGCTACTGCTATAAGAATGGATCTCATCCTCTTGATTTTCCCTAATTTTAGTCCTACCTTTTATCTAACGTCAGTGGTGATTTGATTTCCAACTTTAATTACTGTTTTCAATTCTTACCAGACTGCAATATCCCATCTACTGAATTTTGAATATTGCTGCAGACAACTTCAGCGCAGAGCTAGGAGTCCTTTTTTCCTCACCCCAGTGCAGTCTGAGTAGCCACATCTCATTGCAGGCACTGCTGTTTGGAGTACTGCTGCTTGTGAAGTTAAAAAGGTCACATGCATTTCTTTGTTGGCTTTTGCAGCTGTGGACAAACAGAACTGTCACCAAATACTGCAGGATAAACTGTTTTGCTACTAACTCCTGCGTGATTAAATTTGACCTGAAAAAAAGTCTGGGGTTTGTGTCTTTTTGAAATGAGAAACCTCAGTAAATCCTGCAGCACGGTGAAGGAGAGGCCTATGATTAAATACTTGTGGGAGCTTGTTTAGAAAGGACATGTAAATAGAAAAACATAAACTGAAATTCAGTTCACAGAACACCCAAAAGATATAATTTTGAAATTCGAAATGGAAACAGATGTGTGATAACTGCATTCAGTGGCCGGGCTTCTGTCATGGTTTTGGGGCGAAACTCTAAGTGTAGTCCTGAGGTCGGAGATGTGCCATCCCTGATGGGGTGTTACACTTCTTTAAAAATTACTGAAGCCTTCTTTTGCTTTTTGTTTTGCTTTCCAGATACCGAGTGTAAGGGATGTGTAATCTTCAAAGCTTTGAAGTTTATTATTGTCTTACAGTGCAAAGTGTACTTCTAAGATGTAATTCCTCAGTAGCTTTCCTTATGTTTCTTCCTGGCAATATCTTTTTGAAAGATTGCAGGCTTCATCCTATTAATTGAACAGCATCCTTCACTTTAAAGTGCTCCAGCAACTATTGGTATTACCAGCATGCTCATTTTCATGGAAGCAGTGCCGTTCTTCATAGATGGCAGCTTTTATTGTTTTTTTCTGATCACAAGTTTTGATTCCTCATGCTTGCTTAAATTTGGGTTTGGATGTGATACAGGGACCTTTTTGATGACTTAGCATCTGAGCTGAATTTCAAAATGGGTTAGTTTTGTTGCTGCATGGGGATTTAACAAGCTGCTTTGTATAATGGATTTGTGCGAACACATATGTGTGTGTGTATAGATGTATAATGTGTATATAAAGTAATTTTCAATGCTTTGGAATCTTTTGATGTAAACCAGACAGAATTGGCAATTTTGAATGCTTGATGGCTTTAAAAAAATGAAACCTTTCTTTGCATTCATGCTTTGAAAAAAAACATCAAGAAGAATTAGGAGAAAATGAATAGGGCTTTTAAATAGTCTAGGATGCTAAACTAGATGCCAACAGATGATGCATCATATTGTTCAACGTCTTCAAAACTCCACCCAGTTATAAATTCTGTGGTTATAGGTGTGTTAGGTGTATTTTTTTGGGTGTTTTTAGAGAGAGTATACATTTATGTTATGCTAAAGATGATCCTATAAGGATGGCTTTTGCCACACTGAATCCCACAAAGTACCACATCATTTTATTATTGTGCTTTTTGATAAGTGCCACACCCCTGAAAGAAAAATATGTTTAATAGTTATACTTTAATGTTGATCTTACCAAACTTTAATATCCTTTACTGTTAGTGTTGCCACCATCATGCTGCACACTTACATGTGCTTTATTAAGCAGGTACAGTATCTCAAGTTTGCTGATGACACAAAACTGGGAGGAGTGGCTGACACGCCAGAAGGCTGTGCCACCATACAGCATGACCTGGACAGGCTGGAGAGTTGGGTAGAGAGGAACCTAATTAAATTCAACAAGGGCAACTGTAGGGTCCTGCATCTGGGGAGGAATAACCCCATGCATCAGTACAGGTCTGACCTCCTGGAGAGCAGCTCTGTGGAAAAGGACCTGGGAGTCCTGGTGGACAACAGGATGACCATGAGTCAGCATTGTGCTCTGGTGGCCAAGAAGGCCAATGGCATCCTGGGGTGCACCAAGAAGAGTGTGGCCAGCAGGTCGAGGGAGGTCATCCTCCCCCTCTACTCTGCCCTGGTGAGGCCGCATCTGGAGTACTGTGTGCAGTTCTGGGCTCCCCAGTTCAAGAAGGACAGGGAACTGCTGGAGAGGGTCCAGCAAAGGACTACTAAGATGATTAGAGGACTGGAGCATCTTTCTTATGAGGAAAGGCTGAGGGACTTGTGTCTTTTTAGTCTGGAGAAGAGAAGACTGAGGGGGATCTTATCAATGCTTATAAATACTTAAAGGAAGGGTGCCAGGGGGATGGGACCAGTCTTTTTTCAGTGGTGCCCAGTGATAGGACAAGAGGTAATGGGCACAAACTTGAGCATAGCAAGTTCCATCTAAACATGAGGAGGAACTTCTTTCCTTTGAGGGTGGCAGAGCACTGGAACAGGCTGCCCAGAGAAGTCGTGGAGTCTCTGACTCTGGAGACATTCAAAAGCCACCTGAATCCCGTCCTGTGCAACCTTCTGTAGGTGACCCTGCTCTGGCGGGAGGGTTGGACTAGATGATCTCCAGAGGTCCCTTCCAACCCTGCCCATTCTGTGATTCTGTATATTTAAGCCACTGTCATACCTTCCTTTGCTGAGTTTCATGAAACTAAGATGACACAGCCTTTTACCCTCAATTGACTTCACATGCATCCCTTAACATCTTCTCCCACAGCGTTTTCCTCTGCTCTGTGGGCTGAAGCACGTCGTCCACAGCCCATGCTGAGGTGGCAGGGAGATCTTAACCTGAGCGCAGAGCATGAGTGGAGTTGACACGAATTTCCTTGCATTTAAAATATACCTGTTACCCACATAGATTTTCTCAGTCAGGCTGTTGCTCCTGTGCCTTTTAATAGAGCTTAAATTTGCCCCTAAGTCTTGTTGCTAACATACATGCCCACATACCACAGTTTTTCTCTCCGGTTGTATTTCAAACTGGATCGTGAAGGCCAGGGAGGGGTTTTGTGCTTTGACTTGTTTGTTCTTTCTTGCTGCTGTTCTCTGAAGTGCACAGCAAGGAGACCAGGTATTATAACCATGGAGCAAACACTTCCCCCACGCGCACGCTCCAAAATAGAGTGTTAAAACAAAAATGCATTCAGTTACTGGCAGGAGCCCTCTTTTCTCAGGAGGGTGTTTCATACTCTGCTCCACAGGATCCTGTAGTGTCTCTAGCCCAGTGAAATTTTAAGCTTTCTGTGCAGAATGGAACTGCTAGAAAAAAATCACCTTTGCCTGAACCACCGTTTTGCCAGAGAGCTGAGGCCTGTTTCCACAGAGGCACTCTGTATGGGCTCCCATCCCTCCAGCACGGCAGGAGCAGGCTCCGAGTCTCCTGTACAGCACAGGCTGACCTCGCTGTACCATTTCTTCTCATGTGTTGTTCAGTCTAAGGCCACTCTGGGTCCTGAAAGTGAGAGGTGAAGGTGTGTCTAGTTGATTAATATTGGAGGGTCGTAAGATTGAAACAAACATTGCTATATTTTGGTGCTCTTAGCCATGGTCATTATTAGATCCTGACTGGTCCAGGAACTGTGGATTTAGGAGATTTGAAGGCTAGAATGAAGCTAGGTAGCTGAATGGTAATGGATATTATATGCATCTGTTGCTCTAGTCCCAGAAATTAGGTTATTTTTAAACTAGTACTTGGTTTTAATCTGAATTACTTGCTCCACTGTTTCCTCTGAAGACACAAGCCTTTTGAGAGGTGGTTGTCCACATTACGTACAACATGAAGGGATTCTGGAACAGGCAGTGTTGATTAATACGTGGGTTTATACTTCCTCTCTGTCTTGACAATGAGAGCAAGCACAGCCAACATGCTGTAGGTGGTTCTTTTTCCTCTTTTACATTCGTGTTTTTTCTTTGTTCTTTTTTTTTTTTCTTAAGGAAGTAGCCAGCTTGCCAAAATACTAGGTACCTCTGTCTTACTTGAATGGGTGTGTGTGAGGGTGATACACCCTTCTCAGAAAGGTGACTCCTCTTTCAGTTGGTTTTAATGTCTGAAGGAAGTCCATAAAGCTTCCTCTCCCTCTCTTTGCGTGTTTGGAAAGCACTCCTGTATCATTCCATAATGCTTCGGATAACAAGAGTTAGGTTTCCAGCATACTGTCTTCCAGGTGACAGCAAACCCCTGTTAATATTAACAGTCATATCTAGTCAGCTAAGCATATTGCTGAGGACTCTCGCTAGCAAATGTTTGAGACTGGCTTGGTGCTGTTAAGAAAGAAATGAGTATCAGTGTGTATACTTGCATATGGTATATCATATGTAGTAGGATTTGTAGCTGCTCTAAGACTGTTCTCCCTGGAGTCACATTGTAGCACAACAGCTAGAAAATAAAATGCTGTGAATTGTGATCTCTGTCCGAGGACTACAAGTCAAGATACTGATCTAGGAGCACGCACCTCCGCCAAGCTGGTTAGGTGACAGTCCTGGAAAGGAGGGAGTAGAGCCGAGACAAGATGTAGATCCTGTTTCTGACATTGCGACAGATGCTGTTATCTGATCCAAGACAGGTCACTTGCTCCGTCTCAGCTTTCACATGTTTGAGTATTTACATGACTTGTGGGAGCGGTGTGGAGACTCATTCACTAATTTTGAGCTCTCCTGAAAATCAAATATGCTAGTAATGTCCTTGTGAAATACAGAACAGTTAAGTAAAACATCTCTAAGGAGTGTTATTTCTTTTGAATCTACCTTTAATTAAAAACATCAGATATCGCTTAGGAAACTCTTGTGTTTTGACACAGCACGAAATGTAACTGGCCCCAAAATGAAATAGCAGAATTTAAAATAAATTACCTCAATTATATTCTTCAGGTCACATTTTAATACTGTGCACTGAGTAGAGCTGCTTATATAGATAGTAGATTTATTACAATACAGCTGACTGGTTTGGGATTATCAACAGTTCCTGCCCCATGGCAGATAAGTGGTGAGAACGCAGATGTGGGGGCACTTCAGCAAATAACCTCTGGTGTGGTCTGTGGGTGACCTGGGTTGGTTTGGGTTTGGGTTTGGGTTTGTGGGATTGGTTGATGGCCGGGAGTGCTGAAGCTAAAGCTGAGCTTTGCCCCATCTGTAAATGGGATTTTGTGAACAGATGCAACCATCAGTCCGAGCTTTTTATCCTCACTGGCCTCTTTCCTTGACCTCTCTTGTTGGGAAAGAGCTCTTATAACACCGTGAAGTGAGGAAAAACAATCCGTTTGTTTTCATATGGTTGTTGCTGTCACTCCTGCTCACTGGTTCACTCTTTGTATTGGTGAGTCTGGATTGCCGGTAACTAATCTCAAGTGTATTAATTAACAGGTAGTCTGTCACTGGACAATTACTTTAAAGGATCAAGTAAAGCAAGATGGCTGAGCATTCATATCTGAAAAATCACATGGAATGTTTTGGTTATAGTTGATTTTATTATCTGTTGCCTTATTTCCCATTTTCTTACAAATAAGATTTGTGCATATTCTACTAAGGTGACTTTGTAAGTTGACAGATGTCCTTTCAGCGGTTGCTGCTGCTTTGGGTAGGCTCTTTCTTTGGGAGCAGGTGCTTGATGGGTTTACCACCAAGTTTGGTTCCACCAAAGACACGTGGGTGAGAGTTCCCTCACAGACAGGAAATGCTGGATGCGTTTCTGAGGAACTTTCTAACCAAAGGTTTATTGGAAAAGGACATCTGCCCCTTGGGCAATTAGTTTCCCTGTGCGGAGAAGGGGTGGGTGGCAGAAAAAGATGGTGTATTTACTGCATCAATCATCATTTGTTAAAACCAGGGCTCTTAAAGCGAGATTCTTGACAAGGCACACTTAGGATTAATTTTTTAACGCGTTCTTACTCTGATAATGTTTGAACAGTACATGTGTTCACTTTTAAAGCAAACAGCTTGCATCTAGTACATGCCAGCGCTTTATGCAGGAAGAGAAGTGGTAAGTAACCAGCAACCAGCTAGCCTTTCGGGGGACCTCTCAGCCTCCTGACAGGCACAGTTGCTCTGCATGTAATTTGAAGAAGGGTATTGTGTCCCTGGTGACTTGGCTTTGACTGAAAGATGGAGTTTTGCGCTCTCATTTTGCACTGAAGACGGGCTCGCAGATAAATAGGTCACTGTCTCCGGAACTGTTTTGCACTAAATCGATTAGAAGCAACATGACCTTAAGCCTGATCTCCTTGCTCTACAAAGATATTGCTGAATTGTGGCTTCTTCTGAAGAAAAGCACAGGTGTGTCTAGTTTTTCAAATTTTCTTAGTTACTTGATTGCAGGTCAGGCAGGAACTCTGTCAGATAACGTTATCCTGCTGCAGAAAATGGGATGCGTGTTAGGACAAAGGCAGAAGTTGTACTCTTTTTGTGTACATTCATATATAAATACAGTTTATTGTTACGGGTATGTGTGTGTCCTGTCCTTGTGTAAATTTGCAGTGTATCCTTTTATTTGCAGATGTATTTCTCAATACATCAGATGTGTCCACTAAATCTATTCCTGTATTTTACGTGGAAGGTACTTTGTTCAGGATTCGCTCATGCAGTGATTATGGTGATCAGAACCGCTGCTAAAGCTTACAAGGAGAATTTGCTGTTGCAGAGAGCTGTCCTGCTGTTCCTGAATTACAGGGGGGGAGTTAATTTTCAATTCACTGCATTTGATGTAAATATCGGATACATAGTTTCTCCTGATCCCTATAGGGAAAAAACAGTTTCTTTCACTGGATACGATTTGGCATCCCCTAGTTGTTAGTATAGGAGGGTTAATCTAAAATGCATTATTTCTTAAATTCCTTCAGTCAAAGCTTTCTATAGGAATCTTGTTTCTGTTAAGATATAATGAAACAGTAGAGATATTATTTGCTGTTAATAGCGCAGCTACAGTCCATTGCAAAACTGAAAGCATGTTTTGTGGAATAGGGACAAGCAGAAATTGCTTCCTTATTCTGGTGTTTGAATTCACATTTCCAGTTCTGTTTTCTGCTTCTGGTATGCGTGACTGTTGCAGAGAAGGACCAGAGAAAGAGCACTGAGTCAATGGACTGGTGTCTAACCTTCCAACGTTGGTGCTTTTGAAATGTCAAATTTAAATGAAACAGGTATGTGAAGGTGGATCTTCTGACTGAAGGGTGGATCTTCTTACTAATCTTTAATTAGTATTACTAATTAAATTATCAACATGTGAGTCTGAGTGCTCTGCTTCTCAGTAGTACTCCATGCTACTAGGGGTAATGCCAAAAGGCATGCTGCTTAGGAGGAATGAATGAAAGATTTAAGAAAGGTGAGGCTAGCCAGGTGGAAAGGGTGGAGGGATTAATTAGCCTGAGTAACTTCTGGTCTTTACGTGCATCCTTGTCTGTGCTGAGAGGGGAAGGGCGGATTTAGGAAACGGATGATTATTGTATGAGAGAAGGGGTGTCTGTTTAAACTGCAGAACAAGGGAGTGTTTTTTTTTTTTTGTCAAATCATGATGGTGCATATGTAGCCATGCCAGGACTATTTGTATAAGTTGCCAAGTTTAAATTAAGGGGGTTTAATCTGTATTTGATTACGGAGAAATAAGCGAGCATGGCTGCTTTTGTTAGCAACTGCCAAGCCTACTTCTTGTAGACGTGTTCAGTGTGCCAGAGATCATTCCTTCCCAGAGATCTGTTGAAAAATTTTGTATTCGAAGTGGGCAGAGGGTTTGTCCCTTTCCCCAACACTGTTCCTTCCTTTTCCTCCTGAGCGCTATACAGGGGTTGGAAGGGTTTGTGCCTACAGTCAGCAGAGGGGAGGGAATGAAAGCAAAGGAGAGGTTTCAGGTTCGAGCCCCACGACCCTGAAATTAAGAGTCTCATGCTCTACCGAAATTGGTTCTGTTTTACCTCAAACCAGGACACCATCTTTCTATACTCAACCCTGTGAAGATTTCCAAGGAAAACAATGTCTTCTTAGGGAATTCTTTTGTCAGTCCACGTCAGGGAGCGAGGGTAGGGAGATGGGGAAAAAGGGTGGGATGTTGGCGCAGGACTTGAGTCTCTGTTCTGCTTAAAGAGTGTGCAAGTAGTTGTGAGCAATGCTGTTTCTGGTTTTCAGCATCCGAATGGGGGTGAAAGCACCTCCTGCCTTGTAGGTACATTGCAAGACTGAAAAGTTTCTGGCACGATTTGGGTGTTGCAGTAGTGGGGTGTGGAGCCAGTGCTGCCTGTCTGTGCTGTGGATCCCCAGGAGTTAGCAGGCTTTCTCCAAGAGACAGGATCTTATGGAGGATCCCTCGTGGAGGTTTTCCTAGTTTTCTTTGCAGGTGAGGGAAATGTGGAAAGAAGATGACTGGAGTCCCGGCAGAGGTCTTCTGTGTGTGCTTGTAATTGAGGGGAGTGTCCTAAAAATCTGTCTCAGCCTTATTTGCAATGAAGGTGGACTCCCTTCAGCTGCTGGAGTCAGGCGCAGCAGAGTCACATGTCGGGGAACGAATGGTGCAGGGGAAGAATTGCCACTATTTGCTGCATCTCCATGTTAAGAATGTGCCAAAGCTTTGTCTGAAAGGAGGAAAGCAAGGCAAGTCAGTACCATGCTTGTTTGCTTACGAGCCAGGTATGATATGATCTTCTCAGAGCTATAGTACTGCAGCAGGAAGGGGTCTGCTACTGGGTGATACTTTTGCATCCTGCAAAGCTGTTGTTGATGTGGGACCCTTCTGGAGGGTTGTGAATGGTTCTCATGAAACAAATTACTTGCTAGATCTTTTTAGAAAGCAGAGCTACTTCATCGTGATTCTGGGATATTCCCTTTTTCCCTGTTCTTTGGAAGAGCAAGTTTTCTTTTTTTGCTTTAGTTTTGTTTGTACCATGTAAGATATGGTGGTAGACAGATTTTATTAGCCTGAGATACAGCAGGTTTGTCAACATAACTAAATTTTACACTATTCTGTATTAATTTTTAAAGTCAAAATACTGAATTTAGTACACAGTTCAGTCTGTATGTGTTTATTTGTTGTACAGCAGTGATATTTCTGTTGGAAGTTTCTCTTTTCTTTCCAGGATTGTAAGGTGGGCTTGGGGACTTTTCACCAGGGAATTACCTCAGAATTACAGAAAGCTTAGGTTGGAAGGAACCCCTGGAGGCTGCCTAGTCCAGCCTCTTGTTCCAAGCAAGACTAACTTTAAAGTTAAAGCAGGTTTCTTGGAAACTTGTCTGAGTTTTATATCTTTCCAAGGGTGGAGATCACTCAGCCTTGGTGGGCAACCTGTTCCAGTGCTTGGCTCTTCTCATGGTGAATTTTTTCACTTGCATTCAGCTGGAATTTCCCATGCTGCGATGTCTGACTGTTGTCTCTCATCCCTTTGCTGTGCAAAGTTTCAGTGAAGACATTCACTCCTTTCTAATAAGTGTTAGTGTCCTTTAAAAACTAAAATAAATGCTCCAGGCTTCTATAGAGCACCTCAGTAGTGTTATTGAAACCTGATACTTGCTGGGACCTAGGGCCAGGTTTTTAAAAGTAAATCCCCATCTTAACACCACTGATGTGACTTTTTTTTTGTTGTTGTTCATTTGGCTTTTTGTTTGTTTGTTTTAACCTGCCTTCAGTCTCAAAGGAGCAGATTGTGCAGTGAGGTCAAATGGACTCCAGGTGAGAATACCAGTCACCAGGGAAGTTCAAGGTCAGAGTTTGCTCTTTAGCCTCTTCACTGCATATGACGTATGAGAGATTCTGCCTCCCATCAATACTGTGTTACCTTGATATGAAGGGAAACTTATATGTTTCCTCAAATGCTTTTATAGATGGTGTTTCTCAGACACTTCTCTAAGTATCAAATATTCAGAACTTTTTTCATTTATGTGGCTTTTGTCTTCAAAACGCAGCCCTACTGCAGTTCTGTTTTGTGCAGAAGACCCAAGGCCTTTAAAAATGGAAGAGCAGTCACTCATGGTGCTTTTTAAAGACCCTGGATTTTATAAATCTTCATTCCACAGAGCCTGTGGAATTGTAACAAAGAAAATTCAGCTCCACTGTGCTTAGTCTTATTTTCTGTTTTCATGCTCACTTAGGTGAGAGAAATTGTGGAGGTCATCTAATTCGGAATAAGTGATGTATCTATTCACTTCTCAGTTTGAACAAGACAGGGTTTTGTTGTATTTAAGTTCTAAGCAAGGATTTTGCTTTTCACTTGATGATTTATGGACCATGGCTTCTCATAACAAACAGCAAGTTGATACTTTTTTAATAGGCATCTGCTTTGTACTTGGTACTCAGAAAGCAACGATTTTTAGTTTTGGGTTTGTTTTTTTTTTTTGTTCTAGGAAGCTAAAGTAATTTCCCTGTATGTCCAAAAGGGCAAATTTTTAAGAGATAGCTGTCAATCTTTGGACTTAAAAGTCTAGCAAAACAACCTCTCAAAATAGAGGTAACATCCACTTAGACTCTTGTACTTACCAAAACAGAATCTAATGGGGTTTTTTGCTGATGAGACACTGAAATAAATCCAAGACATTACACCTTCACTGATTTGTTTTGCACAGTCAGTTTCTATCAAAAATAACTCCTTGCTTACCAGGCCAGACCTTGATTAGTCAATACAACCATGTGCCAAATTCTCACATTGGATAATGAATGGATAATTTGTTTGAGACCTAAAAAAGGTGAAAATGGGGATCTGCAAAGCAAAGGAGGGAAGGCTCCTGCCCAGCCTCTAGCATGCTGCCTACAAAATGCTGGATGTGAGCAGCAGATGTGACTGTGTTGCATTAAAGGACTCCTTAGCTGCCTGTGAGAGATGCCAAACCGTGTCCTGCCTCTGTATTACCTGAAGGAGTTAATATTAGCAGTGCTCTAGAGTGATACGTGATGGGTCTCATCTTTTTAATGGTATTGGGCAGTAAGCCACAGTGCTTCAAGAGCTGCTTCATTAACAACTCTGTCATCTGTGTAATAAGGTGGGGCAGGCAGTTTGGTTATGAACTCAGCAACCTCTTCTTTGTAAGTGATCTATAGTCAGAGTCCCAAGAACTGGGAAGTTTACAAACACCTGCAAGTAAATGTGTCTTAGCTGAAAACTAGTCCTCAGCTCCAAATAAGCCACTTAGTGAACACTTAGCTCTTCCTTCTCTCTCGCACCCATGAAGTGCTTCACATCCCCTTTCAAAACATTAGTTTATAGATGTACAGTTCTATGGAAAAATGTGCTTGTGTCAGAATACTATAAAATATATAATTTGTTACAAGCGATTCTAGCCATCTCCCATATCGTTGAAATGATAAAATTCAAGAAAGACTTTTTACCAGGGCCTGCAGTAACAGGATAAGGGGCAATGGTTTTAAATTGAAAGAGGGTAGGTTTAAATTCAACATAAGGAAGAAATTTTTTCACTCTGAGTGTGTTGAGACCCTGGAACTGGTTGCCTAGGGAAGTTGTGGATGCCCCATCTCTGGAACTGTTCAAGGTCAGGTTGGATGGGGCTTTGAACAACCTTATCTAGTGAAAGATGTACTTGCCCATGGCAGGGGCTTGCACTAGATGATCTTTGAAGGGCCCTTCCAACCAAACCATTCTGTGACAACCTCAAAATTGTTGGCACTGCTATAATTTCTCTCCGGAACAGATGTGTCCAATAAGCAGTGAGATTTTACCACTTTGTGATTTTTATAAAAGTGATTTTAATTTTCAGATCAAAAGTAAAATCACACATTGTTTAAAATCTTCTCTGGCTTCCAAAATATCACACAAAAATAGCATTCCACTTAGTAGAATTGCCAAGAACTCGTGCAGCTGGTCCTGTGCGTGTTGACTTTTCAGTCAGAGCTTTGGGATATGTATTTTTCTGCACAGGGAGGGTTTGAAAGCAGGTGGTTTCAGTGGACAAGAGTCTTTGGTTTGGTTTCCTGAAAAGATGTCCACTTTAGCATATGTGTTTAAGCTGTGTGATTACATCATTTGTTTTTAAGTCACGCTGAAGATGAGTCCTATAATTTGCATGCAGTTCTTCTGTTCAGAGTTGATCTATTTTCCTTATTTCTAAGACTCCCCCTTCTTTGCAAGGCTTTAGTAGTTGGAAAGCAAAATTCCCATAATAGTTTTCTCAGAGCATTAAATCTTATTAAGTGCAGTTGGCAAAATCTAATATTTTTGTCGTTCCGTGGAGACTTGCTTGCTTAAGTACTAAGTGAGACACATCTGGGTCACTCACCTTCTTATCACTTCAGTGCTGGCTAGGGGAACATTCTGCTGCTCAGCCTGTATCTAGTATTTCTCCATTAAAAGAAAAAAATCTTTGCTTTTTGCAAAATCTGCTGCTTGTAGGTGATTAAGTACATCTAATACTTTTGAAATATTTTTGTACTATACACCGAGCATGACTTGCAGTATTAAGGAGTTAATGATGCTGCAGTTTTGGCAATATTTTAACCCTGTTTTGGGGCTGTGGTTCCCAGCAGTCTGAAGCTATCCTGTAAGAATAGAAAAGGGTTTACCAGCAGGCTTGGCTTTCTTCAGGACATCCTGGAAAGAGGATGAGGGGAATATTATTGTTGCAATAGTAAGAGCATGCCATACGCACTGGGTTAATTTTTACTTTTAGGTACTAAGTACATGTGACGGTGTTGCTGCCCTTTATTTTTAAGTCCTCTTTGTGGCTAACAAAATCTGTGCTATAATATGGGTGTGTGGCATGATTCCAAGTTCCCCTTCCTTCTCAGTTTGGGAAGGGAGTAATTATTATGACTTGAAATAGCACAAAGAAGATCTCTTTCTCACCAAAACAAACTGGGTGCACTTAAGCACTGTGTGAAGCAAAAGCATGGCAAAACAGATTAGATGCTATAACTGGTAACACTTTCGGATTTCTTGCAGAAACTGCAACATCATCTTCCCCCCGCCCCCCATCTTGTTTTAGATTTTCATTTTCTTCAAGTACAGATGAATACTAGGTCGTCTTGTTGATCCCTAGATTGACTTCCTAATTATTACATCATTTTCTTCTAGTTACAGATTAGCTAATATTTGATCACTCTTGTAAGCTATATCCAAACTTAAAGCTGATCCCTGAGAAGCTGTGGGCCTACAGAGTACGTGTGTCAAGTAGGTGTGACTGATGAAGCAGAAGAGGAGGAAGCTGTAGTATTTAGCACTCGTAGCATGTAGTATCCTGTGAGTACATCTACTATGTATGGAAGAGAGAGGATTATATTTCCACTGATTGCATTTTGAGGTGATATTTAGGCAAACTAAGACAAAGAACTTTGTTGCCTTTTTCAAAAGGGGAGGTGGAAGAGAACAAAAACAAATACATCCTTTGATATGCATAGTAGGTAGTCAAATCAAAAAAATTTTAGGGAAGAGTTTGAAAGGAACCAAAGTGTTGCTTTCAAAATATGCTTTTGAGCAGATATTTCATAATTTGAGTCAAGAAAATGGGGCCTGTTACACCTCTTGTCATCTTGTGCTAGCCTAGCAGCACTGCATTTGCTGTATATCTCAATCTTTTTTTTTTTTAAAGAAGGATCAGTGATTATTCTCCTTACCTGAAACTGAACCATTATCCTCATAGCTTTGTAGATAGTCCTGTGCCAAATCTCCAACTCTGTGATCTCAAAGAAGAAACAGGTGGACATCTTTTTTTCTTTAATTGTGACTACAGGAAGTAGGAATTACCTGGGTAAAGCAGGTGATTCAGTAGGCATCTATATAATACAGAGGTTTTTTTCTACTTATTTCACCCATGAACAAGTTCCTGCCTCTTGTATTTGAATTCTGGAATTGCGGCCTTTTGGGATTAATTTATGTGTCTTCTAAGTGGTTGTGGTTTTCTTCAAGTATGATTAAAAAAGCAGAGTTATCAAGTTGCATTTCAATGGAATCATTTAAATATTACCAAAAACTTAGGGATTATGAAAAGTGCTGCAGAAATATCATAGCCTCTGTGAAAGGCCTGAATGGCCAGGGCTTCTGATGCATGAGGCGTTAAAAACACCACTCAAACAATAAGTGCCTCTGTCCGCTGTGCATGGGCTTATAATAGAGGGAACATCGCTCCTAAGGTTTTAGATTTTCTTTGGCAGTACTGCTCAACTAGATCCTTATTTAACACTCAAAATGTATAGAATTCCAATTTAGCCTATTGTAGCAATGTGCTACGTGGTCATGCTGTTCTGTGCGTATTGTGGCAATAGGCTATACAGTCCTAGAAAATGAACTGATGTTAGTAAAACCACAGAAGAGGAACTTATATAAAGCATGATTTTCTCAAAAGTAAAAGTATTTCAACTTGAGTATCTCTTTTATACACCAGGGTTCTTGAAAGGAAACTGTCTTTTCTGAGTAGGAGAGGAAATGAGAGATGTAGCCTGACTGTAGGCTGTTAAGCTTTTACAAGTAAAATTCTTACATGCCTGTATCATTCAAAATATTTTTTGGACACTCAGTGCCACACAAAGCTGTTTGGAGCACTACGTAGCTTTATTTCTCTTTGTGCTAGCAACTGGGATGCTGGTGGAGGTGACGCATTCGTATTTCCTGCTTACTTGGGATATTTTAGCTCACCAGAAACAAACAAATTGCGAGAGTGCTGTTTTACCCGGGTGATAATTTCCTTCCTAACTACACATTAGCAGACAGCTGCCTTTTACATGAAAATTCCAGAGGTTTAATCACTTGCTTTCCCAGGCCCCATGTTTTGATGGCAATGTAGTCAAATAAAATAGACGTGAACTCTTCCTGAAGATATTTTGGACTGGTGAGATTTTAATACTTAGTTTACAGACACTTGCATGAACACCTATCATCAGCCCAGCGTGGCTACAAAATAGTACATGGACCTGAGAGCTCAGTCTGCAGCTCTTGTGCCTGAGCACACCCAGCACAGAGCTTGCAGGCATCATCACTATTCAGCAACAATTTTTAAAATTCAATTTTAAAGCTGGAGAGCTCCCCTGCCGTCTTGACTGGCTAATTAGTTTTACGCGGCTTAGTTCGGAAGAGGGCTATCTTCACCAGCTCAGCTGCTCTGGCCCTTCCTCCTTTGGGGGCTACACAAAGGAGCTGACTGTTAGTGATGGTGGTCGGGGCGCGAAGATGAAGAGGGAAGAATGAGGAAATGAAAGGTTTGCCTTGGGGCCGAGAGAGATGAAGGGACTGTTCTGAAAGTCATTATCTTGCATTTATAATTACCAGATGGGAGGGTGATTCACATGAAGACCCCCTTCATAAAAGGCATTCAACTCTTTGGGTGGGTAGGCTGTTCCACAGGAGAAGCAAAACAAAACTGGTTGAGAAAAAGACATTATTTCTTCAATTTAAGGCATGAATTTCATGAAGAAACCATCAACATGTTTTCAAGAAAATCTTGCTGACTCGGAAAGAAAGAGGAGAAGGAAAAATGATTTGTAGTTTGTTTATGGTGTGCTACTGGGATCTGTGCTGAAAGGCATAATTGTGTCCATACCTGTACAAACAGGTTGGCTTTCAAGTTGATATAAAGCAATGGCCATAGGATTTCATGCAGACCTACTCAAAGTGTGGTGTGATTCCAGCTGGCTCGGTGGGAATTGGATTAAACCCATTACAAGAGGCTCATGAGTCATGTTGGGAGACTTCCTTCCATGTAATGTAGGTAGGTTCAGACTCCCCTCCAGTGTTGTCTTCTGTGAAAATGGTTGTGCTTCAGCATGTCAGGGGAACTCTGAACAATGATGAGTTTGGGTTTGATCAGGAAAGAAAGAGGAGCCTTTTGCCAGTAAGTGAAAATCTTGACTTGAGTGACATTGATCGTTTTCTTAGATCCGGGTTTCTTCAGGGCTTAGTGGCACCAGGTAATTCAAGCGCAAGTTGTCTTTGTGCCCTTGTGCTTAAATCTGTCATCCTGCTTCATTTGAAATGCAGTCAGGGGCCTTGGGTGGGACGGGGTCAGGCTCCCCTAAGCCATCTTCCTCCGTCATACAGACAGAACTATCAAAGTAAGATTTAAAATTCCATTAGATTATATATCTGCAAGACTGTGGTTCACATTTTTAAAGAGAATGGCTTTTTTTAAATGAGAACCACATATTTAACTGATTCCTTTATGTTAGCAAGGTGCCAGTTCTGTTCTGTCTTACACTCATAATTTAAACACTAGATAATGTGTTTTTTAAAGAACCTCCAGTTGTTGGCTTAGGAAAAAAAAAAAAATCTTTGTGCATTCCCAGCTATTATGTGTGCTCGGTTTTAAAAAATAATGATAAAAAAGCAGTAATAACTTTGCAGAACCTTATTTTATTGTTCATTAGCACCCACAATAGCAGGTGAATTATAAATCCCACAGGCTTTATTTTAGGCACACTGCTCTGTAAAACTCTTTAAATGAGCTCCTCAGGAAAGACTGGATATTCTATCATGTTTTGGTGTGAGCATCTGTTTTCAGCCATGAATTTTAGATACAGTAATCTAGCCAAATTCTTAGGTCTCTGTTTTGAAAATGCCATGTAAAGCAGTCAAGGTAGAACAGGGGAAAATCACGGGATGTGTAAATGTTAATACATGTAAATGGAAGTAGAGTTTGAACCTATAAAAATTCCTTAGAAAACAGTGAACAGATTTTCAGTAATAATTCTGTATTTTAATGTGCACTTAATTAGCTTTACTAAAATGGAAATTGTCCCTAAAGACTGTAGCAGGTGGCAGGTTCTCTATTTAAAGAATATTTCCAAGAAATTATTTTCCCCAAAGTCCATGAGTGTAAGGAGTGTGTGCCCTCGCAGTCTGTTTAGCGTGGATGCCTTTTGTTACCTTATCCTGCTAAGGACATAGCATATTCAAGTAATGATGGACAAACTTAAAGTGAAATCAGATTCAGTCCCAGACAAACTGTGATGAACTCCCCTTTCTAGAGGGATGCTAAATATAAAGGAAATGATGCAGAGCAATGAGTGTTTACAATTGCATCTTCTCTGAAAAGAGATGGGGTAGTGGAGAGGGATTTCTGGCTGAATCTGTGAGCGCTGACACTGGGTTCAGGTGTATCCTGTTAAGCTGCTGAATGCAAACTGTTCAGCAGTTCCAACAGTTTCGTTTTCTTGTGTTGTTTTGTACTGCTCTTTATCTCAGGTGTTTCAAATTATTGAAAATCAGCTCAATCTTAACACATATTCTGCTTCCTGAAGAGTGTCATGAAACCAGATCAGCAAGATGAGAAGGGGGCTGTGCCTTGGTGGAGGAGAGCACAGCAGAAAGGGCTTCTGGAGGTTTTCCATCTGTGAACAGGCACAGTGTGCAGCTCCTCCAGTTGCAAACACGCTGGCTTTTAAAACTGAGTTTAAAACCAGGGGGAGGAAAATACTGTCTTTTCAGTGAAACAGTATTTGACCACAAGGTTGTGGGCTGCACTGTGCTGATTGCAAAAGCTGCTGTTCCTATCAGAGAGAACTTTGGGGCCATCAAATCTAGACTTGCATCTTTACCTGGCAGAAGTCAGAACCGCAATGGGATTGATCACACAGATACACGAGGAAATGGGGACCACTGTGTATCTGTGAAACATAAAGAGTTTCCCTGACTTAGAAGCATCTTGCCTGCTTGAATGGTATGGGTCAGGTATTTACTTACGTATGCAAAACACGCCTATTTTATTACATGCTTATGCTGCAATAATCAAAATTATTTCTGCCTGTGACAGAAGGCAAGATGGCATATTACAAAACGATTACATTCTTCTTCTTTTTCCCATCTCCCACCAAAAAATTAGGTGTTGATCCTGTAATAGGTTATATTCAGGTAAATGGGTCCACCTGCAGGCATTGGTTTGCCTAGAATCAGGGGTGTTTAGTTTCTTAAACACTGCTGCAGGAGGATTCCTTATATTAAAAAGCACTGACAGCAAAAATAAATCCTTTTTTCCTTGGACGGGGGTAGGGGTCCCCTCTTCTGGAACTTACTTGGCCGTCTGAGATTGGACTTTGGAAAGATGTGTGTTCAGTTTTCTCTTAAAAACATGAAGATGATGACATAACTGAAGGTCTGGGTGAAATATGACTTAACAGTTAAACATATCCACTTATGGATTTGACAGCATGGTATGCAGAGGTCTTCTGATCAAGCAGCGGTTCACCGGATGCCGAAAAATAGCTCTAATCAGCGTGTGACCTTGACAGTGGTCATGGGTCTTCCTCTGCCGGGCTGGCTGAAAAAGAACAGAGAAGTTTTGTTTCCCAGTATAAGTTGTTGCTTATCTGGAAGAAGTAACTGAAAGTGGGTTTTTTTTTGCTGTTCTCAAATAATTGCAGTTCTCAGAATTTTGCACACATAAGAATCGCTTATAAAAGTGAGCAGCTCTCCCCTCAAGATCTCGCATTTGAAAGATCTCAGTAATAGCAAGTCCCTTCCTCGAGGGCCAGAGCTCTACTTCTGTTTGATCAGATGGTACTTCAAGGCAGATGACACTTATCCTTACATCACTTCTGGGTTTTTGCTTACTTTTCCTGTGAATGTTCACGGTTCTGAGTGTCAGATTTGAGTCTATCTTAATGGCATTTCAATGTACATTAAAAACAAAATGTCTGTATACAACGCCAGATTAAAAGAAATGTTCAAAACCAAATAATGAAATTGCTAGGTTATCCCTTCACTGCTTTTCAATGAGGCTAGAAATGGAGGATAATTGATTTTTAGAAGTTGCGAAAGAGTAAAGATTTTTGTTTCCTTGTATAAAAAAATGAGATCATAGTTTAATGAATGAGGCAACTCTGTCATGCGGTCTTTATCATGGTCAGGAAAACTTAGGTTTCTGCTTGACCTCTGGAAAAACGCTGTGGGAAACACCTCTGCTCAAACACTGTGGCAGAAAATTAAGACTTGGGAAAGCAGTATGTTTGTCATTAAGCTAAAGCTGAAGGGCTGAGATAAAAAATTAAGCAGTGCTTTTCACATCTGAGCTCTGTGAATGTGTGTGTTTAGTGTGAGGATGTCCTTTCAAGCCTGTTCTACCTACCTTATTGAATGCTGTTGCCTTGGAGTATTTGAACACTAGACAACAGGCTAGAGGGATCATAAGTTTCTCTTCTTTGTGTGAGTTGAGAAGGTTTTAATAAAAATTGAATTTGATATGTAAAAACCCCACTATTTAACATCATTCCTGAGGGATATTAGTTCTACAGTGTTTGGTTCAGTGATCCTGTACTGCTTCCGAGTGTCAGCAAATCCACATTGCTTTACTCTTTTATCAATATGCTGTTCAAAGAAAACTTTGCCCTTGGCTGACACCTGAAAGACATTTTCATGTATTTTTCAAAACTTGGATAGTTTTCTGAGTGTTTGTGTTCTAGGCATGATTTTTTTGATGTCTGCTCTGAAATTTTACATAAAATGACTTTGCAATGCAAATTTTTTTTGTTTCCTCCACAGATGAAATCATGCATCAGGATATCATTCCCCTCTATGCTGCAGATATTCAGGATCAGTTAAAGAAACAATTTGCTTACCTGTCAGGTAAGACTATGGGGTTCCCTTCTACAGACATTGCTCAGGTGTGTGGTTGGGTCTGTTACGCTTTCGTAGTTTTTGAGGTCTCATAGAGGAGAAATTAATATTTTATGAGCAACTCAAAATACAGACTACCAAGACTTGGATTATGGATTAATGAAAAGAATTTATTTTAAAAAAAAGTATAATAGGAATTTTATATTATAGTTCATTTTCTGGTATCCAGGATAATGGGATGGAATTGAGGGTAGGATAAAAGAATAAAAGGGCATAAATAAATAAGAAAGTGCTGATGAGCCTGGTACAGGAGCATGTAGTCTCCTGTTGTCAGTTCTAAGGGAGCTGTGGGTACTTACGTTGAGCTCCCCAGTGCTTGGAGCTGAGACAGTGCTCAAACACTGACCTAGAGCTCTCTGAGCTAACTGAGCCCTCACTGAGAGCTGGAGAGAACCGTGTGGATGCGTTGGTGGTTGCTGTGGTCTCGCAGTCCTTAGCCAACATGTTACGCTGCCGCTGGCTCTGCTGTTGGGTTCGATACTGAAGCCCAAGCTGACACCTTGGACTTGACCAAAGTAGTGTTCGAGCGAGCACCACAGTACCACGTTCCCCCACAGCCTCAGTGTGAGGGGTCAGGCTTGTGTAGCACCAAGTTCTGGACAGGGTTTCAGCCTGGCATCACCACTTGCCTTTTGCAAAGGGACATGTTTTTAGGCATAAAGCCATCTCTAAAAGCAGCACAGCCATATTCACGCAGCACAGAGTGTCTTTGCCCTTGGATAACCTGTGCCACGTAGGTGATGGGGGCCTGTGTTTATCTGCCGTGCAGGTGTTGGTTGCTGGGCTTGGTCCATCTCGATGCTGGAACCATGGCTGGCTGCCAATGGGTAAAGTGAGATAGTGCCTTTGCTCACTGATCACCTGTATGGCAGGTGTCTGATAAGCTTCTGGGATTGTTTTCCTGTCCTCTTGCCTGTAAAGCTCTTGCAGGTGTGCAGCAGTGAACTTGCTGGAGTTATTGCCCTGCCCTGGCCTCCCTCCAGTTCACAGAGAGGGAGAGCATCAGTGGTTCTGCAGAGCTGCCCTGCCTCATTCAGCATAAAGGAGATCTACCTCTCTAGGCTGAAGCTGAGCTTTATGTCTGTCCCCTCTTCCTTTCAATCCATCCCTGCATCAGATCAAGAGACACTGGGGAATGAAGCAATGTACTGCTTTGCTTGGCAAGAGCTCATTGAATCTTGTTGTACTCATAATTAACCATTAATTATGACTTATTCCTGCCACACAAGCTGTAAACTAAGTGTGGGTCTCTGGTAGTGACTGGGTTTTCCATGGGGTGGTGGTAGCACTTGTAAATAAGATTATTTTGTTTGAGGCTTGCTGTTCATGCTCCATTTGAGATGATGGTGTTTAACCGACAGTTCTTTTCTGGCAGTTTATTTTTTTGACTTTCCAAGCTCTTCCTTCTTATCCAGGGGCAGAAAATGGCTCACAAAAATGTTATGCAAGAATTAGCCTATCTAGGAAACTGTAAGAAACTGTAAGAAACATTTTGCCCCTCTGAAGTGACGGGAAAACTGGTGACTACTGCAGATGAATAAAATCTCAATGAGTCCAAATGGAGGTTGTTCATGTCTTAAGATTGTTGAGTTCGCACAGCCACAAGCATCTTCAGCACTCATTACATCCACTGTGCAGTGGAGCTTAACAAGAGCATACGTTCATCAGTCTATTTTCTTCTATTTATTCACCCTCATGTCTATTAGAAGTCTGTTTTGTTTGCTTGAAATAGTAGGCCAGATGCATTACTGTGACTGTATTCTCTGTTGTATTTTATTATTCTTGGGCAATTCGACTGTTAGGCATTTTCATGTCACTTCGGACTTCAGTTCTTTCATCCTAATATCCTCCTGCAGGACACTGATGGTTAATTTTCTGTGCTGTACCAAATAGTGGTGTTACGACTTTTGTGAACAAAGGAACAGACCTAATATTTTGATACTCAATTTATGTACAATTTGTTCTTGCAGTTGTACTTACGAGTGGCTTTGCTGGAATGCCACTTAAGACATCCACAGTGTGGGTGAAGGGGACTTTTTTGCTTATTACTAAGTTGCCTTGGAAATAGAATCTTAGGACACGGCATAAAACTCATTAAAATGAAAGTCCATAGATTAATGAATAGTTTTGGTAGATAGCATCTTTGTGGGTATGATGAATTGTGTAATGTCTTAGATGCATTTCAGTTTTTAGTTTTTGGCTTTTTAACAGCAATGCGACATATACTTGAGAATTGCTTTAGTTTCTCTAATAGGATGTATCTAGGTCTTGTGGGATGCTTGCTTGAATAGTGAATGAAACCTAGGCTGCTTCTGTGGCTAAAGGCTGTAGCCCTTCCTAAGCTACTTCTGTGTTTTGGTCTAAATTGGGGTCATTTCTTTCTCTTGGTCTCTTTTCCTCTGCAGGTACAAAGTAATTTGTGTCCCTCATTCTGCTAGATTATAACGGAAATGCTACAGGGACATCGAAATTAGGCTTGAAGTGAAACAAAATAAAGCAAAAACTTATATTAATGCTTCCATTTTTCAGTCAATATAGCAAAGTGCAATGAGACCAAGATGCTTGCTACTCCTGCACATGCTGAAGACTCTAGCTCTTGCTCAGCAGTCAGACTGCAGTCATGTGTTCAGCTTAAATCTAATGGAGGGGCAAGCTGTGGATAAGGTTTTTAATCAATCATTCACATAACAAGTTTATAAACCTCAAAGTTAATATTTTACCTCTTACCTAGCTGTTTACTTTTTCCCTTGGAGTTTGTTCATTCTGTGGAACAAGGTCCTTATCTTTGCAAGAGCTGTCATTACTCTTTTTTGTTGTTGCTAACCTGTATTAAACATCCTCTCTACGTGTTTCACTGTTTCACCTGTCTTTTTTCTTCCTCTAGTTAGTAGTTGTGCAACCCTCTTTCTTCTTCATTGCAAAGGGTATTCTGCCCTTTGTTGTTTTTTTTTTTTAATCCTCACAAAGGATATTGGAAGGTCCATTTAAAAGTCTCTGGAAAATGCATTCCTTACAGTCTTTCATTCACATTTTATATTTTCTTTTATAAGTATTCTCTTTTCTCTTTCCGTAGTTGGAAAGTTGCTGTGTGACTTTCATACCCAACTTTGCAACTATTTGCCATTGCTGTATGCAGATACGTTAAAATAAATGTAGATGAAGCAGAGCATACAGACAGGTGTGTATGTTTATCCGCATCTTAAATTGTACAAGCTATGTGATGTGCAAATGAGACTCTTGGCCACTATAAATACTGAACCAATTATTTCAGCTCGCTTTCCTTTGAATGCCTCTCTTTGTTTGAAGTTGTTCAATGCATAATATTTCCATTAAAGGAAATACAAATATGGGTTCATGCTACTTGCATTTTTGCCTATCGATTCATAGTTGTTTTTGCTGCAGTTGAAAAAGTTAGCATTGGTACTAGCTTTCAAAATGCTTATATCTTTGGCCCTTTAAATTGCCATTCTAAACAATAAGCTTCTCCTCACTTTCCATAACTTTATTTCCTTGGCTGTGCTCTTGCTCTCCTCTGTGAAAATGATGCGAAAATACCTCAGTGGTTGAACTGTTCCCTTTGAAGTATCCATGGGTGCTGAGTCTGATTGTAAAATGGTGTTTGAGAACTTCTGAGTGGATCCTGTACAACATACATTGGATCAGTTAGTTAAAAATATCAACTTGATTTTTGTTGCCAATGTGACACGGTCAATGTATATGTTGCATATAGGCAGTGGAAGAGGTATTACCAGTTTCTGTCTTGCACAGGTGTAGGCTTAAGTGCAGTTTTATATTCATTGTGCTAGACCCACAGTCTGTAGAGATTTATTTATTTATTTATTTTTAAGGGTATTAAAGAAAAAGAGAAAGGAAAAATTGAATCCTTGGTTCAAATACATACAGGTACAAACTTAGTTATTGCAATCTGATTTCTAAGCCAGTATACTTGGTGCTGATCAGCCTAGGCAAATGCAGCCTGTGAAGTTATACAAGTAAAACTTCTCTCTCATTTCAAGGAACGAATATTTTAATAAATTCATCTTGATTCTGTTTTTCTTTGCAAAGGATATGCAATGAAGCTTTTATCCATTACCTCATTGAAGACTACATGTAATTTCAAATACTCTGAGTACTGCAGTTAAGTATATTATGCAAGTAGAAAGGAGAAATTCTTTATCAGAATCATACAGGCATAATAGCTGAACTACCACAACAGTAAAGCAAAATCTGTACTAAGCCTTTCTCTCATTCACACGAGGACCTCACTTTTGACATGACTGCAAGCAAGTTTAATTTTACTTGAGCTAGGTTTTTTGAACCAGAGTTATAGGTCCGAGCCATTTAACAATGATGATGCTCTTGAATCTTGTGTGTGCATATTGAACAACATAGAGATCATATTTTTTTCTTATAGTCTGAATATAATTTCATTTGCATTGTAGATTCAGGCTAGAAGACCCACCTCTTTGCTCAATCATCATCTAATTATATCCAGCTACCTTGCTTCTCTTTTGTGGGGTTAGGCAGAGGGCTCTTGAGATTACTTTTTCTTATGTAAACAGGAGCAGAATAAGTAGGGCATCATTACAAAATACTTTCCTGCTCTTCTTTGCTGGAAGTCTGAGCAATCTACTTTGCGGCTCCCCAATTTTGCTGGCCGTACCAAAAAACCTAGAATGTCTTTCACAGGGTTGTGGGGAATTACACTTTTCTTTATGTGTATGTGCACACGAACATGTGTTAGCAGCTGCACAATTCATAGTTTCCGTAATTTTCCCTGTCAATGCCATTTTAAATTGAAAAGAATATTAATTATTTCTTATTTGAGGTTGGTTTTAGCTGGCAAGTCACTAATATGCCTCTTGATTAGAATTTGTATAAAACAGTGCTGCAATTTCTTTGGCGTGGCACTTCTCTATCACCCTACCTGCTTAATAAAAACAACCAAAACCAAACCCAAAAGAGATTTCAACAGTGATGGGAAAAGTTAGATGTAGCAGAATATAAAGAATACTTGCTAAATTACTAGATTTAAGGTAATTTTGCCAGTCCCATCTCACAGTAGCACAGCTAGTTTTTCAAGGATCATTTTTCCACTCGTTTCATACACGAGATCACGATGCTCTGGGTCCACATAATTTTAATGGTTGGTGCTATTGTTTAAATAATTGTATACATAAGTTAAGAACACAAAGTGCTGTTTCCAAAGCACAGTTAAGTCATTTTGCTACCTAACCTGTGGACCTAATGCAATTCAACAGGTTTTTTAAAATGCGTATTTCTCCAAAACGCAGGGCTGTCGCTGTTGTAAAAACTGACCTTAGACTAAGGCACGTAGATGTATTTAGAAGAGCCCCACCAAACTGGAGGTTTACTGGAATTGTAGAGATTTATCCACTGAAAAAATTATATTTTAAAGAGGTAATTTGTGTTTCTTTGTTACTAAATCTGTTAAAGAAGTTTCAGTTGAATAGGTTGCCAAGGTAAGAGATAAATGAGTTAATAGCAAAGTTTTGCTTTAATGAAGGATCACGGAAATAGGGTGGAAGCATATCTACTTCATTTAAAGTGGTGTGGTTTTTTTTAATTGCTGACATACACTTCAGTGCTCTTTACTTATATGGTGTTTCCATTTTTAGACTGAAAAGTAATAATCCTCTCATCAGGAGAATGTTCCTTACAGCTGCATGTTATGAGACCAGTCTCAAGTAATTCTTGGGAATCATTTCATCCCCTAGTCATAGGGTTGTTCAGCCTGGAGAAGAGAAGGCTCCGGGGATACCTTATTGTGGCCTTTCTGTAATTAAAAGGGTCTTACAAAAAAGGTGGGGACAGACTTTTTAGTAGGATCTGTTGTGATAGGACAAGGGGTAATGGTTTTAAATTAAAAGGGGCTAGATTCACACTACATATAAGGAAAACTTTTTTTACAATGAGGGTGGTGAGACACTGGAACAGGTTGCTCAGAGAGGTGGTAGATGCCCCATCCCTGGAAATATTCAAGGTCGGGTTGGATGGGGCTCTGAGCAACCTGATCTAGTTGAAGATGTTCCCGCTTATTGCAGGGGGGTTTGGACTAGATGACATTTAAAGGTCTCTTCCAATCCAAACTTTTCTATGATTTCAGGTAAAATATGTCTGGACTGATTGCACTGGCTTAAGAACTGCACTTTTTTTTTTTTTTTTAAAAAAGACTTGGATTAGAAAAGGAAATGGTCTCAATACTCTCAAAGAGATTCTTGGTTGTCTTAGGAAAACATAAAACTATTAAATTCCGATTGTGTAAGTCCCTGTTTAAGCATAGAAATAGAAGTAGAGAGAACTTGTCCAGCAAATCACTACTTTTTTGGATGGTGATTAAAATCCCAGTTGCTCATTTTAAAAATTACTCTGTACAAATGGAATTATTTTCATGAGTTGTAGCACTCATAGACTTCATCTAAGTTTTCGTGTTTTCTTTTTTTTTGCAATTGGGTGAATTGGTTTTAATAAAGTGTTTTAAATTTTTGCCGTAAACCTGTGTTTCAAGAAGGATGAGAGAAGTAAAATTGTTCATTTTGTCACTCACATGCTTTCCCTCTCACTAAAAACAAAGCCAACAATGACAAATCCCAACCTAGCTTCCCAAACTCCAGTTTCTATTTTATCTCCTCCCCCTAAATTCTGTAGCTTGATTTAATTCTGGGAGACGGGGAGAAAATTCCATTTTACACAGGTAATTTAAAATAAATAATATAATATAATTTAATAATATAATTAATAAACTCTGTAATGCTGCTTTTGCAGAGGTGAAGCAAGAAAAAGTGATTCTGAATAAAGGAAAAAATCATTCCTTGCTGCATCAGGTTCATTATGAAATAAAGGACACTTTAAAAAGTGAACTCGCCCACTACTTTTACTACTATTTAATACAACTACAATTTAAACGTAGGATTTTGACTTTTTTTATATTTCCCATGCCCTTTTTGTAGCTTGCAGTGACAAACACTCATTTGTAGGTAGTGACTGGTTTGCTGAGTGGCCTGTCTCCCGTTGATGGCCATGTATTTAAAACTGTGATACAGAAAGCAACTTGTATAGGACAGCAATGTTAAAGCTGAAATTGTATAGAATTTATTATGTATAGCACTTCAGTTCACTCTGCCCTAAACTCTCTTCAGCAGCAAAGTCCTGGTAAGGAAAAAAGCACTTGAGCAGCGTTTGAAGGTATTTGTGTGCTTTAGTGTCCCAGCAGGGAAATGCTGGAGAAAAAGATAATCAGTGAACAGCAATCTTCTAACAGCACGTGGCAGGGCAGAGTTGTCTCCACCGGAGAGAAGCAGGGATGAGTGTACTAGAAACTGAAAATTAATAGGCAGTGTCAAGGCAGGATGGCTCTATTTGCCCTTGACAATTGGTGGTGGTCTGGGAACTTCCTGAAGGTCATAGTCCGGGCTTCTGCTTTTAGGACGTCTCCTACAAGCGTATTGTTCTTCTTTTGTTTCATATGTCCTATTTATAGAATTTAAGTAGAACAAAGCAAGTAACCAAGCAGGATACTGCAAATAATGTATAATTGTACCTAAAAATAGATATTCTAGAGAGACCAGAACACCTCGTGAGCAACAGAAATAATTATTATCATGCTTGAAAAATGTTTTTAATGGGGGAGGAAAATGTTTTGGTCCTTAGAGCCTGGGTAGAACAAAAAATAATAGAATCAAAATTGGTCTTAAGTTATATTTGTGTTCTGAACATTTATATAGCTAAAATTAACCTATTGACTTAACATTACAGTATTTGGATAAAGGTTACATTTTCAGACTTGTGATATTTGCATAATAATTGCATTTTGTTGTTGTTTAAGTGGATCCAGAGCACGTTATTTTCTGATGTAGTTTGATTTCAAAAGCTACAGAGCGGTAGCACCATACTGCCTGTAAGCGAGTAGATTGAAGTCGGATTCACCACAGATTAACATAAGGATACTATTTGAGCTCTTCTAATTACATGCGGTTTTGGAGGGAGATGGTGGTTTCTTTTATCAAATGAATCTGAGCTCAAATATTTCTTGTGAGGTTAGATGTAAAGGCACTTGAAGTGGGTAATTGCACACTGTAATTTTCACAAATCACTGTTGCTGTCACGATCAGACAGTGTTGTTAATACAGTTTACAGCTGACTTCTGCACAGTTGTCAGATTTCAGGGCAGGAAAAAAATCCTTTTAATTTTGCCACAGTCAGTTTTGGCTGTTTTCCTTCTCTTTTTGAACTGTAAAGCAAAGATAACTTTCCAGCAATGTCTCCCTGCCACCCCCAACTGTTAACTTCATGCAGTTGCTAGGGCTCAACAAGTCCTTTGTCCAGCCTATCTTTATGAAAATATTATTGCATATGACATGAAATATTAATAATTGCCTTTTAAAAAAAATATTACATTTTGTATATAAGAATGTGTGTGGAGCACTTTAAAAAGTGTTGCATTTATGAATTCTACCCAGTGGTGCCAATGCCAAAAAAGATACAGATGGTATCTGGCTCATCAGCAGTCATACTGCAGCGTAGGTGTTGGGCTCTGCTTTACCTTTTGTAGATAATCTGAGAAGTTGGACAGGAAATGTCATTTGAAACACCTTTCCCCAGTTCTTTTAATGTTCTGCCACTTCTTTAGACTGTCCTGGAAGCAGAGCAGCTAGCTGAAGGGAGAGGGGTGTTGTAGGAATGAGTTCAAACTGGTAAGAAGGTTGAGTTCAGTTCAAGATTTGCCTACCTAATTCTGAATTAACTTTTTTTTTTTCTCTCTAAATCGATTCATTTCTTCAAACCGGTTATATTTACATATTTGACATTTATCAAAAGAAAGATGCACTGCCATCTGGTGTCAAAACTGTTCACATGAGCAAAGACATTTGTACAGAAAAAAATCGAATGTGGTGTAACAAGTTTCTTCCTATAAAAATTCCGAAGCTCTGAAGAAGAGACTAGACTGTTCAGAATAAAGTGTCCACTCTGAGCCCTGCACCAAAATAAAAAAAAAGAAAAAAAGAAACACAGTAGTTTACCTAGCCTGCAATTTCCCAGTAATTAAAGGGACTTGCATGTAAATGTGCCTGCTGCTTGTTTCTTTGGTAGGTGGAAGAGGTGGAGATGGATGCCCTGTTATCACCTTTCCAGACTATCCAGCTTTCAGTGAGATCCCCGAGAAGGAGTTTCAGAACGTCCTGACCTACCTGACCAGCATCCCAAGGTGAGCACCTGTCTAGGAGAAAATACTTTTTTTATCTGCTAAGTGATTTTTCACACTCAGCCACTTACATGATGGTATAAAGGTCAGGCTTGGTATTTAATTAAAGAAAAGGAAAATGCTGCTTATAGTGCAGTGTCAATAAGTGTTGATTAGTGACAGCTGCCTAACGTAGTTGTTAGAGAAATTATATAGTGCTATTTATATTTCATCAGAAAATTACTTCCTGGTGTGTGTGGATGCAGATTCTGTGATGCATTGGTATGTGTGGATGCAGATTCTGTGATGCATTGCCCTCTTGTTTCTTATCTTTGCTGTATCTTAGAGTGCAATGTTCTGTGCTTTAATTGAAAACATGTATAATTTTGGCAGAATATGCTCGTTCCTGGATGCTACTCAAGATGTTACTCAGTGTTAGAGGATACTCAATAGTACATACAGCGGTTTGTCCTAACTACTTGTGCTCTGTTTCCCTGGCTCAGCTGAACGTACGGTCTTTGCAGGACTTACAGAACTTGGACTGAGGGTGCTAAGCTGGCCCAGCAATTAATTCTGGCTGTCTTAGAGGGGGCTTTTATCAATGGGCTGCTCAATTAAAAGTTGTGATTTTGTTGAAGAACTGTTAGGTAATGAAGTAGTGGGGTTCAAGATCCTGATGGAGGTTAGGAAGGCAAGTCACAGAGCAAAGTACAGACCCTAGACTTCAAAAGACCAAACTTTGGGCTTATTCAGGGAACTGGTAGGTGGGGTTCAATGGAAGGCAACTCTGAAGAGTAAATCTGCTGAGGGAAGCTGGCAAGTTTTTAAGGACAGCATCCTCCAAGCACAAGAACGGTATGTCCTGGAAAATTAATAGATACAACAGGAGACTGACCTGGCTTAGCAGGGAACTTGTGACTGAGCTGGAGTACAAAGAGACCATACAGAAGGTAAAAGCAGGGACAGGCTACAAAGAAGAAATATGGAAACATTGCCCGAACATGTAAGGACAGTTTCAGGAAAGTCAGAGAACACCTGGAGCTGAGGGTCAAGGAGTAAGGGACATCAGGGCCCTTCCAAAAAAACTTCTGTTGCTTTAGCAGTACAGGAATAAACAAGGAAAATGTGGACCTGTGCTGAATGGTCTGGGTAAATTAGTAGCAGCCAACTCAGATGAGGCTGAGGCACTTGAATTCTTTGCTTCAGTCTTCCCTGACAGTCTCCTGAGCCTATGTGTTTAGAGAGAGGGTTCAAGGAGAAGAATGACTTGCAATGGGTGAGGATCAAGTCAAGGATTTCTTGAGAAATCTTGACCCAAATCTAGTCTTTGGGATAAGATAAGCTACATCGAGAGTCGTGAGGAGGCTGGCCAATGTCTTAGCAAGCCTGCTCTTCTTCATCTTTGAAAGGTTTCTGAGATCAGAGACGGACTGTGATGAATGGAGAAAGACAAATACTGCATTCATCTTCAGAAAGGGCAAGAGTAATCATCTGGAGCACTACAGGCTGGTCAGCCTCACTTTGGTCTGTGAGAATATTATGGAGTGAGTCCTCTTAAAACACGTTTGTGGGCACAAGAAAGAAGAAAGTGATGTGGAATAACTAGCACAGATTGAACAATAAATTGTGCTGGACCAACCTTTTTCTATGATGAAATTACTGGATGCATGAATGAGAGGAAGCTGTGCATGTCTTTTACCTCACCTCAAGCAAGACTTTCAACAGAGTGTCCCCCAGCACCCTTGTATCCACTTTGAGTTGTTACGTCTTGACAGGTGTGCTGCTGGGTGGGTGAGAAACTGCTTGGAGCATCAAGCTCAGGGTGGTGGTTAATGGCTCATGCTCTACTGGGAGACAGAGTTCCCCAGGGAACCATACATATCTTTGCTGCCTGACATCCTCATGAGTGCGCTCCTGATGAATGCACCCTCATCAAGTTTGTAGATGAGAAACTGGTGGACCAGTCAGTACATTTGAGGGAAGGACTACCATTCGGAGGAACCTAGATGGGTAGGAGGTATGGGCTGACAGGAACGTCATGAAATTCGGCAATGACAAATGCCAAATCCTGTAATTGGGGTGGACTAACCCCCTGCAAGAGTACAGGCTGGGAACTAACTGGCTGTGGGACTGTTCTTCTGAAAAGGACATTGGGGCACTGGTGGGCAGCAGGATAAACATGAGCCAGCAAGGTACCCTGGACGCAGTGAAGACTGTCAGCCCTGGGGCTGCACCAGCAGGAGCATGGCCTGGAGAGGGTGACAGCAGCCATCCCCTGGCTGGCTCTCTCCAAACCGCACCTGCAGTGTAGGCCCAGCTCTGAGCTACCATAGGGTGGGGGTTCACAAACTGGCATAAGTCCAGTGGGCGCCCCACAATGGCTGGGGCTGGAGCTGCAAGGAGAGGCTACAGGAGCCACGCCTTCTCATCTCGGGGATGAAAAGCTGCAGAGGCCCAACAGTCACTGTCTTCACTGATGGAAGGAGCAACAAGCTCCTGACAGAGATGGGCAGTGGGGAGGGAGAGGCCCAGGGTTGGAATGGGAAGAGAGAGGTTTTGACCTGGATGTAAGGGGGGGGGGGGGAATTGTCACTGGGAGGATAATGGAGCATTGAGACATGCTGCCAAGAGAGGCTATGAAGTCTCTGTCCTTGGAGGTTTTTTGACCTGGGCATACAAAGCCATGAGCAACTTGATCTGAATGTGGAGTTGACTATGCTTTGAGCAGGAGGTTGGACTAGAAGCCTCCTGAGATCCCTTCAAACCTGAATGATTGTATGAATCAAGAGATCTTCTTTATGTCTTTCCCAAATTGGGCTATATGGCTCTCCCAGAGTGAAAACTCGTAGAAACACAGATTGTGGAACACTTATTAAATGTTGATCTCAAGCTGTATTTCATGTTCTTTTCACTGACAGCATTCAGTGCAACTCAGCATGGGCCACGCTCAATTCATGTTTGGAACTAATTGGGGCAGATGTCCCTCATGCATATGTGTGCTTTTGTTTACTGTACATGCATGAAGAGAAACAGCAGTGTTGTTGTAAAGGGCTTTCCTCTTAATTATTTTGTAGGACCTACTCCCTGTGAGGGAATACTGGTTCTACACAGCACAGTACTGTGATGTGTCCTTCTGGTTGTACTTGTTAATCCCTAGTTTATAAGGGAGAGGAGCTGTGAAGCTGACAGACAGCTTCATTTTTTCATTTATCACTGTGTTGGTTAAACTGTGTGGTGCTAAGGCCTCCCTTGATAGTATCTTTCTTGAATACTGTTATTACAAATAATTATGTTCTAAATTCACATCTGCTCCTCCTTTTGAAAGTCCTTGGTGGTGCGCTTCATGGTGGCCATTGAACTTCTGCACAGAGTGGGGTTATGTGGGAAATTCTGATCAGAACAAACAGCATCTGGTGCTGGGGGGGGAGGGAGCACTGAGCACATCCCAGAGCACCAGTTTGGCAGGAGCATACTTTTACTGATTAAAAGTCTGGGACCAGATTTTCTGGAGATTTTTCTGTTTGTTTTCCCTACCCTAGTCTATGCGTATTGAGCCAGAAGTGGCCATTACTGAAGTCTGGCTGTTCTTGTAGGATTTTCTTGTTTCTTTAATTTCTCGTTCTTTAGAAAGAGATCACTGTTCTGTGTAATCCAAGGAGACAGCCCAGCTGGCTAGATGTGAAAAGTAAGGTATTAACTATTGTGAACAATATTTTAGATATTAGGGTGATAATATTTCATTTTCAACCCTGTAAAAATAATGCCACTCTTAAGATACTGATAAAAGTAGGACCTTTTTGTGCCTGAGAATTGCTATAACCTCAAAGGGCTGAAGACATCCCTGACGTCTTCACTAGGGGTGTTATGAGCTTACTGTGTAAAATTGTGTTTGTAAGCCCTTGTGCAGGTTTATAGGAATAACAAACTGCAGAAATGCCATTGGCTGGACATCAGCATATGTCCCCTTTTAAAATATGTTTTGCTAATGGGAAACTGTTGACTGCCTGTACCCCAAAGATGGGCAGTATTGTAATTTTCTTTGAACTGTGATATTCCTAGTGCTGTTAAAGGTGCCATAAGATAGGATTTTTGCTGTTAACTTAGTTTTCGAGGGCTAAAATTTCAAAGGCTGTTTTGGATGCTTTGGAAACTGCTTTTGAGGGAAGTGGAGGCAGTTCGTTATTTATTTATTTTGTAAGTTTATTAAAGAGGCCCAAGGAGTACAGATTTACAGGAAGGATAAAAATGCAGCCTGCAGCTTTTATGCATGGGCTGCCCTCCAGATTAGTGTTATTTACCTTATGAAATACATAACTCGTGTCTTTTGGCTGTTCTGGCTGACTGAGGGGAGATGGACTTTTCTGTGAAAAGCCCTGTAGAGCACAGACATGTCTGGAGCCACAACAGTTCCTCAGAAAACTACTCGTGCTACTTGGCCCCATACAGGATTCCTGATCACAGCAAGGGGTTGGCAGCAATAACTCAAAACTCATTGTCTGACTGCCTGCAGTCGCATGTTAAGGGAAATGATATTTCATGGGAATGACAGTGAGGAGCTACAAAGAGCCTCATAAGAAAGGACCTTTCTGTGCTCTGCAGAAGGGTTTACCCAATAAAATATTTACTGGTATAGTAAATCTTAGCAGTGGCGTCAGGTTTTCAAGATTTGTTCCCAAGTGAAAGAAGTCGTCTTCATAATAAGACTAGCTTAGGACTTTGTTGAAAGAAGAAAAACCTGAAACCTCTTAACCTACCTTTATTATTCTCTAATTTTATAGGTAAGCATGACCTTGTCCCCTCTTATTGTATTCTTGTTCTATACTATCTAAACACTGGGTTTCATAAGCTTTTTCTGTGTAAACTCTCTTTTGTCTTTTTCATGGTGAACTTTAATCCTGAAGAGTTAAATGTCTCATGGGGCACCTTGCATTTAGGAATGGAACTATTAAAACTTGCGTGTTACCGACTTAGATGACCATAGGGTAGAATAGTACAAGTAGCAGAGCTATCAGCATGTGCTCAGCCTGATACATGAGGATGTTAGGAAAGGAGACAGTGGAAAGAGAATACCTCATCTCAATTTAAGATACTCAGTTAACCCTGGTGCAACTGTATATAATTAAGCAGAGAGCTGAACCATCTTCTTCAGGTGGGTGTTGTTAATGTTGCAAGGTAAATTCATGTTCTGTATACAGCTGGATAAAATACAATGGCTAATGTATAGTTTGTAATAATCTCAAAATATTCAGTACAGGTTGTTGACATAGTGTGTGACAGCAGTTGTGTACCCTGCGTACTTCAAGATTGCTGCTGTATCAGGAAAAAATGATGGATTAAGGATGAGTACTATAGATAATGGAAGATTACAACTAATCCTTTTATAACTGCCGTTTTGGTAATGAGATGTATCTTGTAAAGGTATACATGTCATACTTCTGAAAAAGGTTTTTCCTTTTAGCAGCTAGTATTTTTATTATTCTTATTATTGAAATACAAGATAAAGTTTTATTAAAAAGGTGGGGATTGTCTTAGAAAGATTTTTCTTAGGTCAAGTGATTTTTGATTTTATACATATAGTACCCAAGATGAGCTAAGAAGAATTCATGGCAGTATGTAATATACTTAAAGCAATACTTTCTAGGAAGACTATTTTAACTAAAACATTGAATTGGTACAAATACTTTACATATAAGTATTGATCCACAGGAATAAATAGTTTTTATTGATGGAGTTGCTGAATAAAGTCATATCTATAGCTAAGTGTCTGTAAGAGACGAGTTCTTTAAATTCAACTGGGTTTCAGCAGAGGACAGCGAGCCAAGTCTTGCATCTATTTGAGATGCTTTGAGGACATTTTATAATGTCCATGTAGCTTGTCTGATGCTGCTTCTGCAGAGAAGAATGTCTCCTAATACTTCGCTGGGTGAGTCCTCTGGGGATTGCTGCTGAGCTGGGTAGGAAAAGGAAGTCATGCAAATCGAGGTTGTCTCACCTCTTAGCTGAGTAAAAAAATTATGACCTCCCTACACAGTGTCCATCATTCTTATTGCAAAGTGGAAGAGGCACCTGTGGGATGTACCTTTTACATGGAAGAATATTCCATTCAGGTTTGCAATAGGCTCCTGAAGTTGCTGCCAACTATACCCTTAAGAAGTCATCTCAGGGCATTCAGTATTCTCTTCTTTTTTTCCTCTGTTTTGAAAGTATTCTTTCCTCTTTCTATTTATCCTAGTAAATACACTTTTAAGATTTGCGATGTACCCTGAAGGCAAGTGTTACTCATACTTCTATCCATCACAGCTGTCACTCTAAACATATTTTATTAACTTAAGTGTGTACACATTCTTGGAATATGAATTTACCAAATGTGGGGTGTAGCATGAGAACTTGGTCCAAAAGAAATTAATAAATAATTGCAGTGGTTAAAAAAAAAAAGACAGGATTTTTCAACATATGGCTTTTCTTCTGGTTAATTAGCAGTTTCTACTGCAATCAGAAAACAATATGCTGTACGAGAGAATGAAAGGATATAGTTTTAATTATTTTCTTCATTGCTTATACAGGTTCGTCTTTGAACAAAGAAAGCAAGCTAGAATTCTTGCAGTCACAAGAGATTGGAAAATTGATGTTTTAAATGCGTAACACTGAGTCTTAAATACAAAGTTCCTTTCAAGAGAAATAAGAAATAGTGTAGATCAGAAAATTCAGAATGGGTTTTGATGGCTGGTTTGAGTCCCAATACTGCCGATTAAATAAAAAATAAAACACACAGGCTTTTTTTACTTATTTACTCTCTGTTCAGAAAGAGCCTTGTACAGCCTCTTTTTGTAATGCCTTTCTGTCCTACTGCATGATCTTGAGCATATCTCAGGCTAACTTGTTGAGTTCGGCAATTTCCTGTTTTGAAAGCTGTCCCTGTCAGTTTCCTGCCCGGGAGAACGTCCCCTTCTTTGAGATCCCAATGGTTTACAAGTGCTTGAACACTATGTGGCCTTCTAAGAAATCCTGTTGTTTGTGCCACCGTTTAGTGTTGGAAACTAGGGAGCCATCCTGTCCAAGTAATGAAACGGAACAAGATGACCTCCGAAAGTGTCGGATGTCCGACAGTTTGGAAGCTCAGTTGTTAGGGTTTGCTAAGCTTCAGGTAGGCCCTTCCTTGTTAACTATGCTAGCTCCCCATTGTTTGGGATAACACTGGAAAACTGAAAAAGAAATGTCTGTGCTAAGCTTTCCAGTGGGTTCAGATCTGAGAAGACTTCACTAGCACGGGCACAGCAAAGCGTGACAGGGTGGATTTAGGTAGGGACCAGAAGAACATGCCACAGCATGGCATGGGTGTTGTTGGAGCTAACAAACCTTCTCAGCGTGAGGGACACTGGAGAGTACAGAGCTCACAGAACCTGAGTCTGGCCAGTCTCCGTGGCGTAGATCTGCCACCATGCTCTGGAAGCAGGGGCAGCCATGTTGGGGTAACACTGTGTTTTGAGCTGGTAATTCCCTTGGGGTCCAGGCTGACCTTGCAAAGAGCCAGTGTGGGAGGGTAACCACACGTGTTTCCTCATTTATCTGCAAACTAAACAAGTGGCCCACCACTAGCTAAGAGTTAACCAGTTTTGTTTTGTAGAGTGCCAGGGACGAACGTCACCACGTAGTGGGTAAGAAGTGCCAAAAACAGATGCCTTGACAGTTCGCACTGACATGCTGAGCAACAGCTTTGCAGCTTCAGAGTTTATTTCTGTCAGCTGTGCTTCATTTCTGTGCTCTCTGCTTTGTCAGATTACAATCCAGGCTGAAGATGTGGAACCTGTACCCTGCTGTTACCTTGGCAGCCCCTCACATTCATCAGGGAGAACATCCCAGGACTTCCAGCAAAATCTGTCATGCTGTGTGTGCCCTTCCTTTCTTAGAGCACAGCTGCCAAACAGTTGTAAAAGCCATATGTTGCTGTACGTAGAAAGGAAAGGTTTGTTTGAAGTAAGAGCATTGCATCTTAAAGTTAAGTAGTAGTTTGAAGCTTTTGTGTCAGGTACCTAGTTTGACAAGATTAGATCAAAGCTCAAGATATTACTTAAAGTCTGAATTTTTACTGGGTCTGGTACAATTTACACTTGTTTTGACGTCCACCTTGTGAATGTCTTAAACTTGTTTTAAAGCTCAGCCCCGTTATAGGCAAAGCTTTTCTAGTCTTTAAATCCCACTTACACCTTCAAGCTTAGACGATTTGGATAGTATATAGGCTCTATATACATAACATGTACTGTCCAGTGGTAAATTTAATCTGCTAAGGAGACAAGGTAAATTGAGCACTGTAAAATTGTGAAAGCTAATTACTAAAATGCTCGACCCCATGCAGGAGCTTTCATTAGTGTAGCCTTAAGTTCAGAGTATTTAACACCCTATTTAAGTATAAACTCACCTTTCTAAGACACAACACGCAGCATTCCAGTTAAGATTGTGCCAGTGCATTGTGCAGTGGCATTAATGGTTTTTGAAGTGTACTGGAAATGCGTATAATTCCAATGTCATAGTTCTGAATAGGTGTAAAAATGCTGACTTAATAGATCTAAAGAGAGGATCGTGCAGGCCTTCATGTTTGCTCATATTTACTCAAGCTTAACCAACAGGGAGCCCTTTTGCCTTTATTGACCTATTTATCCTTAATTGTCCCTCAAGGATAATATGGCCTACTTCAGCCATCTGCAGTTAAGTCTAAATTAGTCCTCAAAGTTGTTGTCTTTCTTCAAACAGTCCTTCCAAAAGCAGCTGTGCGTGACCTGAAGAAATTACACTGTTTTTTCCATTTAGAAAATTAAAACTCCTCCTTAAAGAAACTTATTTTAATTAATTTCACACACTAAAAGAGGATCTGTTAAGCAATAACTTTGTCTTTTAATGATTATTTCCATTACCTGCGGAAGCGCATCAAAGCTGTTCTGATTTTAGTCTGTGGGGTTCCTTGGTGGGGTAAACCTTGCTAAGTTACTGTAAAAAAAGGCTGATGGATACCACAGAAAGGAAATCGGTGCACGTGGTACAAGCAGATGTCCAGGCCCAGGCAGATGATGATGCTTGGACACTTTAGTTCTTATTTTTAACACTGGCTACATTCCCTCAGCTGCTCCCCAACAACATAAGCTTTTTGGAGCAGAAAGAATGACAGCATATATGATGGAATATAGCCAGCATTACTTTACTCCAATCAGTCGTGTTTATTTTAAGGAGGAATTGGCTTGAAAGTGGGAGAGAGGCTGGTTTGAGGACCTAGACAGGAGATAAAGAGGAGCTATAGGGACCAATCAAGGAAGATACTGATGCCCATATCTCTAAAGCTGAGTGGGGAGGGAAAAGAGAAATGTGACTGTGTATGCTATATAAATTGGTATAAATATTTTAAAATAAATAAATCCTTAAATAAGTGCTGCTTATTTGGCTGAGGAACACAAGCAGTGCTTGAGACAGAAGTGCCTCAAGTAAACACGTTTGGATTTGTATCTTACAATTTCAAGGGATCTACTGCCGCGCAGGACCTTTGCTTGCCTTTGGGACCAAGGTTCAAGAGCAGCTCTCCTGGTTGTCAGTGAGTTGTCACTTGCCTCAATGTCAGTACATCTCTGATAGTAACCCATCTTCCTTGCCGGTTCTTGCTTTGCGGGCGTTTGCAGTGAGCTGTTGCTGTTGCAGTCCTGCGGTGAGTGAAGGATTTTCAGATCAGGGGTAGGGCTGCATGTAACCACGCGTGGCTTTCTGGGCTACAGTCGTTGTGAAGTTTGGATGAGACTGCCAAAGTTTTGAATTATTTATCAGCCCCTTACACAAAGCTCTTTGAAGTTACTTTCATTATTTTGTCTCCTGTTTATAACTGGCGTTTAAGATCTCCTGTCACTGACACATCATGTGTAATTATCCTGCCTATGCTTATAAAGTTTCAAAAGGCATTTTCATGGTGTTGTTCTTCCAGGCTGTATGATTCTGCGTGTCTCTTCTGCCTCGTGAGCAAATTATAACTTGCCTATCATGGTTTTTATTTATGCCACCTCACAACCCAACATTCACCTAAATTCTTCTTTGCCTGCTTTCTCTGAGATCCTAAAATACAATTTTGTGTATCTGATGATTCCTCAATCCTGAGAAAACTGAAATACAGTATGAGTGTTTTCAGACTTACCTGGGGCATGAACTGTTAACAGCTGAGACCAAAAGTAAGCATAATAGGAAAGGGAAGAGATAAGGTTTTCATCAGTCGTACACTGGATAAGATTTTGGGAGAGTTAACTGGAATGTGGAGAAGGAATAAGAAAAAATGCATAGTGAAGGGAGGGAAATGTATCAAATTTTTTATCTGAACCTTGTCTAACGATGAAACTCTAACAGCTTCAGCTCCAACACAAAGGCTCAGATTTTCTTCATTTCCTGTGTGGCTTCATCTGTTTCTCTGAAGGGAAGGCAGTGACTATCAAAATCAAAGTAAAGAGAAGGTACAAATGCTGTGTTTTGAATGTGCATTTAAAAATTCATCTATTCACAGAATTGCAGTGTAGAATGAAAAAGATGGTAGAATAGTATGCACGTTGTTGTACTGATAGTGATTTAGCTGTGGGGTTTTTTTTTGGGGGGGAGCAGTTTTTATTTTCAAAATCAGATTTTAAACATAAGAATCAATGAGAAAATAGTGCCTTCTTGCTTATAGGTTATGCTCCTGTTGTGGCATGTCACAACATCAGCTGTGTTGGGTGAGATGTAGCTGGTTTTGCCAAGAGTTTTATATATAATAATTTTTACTTGGCATTTAGTGATTTTGGACAGACCACTAGAGGCTGCACTTGTATAGCAGCACTTCTGACTGTCTCATTTTAAATTTCTTTTGCTGGAATTCCTTCCTTTTCCTATATTTCTTCATGAACAATGGTCAGCCTTAGTTTGAGTTGGCTAGGTTTTTCCTTCCATAGTTGAAGTTCATTGAGCTGACTATGAGAGGGACTAATAATCGAATTTAGCAAATTCTTCTAGTTCAGTAGCCTTTTGTTGAAGCACACAATACAGGCACTCTCTAGTTAAACACAGTAAGCAGTAGATGGCAAGTTTTGTCCCTGATCCCAGAGATTTGGATACAGAGAGATAGGTGCTGTGCAGTGACTTGCACACCACCAAGCACCGGCTTTAAATTCAGCACCTCAGGAAGCTTGAGGTGAGCCTGTTCCTTGGGTCAGTGCTCTAGGGATGGTTTTCCAAGGAGATCAGAATCAATGGACATGTCCTCCCAACTGCGCTTCCTACACTAGCTGACTTCTTCGGTGTTTTCAGCTGAAGAGATATAGATTACAAAAATTAAAGATGAAACTATATTACTAATTCCATCTGAAATGATGCAGAAGTTGTTCATCATTGCGTTCCCATTTGTCCTGCATGCAGTGCCATGTGCCAGATATGGAGCACGCTCGTCATTTCTGGTTTTTCTCATAAATGTTGCTGGAATAAGAACTGATATCTGATAGACCGGTTACATACCTTAACTGGAAGTGATTGTTTCAGGAATCTGAACTGAGTTGTCAGGCCCACAGTTTGACTCAGAGCCTAAATGTCGTGCCAGTTTGCTTTAGGGACTCGGGACGTCTGCTAGGTAGGCAGAGGGGTTCATCTAGGTGTTCATAAATGTTAGTTTGTAAATGTTATCTTTGTCTGGATCAATTCTATTCAGCTGTGCACAATATTCTTTGACCTTGGTCATACATATACGTACTGATGGGATGCACCCAGAGTGCTGAGGGAGCTGGCAGAAGTCATTGCTGGGCCACTTTGCATGATCTTTGAAAGGTCCTGGAGAACAGGCGAGGTGCCCGAGGACTGGAGGAAAGCCAACGTCAGTCCAGTCTTCAAAAAGGGCAAGAAGAAAGACCTGGGAAACTACAGGCCAGCCAGCCTCACCTCCATCCCTGGAAAGGTGATGGAACAGCTTGTTCTGGGCATCATCTCAAAGAATCTGGAGGAAAAGAGGGTTATCAGAGGTAGTCAACATGGATTCATTAAGGGAAAGTCATGTCTGACTAATCTGATAGCTTTCTATGATAGCATTACTGGATGGATAGATGAGGGGAGGGCAGTGGATGCGGTCTACCTTGACTTCAGCACATTTTTTACACCGTCTCCCACGTCATCCTCGTAGGTAAGCTTAGTAAGTGTAGGTTAGAGGAATGGACAGTGGGGTGGATTGAAAATGGGCTGACAGAGCTCAGAGGGTTGTGTTTAGCAGTACAGAGTCTAGTTGGAGGTCAGTAACGAGTGGTGTTCCCCAGGGGTCAATACTGGGTCCAGTCCTGTTCAATATCAATGACCTGGATGAAGGGATAGAGTGTACCATCAGCAACTTTGCTGATGACACAAAACTGGGAGGGATGGCTGACACGCTGGAAGGCGGTGCCGCCATACATCGTGGCCTGGACAGGCTGGAGAGTTGGGCAGAGAGGAACCTCATGAAATTCAACAAGGGCAAGTGTAGGGTCCTGCATCTGGGGAGGAATAACCCCATGCATCAGTACAGGTTAGGGTCTGACCTCCTGGAGAGCAGCTCTGTGGAAAGGGACCTGGGAGTCCTGGTGGACAACAGGATGACCATGAGCCAGCAATGTGCTCTGGTGGCCAAGAAGGCCAATGGCATCCTGGGGTGCACCAAGAAGAGTGTGGCCAGCAGGTACAGGGAGGTCATCCTCCCCCTCTACTCTGCCCTGGTGAGGCCACATCTGGAGTACTGTGTGCAGTTCTGGGCTCCCCAGTTCAAGAAGGACAGGGAACTGCTGGAGAGGGTCCAGCAAAGGACTACTAAGATGATTAGGGGATTGGAGCATCCTTCTCATGAGGAAAGGCTGAGGAACTTGTGTCATTTTAGTCTGGAGAAGAGAAGACTGAGGGGGATCTTATCAATGCTTATAAATACTTAAAGGGAGAGTACCAGGAGGATGGGACCAGTCTTTTTTCAGTGGTGCCCAGTGATAGGACAAGAGGTAATGGGCACAAACTTGAGCATAGCAAGTTCCATCTAAACGTGAGGAGGAACTTCTTTACTTTGAGGGTGGCAGAGCACTGGAACAGGCTGCCAAGAGAGGTTGTGGAGTTTCCAACTCTGGAGACATTCAAAACCCACCTGAACGCCATCCTGTGCAACCTTCTGTAGGTGACCCTGCTCTGGCGGGAGGGTTGGACTAGATGATCTCCAGAGGTCCCTTCCAACCTCTGTTATTCTGCGATCTGTGGCAGAACCTGGCTCCAAACTGCTATTTTCTGTCTAACCAATCAAATGTCATGACAGGATCATGCAATTGTATATACAGCCATCTTTTGGGAATATGTATTCATTCTATTAATTTTCTTGACAGCTTGGGTTTTTGTCACTGATGTCTCAATACCAACGCAAACCTCAAGTTTTCTGTTATAAAAATAGGAAATATAATTTTAAAGTTTGCTAACTTAAAGCAAGTGTAGTTAGTGGGAAGGTATTACTGTCCAGCTTTCAGAACACTTCCAACTTGTCTTAGGTGTGTAATCACTTTATGATTTGTTCATTTACATTGCAAATTTGGAAATATAGTTTGTAACATTGCTGTTATAAAGGATTACAACACTTTTATTTGCCAGGCTGTTCTTCAGTTAAGTACTAATTTAAGTGTAGGTTTCTAAAAAGCACGTAAGTAAGATCTGAAATAGCAGCAGCAGTATTCAGCTTAGATACTGTGTTAAAAACTACAGACTCACTGAGCAATTGAAACTAGAAAGTTCATTGTCCAATGTAGAGCTCAAATAATGTCTGGTTTACAGTTCTTTTTCAGTTCCTGCTATCTCTAAATTGATTTAATCAGGCACTATCTAGAGTGAGGTTGGGAACTATGTGCCATAAAACCTTGCGATATCTGAAGTTTTCAAACTGGAGCTTCAGGAGTGTGATATATCCTCTTTTTTCCATCACTTGTTTAAGAAAGCACAAGGCTGCTTTCTTCTTAGAGACTGTGTTTTCCAACGTTAAGAAGTCCTTAATCTTAGTCTCACTTTGAATAATGAGAAAGAAGCTCTCATAAGATCAAAATATTTAAAGAACAATCAAGTGCAAAAATATTCTAAAAATTAATAAGTAGAACACCTTTTAAAATGAGGGAAACATGCCAAATATAGTTTTTTGGTTTCTTTTTTAAAATATCCAGCTGGTGGATTTGTTTGGAAATAAAGTGTATAAGTTGGCCAGGTTTGAAACAAAGTAGGCTTTATGATAACAAGCAATCAAGAATTGTAAGAAAATTAAACTGCTGTAGGTCTAATTACTGTTTAGTGCCTGGCTACTAGATTTTGTTTAATGTTACAATTGAACTTTAACTTTTTTCTCTTTGTCAAATTCATAAACCATTAAATTCTTCTGCTCTAGGAAAAACTGCATCCTCTAGGACTTACCTAGTGATCAAATAGGAGAAGTCTTGGTTATCCTACATTAGGGACACAAGGAGGGGAGATGTGGGGCAAGGCTACGCTAGGCGAATTGTTCCTGCCTTTTTACTTGCTGGGAAACCAGCATAAAATTGGTGATGTGAAACGTCACCAGAGGGCTTAGCTGAATTATTTTCTTTCATAGTTGCTGTACTGGAGATTTCTATGTTGATTCGTTAATACCATTAATACAATGTTCTTCACCATATTATCTGGCCATCTCCTAGAGCATATAAAGGCCACTGAGGAGATGATGCTTCTCTGCTTTCATTCATTGCCAGGCCATTAGTGGGTTTATTTTTTTTTTAATGTGTGAAACACTTATGGTTCAGAAAGAGTTCTTGTCTCCCCCTCGCCCACCCAAGAATTCATTCCTAGCAGTAGCAGGAGAGATGGAGAAATGGTCTTTGAAGTGGCTCAGGTTCAATCAGTTGAAATGTCTCTGAAAATGTAGGATGCAAACATAAGGGAGACAATAACCTTGTTAGTTAGTGTCTCATTTCCAATAGCCTGTTCCTAAGCAAAGTAACAGAGAATGCTGTTCTTGATTACCGTAGCTTGTTTGCTGATGGCTGAATATAGGATGACTTCCGACTTCAAAGACTGATAGCTGCTGGAAGCGTTTTTATCACTGGGGGCATGATGGGAATGCTTGGTGTCCCAAGTGTTCGTGACCCCTGTGCTCAGGCTACTGGACTGTTTCTTTGTATCTGCCGAACCTGTTTGAGCTCCAGGTTGTCTTTTTCTGCACTGGATACAAGTCTACCTTTGAGACTTAATTTTTTATTTTTTTTTTTTAAAGGGCTGGTCCACACAACCCTTGTGGCATGCCCAAATTTAAACCTAATTGTTGTATTGACAGGATGGGCAATACCATTCCTAAGACAGACCTGTCACCATGTCTTGAATGTTTGCCCTTTTGTGGTACAGTAGTATGGCCAATGATGGGTGGATGGGCCAATTCCACGGTCCTTCCTACATAGGCCTATGTGTTGCATGCCAAAAACGATCAGGATTTGTGAGCAGCCTGAGGCCCCACATCTCTTCAAGAAGTGTGTGCATATCACTGATGGTCAGTGATGAGCTACAGAGGGTGAGTAAGCTTTAAGAACAGGTGTTACCAGGGACCTAAAGACAGTTTCAGCTGCTTATAACGCAGATTGCTGCAGACGTTGCCTTGGTGCTCTGCTCAGTGCAGTAGTTCTTCACCAAATATTACTGAAGTCCTATGATCAAAATAGCCGTTCAGCCATTGAGAACAAGAATTTCTAGTCAGTATAGGCAGAGGTAGTCAAGGTGTGGAACAATCCTGAGTGTAATGTAAGCCAGCTGTTTAATAATAAGGTTTTAAGACTGAAATTCACTTTTATTAAACTGGAATTATTTACCCTAAAATGCTGCACAGAATTTCAAACATGCAAAAGTTTGATATTACCGAGTCCCTGTGCTGAACCTGAAGATTTGCTTTGTTTTGTTTGTAGTAGAGAGCAATGTATACAAGCAGTTTTCATACAGCAGTGTAGAAGCAACTTATTTGTGGAAGGAACTTATTTGTGTAGCAGTTGTCACCACCCATACCTTGGAGAAAAGCAAGGATCTTTCAGATGATGACTATGTAATTGCTTCCACACACCCCAGAGGGAAGTTTCTTTGTGCAGTCCTATGTACTATAAGCTTTCCCACCCTTTCCCCCAGGTGCATGAGCTCATAAGTCTTGCAAACGAGAGGGAGATGTCCCCATAATCTAAAGCTGAGGAGTCACTAAGTGGAAAATTCAGTTCCTCTTCTACCCTCTATGTGGAGATGTCAGTGCTTGTTGGGCACGTACTTCAGCTTCACCCTCTCACCTGCTTCAAATGGTGTTACACTGTGTCCCCAAGACAGAGGGAGGGGACCGAGCAGAAAGTCTACCTTCTGCTGCATTTCTCCCGTCCTCTGTGGCCTCTGCTCCTCTTCCCCTGCTTTCTACCTTTCTGACGTGGCCTTTGGGAGTTTGCCGGACATATTTCCTGCAGAGCAGGGATGGTTTCTCTGGCTTTCTAAAAATGTTCTGTTCTTTGTGTTGGTGAATAAACAGAAGAACAGAGCTTATCTCGTGATGTATTTTGTGTGTGTGTGTGTTAGGAGGGAAACAAAGGAAGGAAATACTAAATTTGAATTACCAGCTTATATAAATTATGTTTCAGAAAGTACACCGGATACAAGTTAACATATTAAAGAAAACCGAGGTTGTAAGGGAAATGTCAAGAAGCCTTAGTAGGCAGGTGCTTCTGCTAAGGTTGTCTGCTGTTTCTCACTGCAAGGGTTGGTTTTCACTTACAGCTCTTTCCATTTGTGAGGTCTCACCTGAGTTTTTGGTTTAAAGTTTGGCCAAAATAGCGGAGTTGTTCCCCAAGAAGTGGGAACAAACCCACTGTGCTTTTCAAACATTGAAACAGCCTTTTGTTTAAGAAGCTCAAGTGTCTCCATCCTTTGGTCAAGGACTCAGACTTGACACTTGGAAAAACGATGGGCTTTTTGTCAAGGAAATACCTTGAGAAAAATCTGCCTTGATCCCAGGTCACTGATGCTCAGCAGCTACTTGAGTCTGTTGTCACAAACGTCCCTCTTCATCCTGGGGCTGAGCAGGGTTTCTTCACTGCAGAATCAGCTGCCCAAGAGCCAGGTCGGCTGCCAGGGCTGAGAGCAGGAAGACTGTCTCGTGGGATGCGAGTGCCGCCTGTCGACAGGCAGGCAGTGCCCGCAAGCTGCCTCACTCACCAGGCAGGACCACTGCCAAGGGAAGTGTCCACCTGAGGAAAGATACTGAAAGATTGAGTGGGACATAGGGTAAGGGAGGCTCAGGCTGGAAGATGAGGGGACTGTGATATTTGGGAAGGGGGGGGTGAGAACCGATTTGGTCATTTGTCTTGGCAGTATAAAATAATAATAATTAAAAAAAAACTCCAAGATTTTTTTAGCTGTTCTTAGAACAAGGCAGCAAGGAATGACAAGGGTTGAAGGGATGAATGGGAGAGACAAATGTGGGTGGTGGTGAGAAGTTTATTGGAGAGTGATACAGAGGCATGAGAAGACCTGGGCTAAGCTGATGAGTACGATGCAACTGGAGCAAGGCATAGGGTAAAGCTTGATGAGCCGGACGGGCCGTGTCCATCAGAGCATGATTCTGCTGAGCCACAGAGCAGAAGCCAAAATGCTTTAATCTGAGCAAATGGGGGGCTGGGGGAAGAGGAAATCCATATTTGGATAGAATGTAATAAATATGGCTGAGGGAAAGTGGGACAGCTGGCACTCACAGCACCATTCATCCTATGGCCTAAAAGAGAGGGGGGTCTTGCAAACTGTCTTGTAACTGTGTCCGCAGGTGTGTGTGGCAGCAAGGAGAGGTCAGTAGAGCAAGGGTGCACTGGCAAACAGACCTGTTTCCAATATTTACTTTTCTTGAATACATGGCTTTGTTGTCTTCATAATGTTCTCAGCTTTGTTGTACACAATGTCTTAGTTTGGTTTGTTGCTTCCTGCCTATTGCTGGAGCTGGATCCCAGACTCAATAGCCAGCCCTTTGCAACAAGACGCTGTTGTCAAGATAACAAATAGTTTTCTCACTGTGATCTCAGAATAAAGCATTTAAATTTATTTAAGCAACCTATGTTAACAGAGTGTTAACTGTTTGAAGTCAGGTGCTCAAGACTTTGTGCCTGGGTCTTTTCTAGCCAGCAGTGCAGACTCCTGACTTTTATGTCTGAACCTGGAAGGAGGCCACATTCTAAATCGTGCAACCACCTAACATATTTGATCCATCAATTTGATCCAGTGGAAAAAGAAGGCTGGCTAAAGACATCTTTTGGGCTATCATAGAGACGTGCTTTCCTTTGTCAACTCTTCAACTTGAACAAGACTTGTCTCTTTTTCTAGGAGAATATTAAGTTCTGCTTATTGCCAGGTGTTGAGGCAGGTGACTAACTGTGTGGAGCTGCCATCTAGATCTTCTCTGGGATTCCAGTTGAGCCTGTCTTTCCCTGTGCTCCTGGAGAGAAATCTGATTGACACTCTGTCAGAGGCTTTAATTTTATTCCTGTAAATGCAGAAATGTCAATACTTTCTTGAAATATGATACAGATGTTGCATTTAGGTACTCTGTGGGGTCTGAGGTTATGCTTCTACTGAGGAAGTATGCAGAAATTTCAGGACTCTTGGGGACTTTTACTGAGCACGGGAAATAGCTTTTTAAGAGTCTTGAATCTCTTCAAAATCCACATGAACTGTTGTGGGAACAGCTGTAGCACCTTTTTGACTCCTCTCATCCATGTTAGGCAGTGTCACCCAAGGAGTTTGTTTTGCTACCTGATTATTGTGGAACATGGTTGCTATTAGCATTTTATTTTGCTCAGTGACTAAAGGGTAAAATGGTGGGAAATTTAAATGGGGAACAGGAAGATGCTAAATCAATCCTGATCTCTCTTCTCCTCTTGCCCTTCAAATAAAGAGCGAGAAGGAAGAGGGGAAGCTTTAGTAAATCATGGAAACTTGCTGTAGTGGGGAGCATATTGCTAATATAAAGCCTTGCTTGTCGGCAAAGGTTATTCAGGCTTACAAGGCAAGTACTCAGATGTTGTTTATCAGTGTTGCCCTAACCCAGAGGCAAGAGTTAAGTAGCGTGTGCTGAATGTGGGCAGTGAGGGGTTGTTTCTAATATTCTTCTGTGTTAAAATGACGGCTTAGCTTCTTTTGAAAGAAAGCAAGTGTTCCTTTGCATTTCTTATTATTATTCATGTTTCCCCCTAAATATTTAGTCTGTAAATTTGAGAGATATTACAGTTTGTAAAAGAGAAGGGATAGATTGTGAGTCATGTTTAAATTTGTAATTTTGAAGAATAGATTAAGATGACACATCTGGGTGCCTGTGTTCTTAATCTTCCTCAACATCCTCTTGTTATTATGCTACCAACATAATCTTATAAAGCAAAGCGGGTGTTTTCATGATTCAGCAATCTCGAATAAGGGATCCTGACATTCTGTTGTGATGATTTTTATATTGTCTTTTAAGGTATGATGATAACAAATCAATGCACGGTATTTCTAAATGTCACACAAGTAGGCCTTGCAGTACATTATTATCCGGACTAAAAATATAGCACATATATTAAAAATGACCAAATATAGGAGAAAAAAACAAATCCGAGTCCGTCTGCCTTGTATTTGCCTGTCGTTTCCATTTTGCTTGCGATTGGCTGGCAAGGGCTGCTGCTGGCATTGCACAATTGGCTTAGATGGGGAATTACAAAACAGGAGCAGATCCCTTGATTGGGACTCGGTAGCACATGCAGCTGAGCACAGGCGAAAAAGAAAGGTCACCCATACGCAAGGATTTGAGCGGGATTTCTCTCGCAGATGTTTCCATTTCGGAGAAGTGCATCTGATCTCATTTTTCTCCTCTATGACTTGAAGGGTTTAAATGCCGTAGGGATTTTCTGTTTCGGTGGATGTAAAAATGCACCGGGGAACAAGTTTGCAACCTGGAGGCATATGAGAATTTCAGATGCGCAGAGCAGTATCGTGGAATGATCTGAAGGACCTGCGTTTTTAAGGAGTTTTAAATATCAGTGAGGAGGAAGACAATTCAAACAGAAGGTTAAAAGCAGATGTAAAAGGAAACCAAATTTGTTTTGATCCTGAAATTATACTGAAAACAGCACGAAGGAGGGATTATATCAGCACCAAAACAATGGAGAATCAAAGGGGTTTATTTTCATCTGAAATGATCTCTGTAAAAGAAAAGTAAAAACTCTTTCATGAAAAAGAAGAATTCATGATTTGAATATAGTTTGAAGCTCTGTGGAACCTGTTTGGGACTGCTGCATCTTTCCAATGGTGTATAGCATAGTATATCTTTATCTAAGATATTTAGATGAAGAAGATTCTGCACAAAAAGGTCAAGCAACTTTTTTTTTTTTTAACTAGTTTTTAACTGCTTTTTTGAGTGAGAGAACCAGAGGAATTTCATTTGTATTTTTAATTAAACTTTCTCTTCTTCTTTCCTCCTCCAAACTTAGTTTACGAGATGCTGGAATTGGATTTATACTTGTCATAGATCGCAGACAGGACAAATGGACCTCTGTGAAAGCTTCCATACTGCGGATAGCAGTGAGTACTGTTTTAAATTAACTCCTTAGAAAGATTTTCCATGTTGAACCTTCCTCTTGTGAGTAGAAAAGCAGCAATGACTTTATTTCTTCAACAAAATGTTAGGTGATATATGACACAAAAAGTATTCAGTAGCGCCTTTGTATCTCAGATGACTGGGACAGAGCATCATGTGTCGATGACGTGCTTTTAATGCAGTTTGCGGGTCAGGACATCAGCCTGAGAAGGCACTTGGAGACCGTGTGTGTAGCGTACAGCTCTCCCAAGTGGCAACTAATATTTCCATGGGCAGCCTGTGCATCTTGAGTGAGCTTCCTTTTTAGGCAGAGTTGAGGATGAGGGTCATGATTTAGTTTACCACTTGTGAAAGGAGTTAAGGTGTAAAAGTTGATCTTGTGGTGTTTGAATTAAAACAAAGGTTGCTTGTAAGCAAGAAAATCTTACATATCTGCTATGACCAATCAACAGCATGTGTGGTTACTTTTAGTCTCCTTTTTAATTAATATTTTTTAAATCTGAAAACTAAGCTTATTAGAGGCTTTTTTCTATTTTTTTTCTTACACAAGTAGGAAATGACAGGTTCAGGTTTATCATGTGCTTACCATACTGTTTGTTTACTTTTTGTTGGTTTTTTCTTGTTATCCTTGCTTGAATTGTTAGTGTTCATAATCTTTTCAGTAAGTGCTGAAAAACAGAGCTGTAAGCATCATCTTTAATTTTTCATGGCTGAAAATTTTAAGCTCTGTAAAATAAAAGTGAAATCGAAACAGTAAATGTCATTTTTGTGTAGCCCTATTTTGACCAAAGAACTGTTTGTTTATTGTAAATTAAAAGGTATTTATTTAAAGGTAATTTATCACTCCCATTATGAGGCATTTTGTGAATGAATATATAATGATATAATATTCCCAAAATACAACTTTTTCCACAATAAGAATGTTTAGGAATGTGAAAATGTTAAGAATATACAAAAATATAGCAAACCTTGCTTTTTGCAGCTCACTTTGAACAGATTCCATTAATGGAAACTGAGAGCAGCACAAATCGGGCTGTTTAAAGAAAAAGAGCTATATTTCTGGGGTTTTTGAATCTCTTTCAAAATTCAACACTGTAATTTTTGTTTAAAGACAGTTAAGTATTCAACATACGACACTCCTTTTATTTACGTAGTTGAGGTGGTAGGAGGTGGGGGGCAACTACAGACATATTGTTTATAGCCATAATATTAATATTTATGGTAACGTTCCTCTAGAGTGCATTATTTTGCCTAGGAACACACTATACAGAACCTGAGTATCTATTCCCTGTGATATGGGATCCATCATTGTAGAGATGGTGTTGGTGCCTAAGGGCTTTGCCTGGAGAAGAGTGTTAAGCGCAGTGAGCTCTGTGGGTTGCAACAGTTGATGGTGGGTTAGTTTTCTTTTTTCCTTCTTTTCTCATTCTTCTGTGAGGTTTATTTAAAAGAGAAATCATGCTTCCCAGCTGAAGTCCAATCTGTTAGAGGCATGATCTTTTTTTTATATTTGTTTCTTGCGTTGAACTGGCTCAGCTTTGGCTTTGTATTACATCTGTCAATGTATGTGGTGGTCCTCCTCTTGGGCTTCAGCAATAGTCACGTCATCCCTGAACACTCGAAAATTTTATTTTTCTATTCCAAAAAAAGATGTAGTGAAAAATTGTTTGCTGTTGTCCACTATTTGTTTACTATAATATTTGCCATAAATTAACTCTAAATACATTTCTGTTGTCTGTTCCTTAAAAAAACAAAGCCAGATACACACACAATATGTATCTTGTGCCAAAGTCATGAGGATTTCTGTGGGTCCTGCTGATGGACAAAGATTTTTAAATGGCTCAAGGGTAACTAGAGGCTTGACTTCCACTTTGGTTTTCCTAACTGTCAGAGTTGTCTTTTGATGGTGATCTAGCATCTGAGTGTTATTTGGGCTGTCTGGATTGAACCTTATGTCTGAAAGCCTGGTATCTCTAGCAGTTTTGATTGCTTAAGCCTATTGCTGTGTGTGAAGATATGAGTCTCGCATTATTTGTAAAAAGAGTTTTGGCTGCTGGCTCATTTGCACTAGGTCCTGCAGTGTCTTCCTGGCCATTTTTCCCAGTTTTTCTCTAATCACCCCAAGGGGTTTGACCCTTTTGATTTGTGAAATCAGAGATGCCAGCACAGGGTGCTGTGGCTGGAGCACTGCCTAACAGGAATATCCTGGCTGCAGCATCTGCCCGTATCCCGACAACTGTAGGAAATATATTTGTAAGCACTGAGCAGCTGCTAACCAGAAACTCATACTAATGTGTATTTTTTTTAATTTTTTGTTATTCTCAACACTCTTCGCACACAAATGTTTGGTTTGTACAAGTAGGTGTTAGAACTATGTTTTGAAACAAAACTTTTAGCTATTGCAAATTGTTCACTCATGTTGTTTGAAGATACAAAAATTCTCTTTTGCCATGTCAGCTGCTGAGATTATTCTAAGTTTTTGTTATAATATCCTGTTTTCAGTCAAACATGGTATACAGAGACACACAAGACCTTGCTGAACTTTTTAGCTCCTGTGGCTGAGCAAGTGGGTAGGCTCATGGAAGAGGGTGCAAGGAAGAGCAGTCATATAGCTTGATAAAACGGCTCCGTGTTGTCCCAACTGAAGTCAGGTGAATGACAAACACCAGACAAATTGATCCCCTTTTCCTTTCTATGCAGTCAAAAGTTACTCTTTGTTTTTTCCTCTTTTTTCTTTTTTTCTTTTCTCTCCTAGTGTTATACCCAAACAAGCAATATTCAGCCCACACTTGTAGGAACCTGGCACATTACTAATCAATGTGTTCTGGGGTTTCACACTACTCTATTCATAGTTTCAGTGTGTTTTCCTAAAAAGAAAAAGCAAAGCCTATGTCATTACATTGTCTTTGTCTCTGTTGTCCTGTCATCATTGTCTTCCTCCATCTTGAGGGAAAGGTTGAAGTGTGAACTCAGCCTTTTAGAGAAACAAAGGCTGCACTCAACATCATGAAAAGTTCCACCATAGTCATCCATCAGCCTCATGTTGAAAGTCCAGAGAAAATAAACTTCCTTAAACTTGGTGCTTAGGGAATAACATGTGTGGTCAACTGCTCTTGAGGAAGCAGTTGGTATGGAGGTCACTCAGGTGATAGTGAGAAGGTTTTATCCAGTCACAAAACTTTTCAGCCCTTTCTAAATGTGACAAGAGTTGGGTTTTATCCAGCCTCCTGGGGAAGTTTGCTTCCTGATTTGCTGCCTTTGACTAGAGTTGTGTTGCATGCAGGTTTCATGCCTTCTGTTCTGGACTGCATTGTCCAGAACACTGTTTTCCTTAGCTCTTTATAAATCAAAAAGCAGTCTTCACTGAGGCTTAGCCCATTAATTGCTTTGAAGAGTAGGGCCAAGACCACTAGCTAGTAGGAGAAGACCAAAAACCAATGGAGAGACTGGAGTGCTAATACCAGCCTAAACCTTGCAGGAGCCAGACAGTCCCGTTTTTGTGCCATCTGGAGTCTTATCATTGGTTTTACATCCAAGGTGAGAAACAGTGAACTACAGTAATCCGACCTTGAGTTCTCTGACCTTGTTTGTAGAGAGATGTTGAGTTTCTTAGTGAGTTGTTGATGGAGAAAAGATGCATTTAGTAACTGATGCTCCATGAAAGGCACTGTTTTAGGTTATGGATAGGCATTTCCCACTAGCCCAGTTTCTAGCTAGGTCTTTGCATGATATCCTGAAAACTGTAGTGACAGTTAACAATTTGTATGGATTAAGTTTGAAAAAACTGCTCTTTTTTCAGCCTGTAGTCACGTTTCTCATTTTTGCTTGGATTCAAAACAAGACCAAGAACTTTTGACAGTATGATGAACCATATTTGTATTAATTTTGTAGCTATGATTATGAATTATTTCATAAGCTGAAAAGATTTTGAGATGCTGTACGGTTTTGTCTTATTGCTTTGGATGTTTTGAGAATATTACATGTGCAGGCACTTTTGCAGTGTCAGACATTTTTCCTTTTTATTACATGTTTTTTTAATACGTGAAAAGAGAGAAGCGAATCACTTAAACTCTGAAAACAGGATCATAACATCACAAGCATTAAACCCAGATCTAATGCAAAACAGCTCAATGTTTTTCAAACCGCTCCTTTTATGAATTGATTTAATTCAAGATTCTTTCTTGACAAGAAGCCTGTGTAAGAGACTTAATTCTAGCCAGGAATAAACAGTCTTGCAAAAAAAAAAAAAAAAAAAAGTAGTTATGAGCTCCTTTATATACCAAGGTATTTTGGAAAGAAGTGCCCTGTGGCTTACGGCATACTAGTAACTGCAGAAGGGAAAACACCATCACAGAGTTTGGTAATGTGGTTATATTGAAGCTCTTCACAAAATGAAAAATAGCGTTGTTCCAAGTATTTTAAGACAGAACTACTAAAACTGAGCTAAGCGTTAGCTCTTTGATGGCTTGCATGGTTCAGATATTTCTGAAAGCTGGCTGTTTACTTGGGAAGCAGAAGAAAAGGGATTGTAGGTTCATTGTTTATCAGAAGAGCTTTCCTTTGCAGTGTAGGAGTATAAAAGACCTCTGAGCACCAGAGCAGCTGAGTGAATTGCTCTGTGGGATTGAAGAGCAGGCAGCAACTGTATTTTAAGTGCATCTTAGTCTAAAGGGTATACATATCTATCTACATAATTCCTTTGTATACTAAATAAGCCCTATGAGGAAACGTGAGATATGAAAACTCAAAAGTATCGGTTTTCTTTCCAAAAGCTCACCTTTGGGTGTTCACTGCTGAAAGCTGTAGTGACTGGCTTCTGGTTGTAGACCCCAGCCATCGTTCTGCTCCTGCGCTGCCTCTTCGGGGAGCAGCAGCCTGGCAGCACTGCATCCTGTCTCAGTGAATATTGTGACTATTGTAAAGTATGCAATTTAACGAGACTTAGTCCTTTGAAAATGCTATCTGCCTAATAGCCTATAGCACATATGTTTACAATTGCTGTCAGGCGGGAGCATGTGGCATTGCTGCTCTGCCTGACTGGGGCAGATAAAATTGTTGAGTGACTTAAATAGCTCCCTGCTGGCACCAACATAGCAAGACCACATTACGCAGTGGAAACCAAAGACAGGAAGAATCTCAGTACCTGTCTTTGGGAAAATGCTATTCTTCCTTCCCTGCAAGTAAGGTACGCCTTACTGAGCATCAGGCAGGGGTTGTTTCCTGCTCAGCTTTTGTGTTCCCTACCAGCCATTCAGCATCATGTTATCTTCATTCATGAGATGGCCTGCCTATCCTTACCTCCCCTTATTAGCAGCTGCCTAACTTTAGAGTCAGTACTGGTGCCTCTCTGTCATTAATATTCTGGGAAGGAAAGTGATAATTAAGATTATATGCAACTAGCTCAATTTTACATTTTGCCCAAAAGCCACCTGGGTTCAGTCTCTCTAAGATTCCCTCTTTCCAGAAGCCTGGAGCATGCAGTGGAAAGCTCTGCATCCCTGAGAAGTGGAGGCCTGAAAGCAGGCAGGTCAACCTGTTCCTGAATATTTATTAATTGATTTATCAGAGGATTTAAGGTAGCTCCTGTTTTGTCCAGCCAGCGAAAGTTCTTCCCTGTTCCAGGTTTGGGGTACTCATAGGGCAGCAAAGATCTTAGTGTATTGGAAAGCTTTGATTTAAGGGCTGTGCTGTATATAAATTCCTGGTTTGGTCAGATTTGTTTCAAAGGTGGTAACTACATGCATGTCTACATCTCTTTCTGTATCTTCGGAATCAGCACTGGCCTGACTGGATAGGGAAGTGAAGGAGATAAGTGGATAGAAAACTAATCCCAGGAGTGTCATGAAGCATCAAATAAGAGCCAGTGCTGATGCAAGTGAGATGAAGGAATATATGGGTTGGGCTACAACAGAATAGGGGCTACCCTAATTTTCATAGAGGATGCCAAAAATATGACAGTGTGTTTTTTCCCTGCTGGTCTCTTTTGCATAGGTATTAAATGAGTTGAAGTGCAATATTTGAGACAAGATGTTAAGGGAGCAGTCAATATTAATTAATCTAGTAAAGAAAGACACTTTTGGAAAAAACAATTTTCAAACACACAAACCCTTCTTCAAGTCACAATGATGTTTAGTGACTTCACTAAAACAGTCCTTGAAGGCACTTTATTTTATGATGCTACTAAGCATACAGGAATATTTATTTTTGTCCTTAACAATTGGCACAGCATTGTTGAGAAGTCATTGTTTGCTCTGCCTGGTTAACATATAATGGCGTCAAACAAATATGCTGATGGACTGGAACAGATTTGGTTTTGTTGTTCTCTCTTGTTCAGGGTGAAGTTGACTGGTTGATAAAGTTCAAAAGCATCTAAGGAGTGTCTCTTGCATCATATCATTGTCTCTGCAAGTCACCAGGGCTTTAGAAAGAAAAAAAAAGTTTGGAAAATAGTAATATTTGGGCAGTGAAGATATAAACTCAGAGAAACTGGAATAGCTGGCACTGGTCCCGCATTGTTTACTGTAGCAATCCTCCCTTTTTTGTTGTTGTTTCACAAACGTCAATTTGCAGATTTGACTCCTAGCCATGACAAGCAGAGGAGGCATCATTTTTTGAGACGGGTTTTTTTTTGTGGGTTTTGGCGGGGCTGGGATGACCAACAGAAAAAATGGAGAAGCATAGGACACAGTCCAGTGGAGACAAGAACAGTGTTGCAGAGAGGATAAATTAGAGTTTGAGCTGAGAGACTGGAAAAACTTCTGGCAAGTCTTGAATGGGAATTAGTCTAGATGGCACAAGACTAGTGATCTCAACAGCATGGTTTTGGGTAGACACACTGAGATGCAGAAACACTGTAACGTGTTTTCTGTAGCGCTCTTTGAACTGAACAATAATGAGAGACCCTACTTAATTTGGTGATGCAATTAAACTCTGTTTCTCATAAGAGATACAGTTTATGGAAATTTCCTATTGCATTGCATTTGGCTACTACTGTTTGCTTCCGTAGTAGTCTAAATATCATAGAATAACAGCCTGGGTTCATAGAATCATAGAATATCTTGAGTTGGAAGGGACCCATAAAAACCATTGAGTCCAACTCCCTGCTCCTTGCAGGACTACCTAAAACTAAACCATATAGCTAAGAGCATCATCCAGATGGTCCTTGAACTCTGACAGGTTTGATGCCATCACCACTTCCCTGGGGAGCCTGTTCCAGTGACCCCCCCACCCTCTCTGTGAAGAGTCTTTTCCTAAAGTACAATCTGAACTTCCCCTGATGCAGCTTCATTCCATTTCTTTGTGTCCTATTGTTGGTCACCAGAGAGAGGAGATCAGCATTTCCTTCTCGGCTGCTCCCCTTGGCAAAGTTGTAGACTGTGATGAGGTCACCCCTCAGCCTTCTCTTCTCCAAGCTGAACAAACCAAGTGACCTCAGCCAGTCCTCATAAGTCTTGCCCTTGAGGCCTTTCACCATCTTGATCGCCCTCCTCTGGACACGCTCTTAATAGTTTGATGTCCTTCTTATATTGAGGTACCCAAAACTGCACACAATGCTCGAGGTGGGGCCACACCAGTGCAGCGTAGAGTGGGACAGTCATCTCCCTGGGAGGGTTGGGAAGGACCTTGAAAGACCATCTGGCCCAACCTTTCATGGGTAAAGGGAGACTCGGTGAGACTATCTAGCACCCTTTGCATCTTGAAAACCTCCAGCAATAAGCACCCAACCCCAGCCTTGGGGAGGTTGTTCCAGTGAATGATTGTTCTCACTGTAAAATATTTTTTCTTATATTGAAATGAAACCTCTCCTGGTGCAACTTGTACCCATTGCCCCTTGTCTTCTCTACATGGCTCCTTGTGAAGAGAGAACCCCTGTCCTCTTTGTAGCCACCCTTGTAAGTGGAGGCTGGAATACTGTGATGAGGTCCCCTCTGAGCCTTCTCTTCTCCTTGGAGAAGAGATGTAACTCCTTCAGCCTGTCCTCATAGGGCAGGTTCTCCAGCCCACTGATCATCTTTGTGGCCCTCCTTTGGACCCCCTCCAGTCTGCCCACATTTTTCTTGAATTGTGGGGACCAGAACAGGACACTACTCCAGGTGTAGCTGGACAAGTGCTGAGTAGAGTGGGATGGTCACATCTCTCTCTCTGCTAGTCATGCCCCAGCGGACGTTGCCTGGGACCCAATTTGCCTTGGTTGTTGCAGTGGCACAGTGCTGACTTGTGTTTAGCTTGTTTTCCACTGGGATCACAGGTCCCTCTCAGGATGTTTTCTCTAAAACTTTGGAGTAAAAATCTAGACGACAGTCACAAAGTGTAAACCTGAGAATTTATAGTTAGAATGAAGAAATTTATTACTTATACATGTAACTTAAAATTTACTTTAACCATTGAGTGTCTTTCATGCTTCATCATTTCATGCCACTGTGTGTTTCTAATGTATCTACTCAACTTGAAGCTAACAGGACAGGCATTTCCCTGTATTCTGAGTAAGGCTAAATGGGTAACACACATGCCCTGTCAAAAGACAGTGTGTCTGGATGTCATGTACTGGGGTGGATATCTCACATGAAGACTCATTATTTTTTTCAAAGTGTGTTATCTAAAAGATATTTCTTCTGGAAGCTTTTTCGTCTGAAACGTTGGCATTGCCATTAAACAAACTTCACATTTTGGAAGATAATTTTTACCTTTGAAAGCTCTGTCAGAGTCCACACACTGCTGCTACAGGCACAAAATAAATTGATGCATGTCTAAATAAATACATTACATAGCTGTCATTCTAAAAATATTATTCAGGAGATTTAATTTTAAAAAATCTTTTGTCTATTCTTGCAATATTTATTTATATGAGTTAAATAATATTCTTAAATAAATTTGTGGCTGAATACTTCGAGAAAAGATGGTTAAAAATAATTTTTTCTTTACTTTTTCTTCTGACTCTTCTGTAAAAACTTTTTCCTCTGTTTCATAACTGCGCGTTTACTCCTTTTAATACACATAGAAAGATTGTTTACAGTGCAAGGATGAGGAGCCTAGTGTGGGCACTCAGAATTACCTGGGTTCTGTTCCCAGCCCTTGGGCAGACCCTTTAGGACTGAACCACTGTGCTTTCTAGAAAATATGGATGTCACTGAAGTGGAGACAGATTGCAAAGCTCAAGTCTTTTAAGGTTCCTCAGTCAATTGGAGTTCTGAGTTGTACACTGAATATCTGAGGAACCACAATGAATCCATGAAGCCTTCCAGAGAAGTTTTTAGCTGCTTTTCTCTTTTAAAAAGTATGTCATTTCCAATGCTAAATACCTGGAGCCCTTGGAAACCTTAAAATGAGTATTAAACCACTCTCCAACCTTCCAGATATTAATAGTTTCACAAGGCATGGAAACAGAGCATAGCATAACAGCTCCTTCAGTCAGTGTTTGGGGTTTGGTTGGCTTTTTTTTTGTGGTAATTCAATTTGCTAGAAATGTGACATAATTTCCAACAGTATAATGAAGGAAATTGCATACTTAATCATTATAATGATCATTTCTTTAGTGAGCTTCGCTGCCTCACTACAGTGGAAATACTGAATAGGGGAGAAGACTCACATGATTTCAAGAATGGCTAAATGCCAAGTATGCAAACCTCTGCCTCAGCTGAGGTTGATTTTTAGTAATGTAATGCTATTTCTTTGCTTTCCTTCTTCTCTCTTCTGTTTTCCCACTATCACTTGTAGAACTGGGAAAGATCCATCAGACTACTAGTTGGAAGATGATGAGGAAAAACCCCAGCTGAGAATTATTGTGTTTGATTTTTATTTTCCTCTGCAAAATTAAAGTTTATTTCTAAGCTACTGCCCGAGAAATTCAGTCTCAGTGGCAACTGTTTGTGTAGGCAACTGGCAAGGTAATATATGCACAAAGTAGAAATGTGTTGTTAGGCATTCAGACAATAATGGAGATTTCTCTTGGCACCCTCTATTCAACAGAAGATAAGGTAACCACGCAAGCACTGCTGTTTAAAAAAAAGTACTGAGCCACCGGTTTGTTCATTAGCCTCGCTGGCTAGGATGTAATCTTAGCTGAAGAGCAGTACAAGCCAGTCCTGAAAAATTCGATTCCAGGAGAATAGACCCTGTTCCCAAAGATGAGTAAATGTCTCGTTGAATGAAGCTCTCCGTGTAAGTCTTGCTAGGTTGATAATTGGTCGCCCCATTATGGGAGGCCTTTGATACAGTTAGTTTGTGGTTTTAACAGGAGCTTCTGCTTGTTCAAAAATATTTTCTGGAGCTGAGACACAGAAAATAGCAGACTAAACTTGTTTTGCAGGCATCTTTCCCAGGAAACCTGCAACTAGTCCTCGTTCTGCGCCCAACAGGATTTTTTCATCGAGCTCTCTCGGACATTGCTTTCAAGTTCAACAAAGATGAGTTTAAAATGAAAGTACCTGTAAGTAATCCTTTGTTTTCACTTTATTATCAGGGATCTGTTAAAGTACTTAATCTAGCCAGCAAGG
>VUYV01000200.1:889045-908456 GCA_008711295.1 Anarhynchus alexandrinus | reverse complement strand
TTAGCTCTTTGATGGCTTGCATGGTTCAGATATTTCTGAAAGCTGGCTGTTTACTTGGGAAGCAGAAGAAAAGGGATTGTAGGTTCATTGTTTATCAGAAGAGCTTTCCTTTGCAGTGTAGGAGTATAAAAGACCTCTGAGCACCAGAGCAGCTGAGTGAATTGCTCTGTGGGATTGAAGAGCAGGCTGCAACTGTATTTTAAGTGCATCTTAGTCTAAAGGGTATACATATCTATCTACATAATTCCTTTGTATACTAAATAAGCCCTATGAGGAAACGTGAGATATGAAAACTCAAAAGTATCGGTTTTCTTTCCAAAAGCTCACCTTTGGGTGTTCACTGCTGAAAGCTGTAGTGACTGGCTTCTGGTTGTAGACCCCAGCCATCGTTCTGCTCCTGCGCTGCCTCTTCGGGGAGCGGCAGCCTGGCAGCACTGCATCCTGTCTCAGTGAATATTGTGACTATTGTAAAGTATGCAATTTAACGAGACTTAGTCCTCCTTTGAAAATGCTATCTGCCTAATAGCCTATAGCACATATGTTTACAATTGCTGTCAGGCGGGAGCATGTGGCATTGCTGCTCTGCCTGACTGGGGCAGGTAAAATTGTTGAGTGACTTAAATAGCTCCCTGCTGGCACCAACATAGCAAGACCACATTACGCAGTGGAAACCAAAGACAGGAAGAATCTCAGTACCTGTCTTTGGGAAAATGCTATTCTTCCTTCCCTGCAAGTAAGGTACGCCTTACTGAGCATCAGGCAGGGGTTGTTTCCTGCTCAGCTTTTGTGTTCCCTACCAGCCATTCAGCATCATGTTATCTTCATTCATGAGATGGCCTGCCTATCCTTACCTCCCCCTATTAGCAGCTGCCTAACTTTAGAGTCAGTACTGGTGCCTCTCTGTCATTAATATTCTGGGAAGGAAAGTGATAATTAAGATTATATGCAACTAGCTCAATTTTACATTTTGCCCAAAAGCCACCTGGGTTCAGTCTCTCTAAGATTCCCTCTTTCCAGAAGCCTGGAGCATGCAGTGGAAAGCTCTGCATCCCTGAGAAGTGGAGGCCTGAAAGCAGGCAGGTCAAACTGTTCCTGAATACTTATTAACTGATTTATCAGAGGATTTAAGGTAGCTCCTGTTTTGTCCAGCCAGCGAAAGTTCTTCCCTGTTCCAGGTTTGGGGTACTCATAGGGCAGCAAAGATCTCAGTGTATTGGAGAGCTTTGATTTAAGGGCTGTGCTGTATATAAATTCCTGGTTTGGTCAGATTTGTTTCAAAGGTGGTAACTACATGCATGTCTACATCTCTTTCTGTATCTTTGGAATCGGCACTGGCCTGACTGGATAGGGAAGTGAAGGAGATAAGTGGATAGAAAACTAATCCCAGGAGTGTTATGAAGCATCAAATAAGAGCCAGTGCTGATGCAAGTGAGATGAAGGAATATATGGGTTGGGCTACAACAGAATAGGGGCTACCCTAATTTTCATAGAGGATGCCAAAAATATGACAGTGTGTTTTTTCCCTGCTGGTCTCTTTTGCATAGGTATTAAATGAGTTGAAGTGCAATATTTGAGACAAGATGTTAAGGGAGCAGTCAATATTAATTAATCTAGTAAAGAAAGACACTTTTGGAAAAAACAGTTTTCAAACACACAAACCCTTCTTCAAGTCACAATGATGTTCAGTGACTTCACTAAAACAGTCCTTGAAGGCACTTTATTTTATGATGCTACTAAGCATACAGGTATATTTATTTTTGTGCTTAACAATTGGCACAGCATTGTTGAGAAGTCATTGTTTGCTCTGCCTGGTTAACATATAATGGCATCAAACAAATATGCTGATGGACTGGAACAGATTTGTTTTTGTTGTTCTCTCTTGTTCAGGGTGAAGTTGACTGGTTGATAAAGTTCAAAAGCATCTAAGGAGCGTCTCTTGCATCATATCATTGTCTCTGCAAGTCACCAGGGCTTTAGAAAGAAAAAAAAGTTTGGAAAATAGTAATATTTGGGCAGTGAAGATATAAACTCAGAGAAACTGGAATAGCTGGCACTGGTCCCGCATTGTTTACTGTAGCAATCCTCCCTTTTTTGTTGTTGTTTCACAAACGTCAATTTGCAGATTTGACTCCTAGCCATGACAAGCAGAGGAGGCATCATTTTTTGAGACGGGTTTTTTTTTGTGGGTTTTGGGGGGGCTGGGATGACCAACAGAAAAAATGGAGAAGCATAGGACACAGTCCAGTGGAGACAAGAACAGTGTTGCAGAGAGGATAAATTAGAGTTTGAGCTGAGAGACTGGAAAAACTTCTGGCAAGTCTTGAATGGGAATTAGTCTAGATGGCACAAGACTAGTGATCTCAACAGCATGGTTTTGGGTAGACACACTGAGATGCAGAAACACTGTAACGTGTTTTCTGTAGCGCTCTTTGAACTGAACAATAATGAGAGACCCTACTTAATTTGGTGATGCAATTAAACTCTGTTTCTCATAAGAGATACAGTTTATGGAAATTTCCTATTGCATTGCATTTGGCTACTACTGTTTGCTTCCGTAATAGTCTAAATATCATAGAATAACAGCCTGGGTTTATAGAATCATAGAATATCTTGAGTTGGAAGGGACCCATAAAAACCATTGAGTCCAACTCCCTGCTCCTTGCAGGACTACCTAAAACTAAACCATATAGCCAAGAGCATCATCCAGATGCTCCTTGAACTCTGACAGGTTTGATGCCATCACCACTTCCCTGGGGAGCCTGTTCCAGTGACCCCCCCACCCTCTCTGTGAAGACTCTTTTCCTAAAGTACAATCTGAACTTCCCCTGATGCAGCTTCATTCCATTTCTTTGTGTCCTATTGTTGGTCACCAGAGAGAGGAGATCAGCATTTCCTTCTCGGCTGCTCCCCTTGGCAAAGTTGTAGACTGTGATGAGGTCACCCCTCAGCCTTCTCTTCTCCAAGCTGAACAAACCAAGTGACCTCAGCCAGTCCTCATAAGTCTTGCCCTTGAGGCCTTTCACCATCTTGATCGCCCTCCTCTGGACACGCTCTTAATAGTTTGATGTCCTTCTTATATTGAGGTACCCAAAACTGCACACAATGCTCGAGGTGGGGCCACACCAGTGCAGCGTAGAGTGGGACAGTCATCTCCCTGGGAGGGTTGGGAAGGACCTTGAAAGACCATCTGGCCCAACCTTTCATGGGTAAAGGGAGACTCGGTGAGACTATCTAGCACCCTTTGCATCTTGAAAACCTCCAGCAATAAGCACCCAACCCCAGCCTTGGGGAGGTTGTTCCAGTGAATGATTGTTCTCACTGTAAAATATTTTTTCTTATATTGAAATGAAACCTCTCCTGGTGCAACTTGTACCCATTGCCCCTTGTCTTCTCTACATGGCTCCTTGTGAAGAGAGAACCCCTGTCCTCTTTGTAGCCACCCTTGTAAGTGGAGGCTGGAATACTGTGATGAGGTCCCCTCTGAGCCTTCTCTTCTCCTTGGAGAAGAGATGTAACTCCTTCAGCCTGTCCTCATAGGGCAGGTTCTCCAGCCCACTGATCATCTTTGTGGCCCTCCTTTGGACCCCCTCCAGTCTGCCCACATTTTTCTTGAATTGTGGGGACCAGAACAGGACACTACTCCAGGTGTAGCTGGACAAGTGCTGAGTAGAGTGGGATGGTCACATCTCTCTCTCTGCTAGTCATGCCCCAGCGGACGTTGCCTGGGACCCAATTTGCCTTGGTTGTTGCAGTGGCACAGTGCTGACTTGTGTTTAGCTTGTTTTCCACTGGGATCACAGGTCCCTCTCAGGATGTTTTCTCTAAAACTTTGGAGTAAAAATCTAGACGACAGTCACAAAGTGTAAACCTGAGAATTTATAGTTAGAATGAAGACATTTATTAATTATACATGTAACTTAAAATTTACTTTAACCATTGAGTGTCTTTCATGCTTCATTTCATGCCACTGTGTGTTTCTAATGTATCTACTCAACTTGAAGCTAACAGGACAGGCATTTCCCTGTATTCTGAGTAAGGCTAAATGGGTAACACACATGCCCTGTCAAAAGACAGTGTGTCTGGATGTCATGTACTGGGGTGGATATCTCACATGAAGACTCATTATTTTTTTCAAAGTGTGTTATCTAAAAGATATTTCTTCTGGAAGCTTTTTCGTCTGAAACGTTGGCATTGCCATTAAACAAACTTCACATTTTGGAAGATAATTTTTACCTTTGAAAGCTCTGTCAGAGTCCACACACTGCTGCTACAGGCACAAAATAAATTGATGCATGTCTAAATAAATACATTACATAGCTGTCATTCTAAAAATATTATTCAGGAGATTTAATTTTAAAAAATCTTTTGTCTATTCTTGCAATATTTATTTATATGAGTTAAATAATATTCTTAAATAAATTTGTGGCTGAATACTTCAAGAAAAGATGGTTAAAAATAATTTTTTCTTTACTTTTTCTTCTGACTCTTCTGTAAAAACTTTTTCCTCTGTTTCATAACTGCGCGTTTACTCCTTTTAATACACATAGAAAGATTGTTTACAGTGCAAGGATGAGGAGCCTAGTGTGGGCACTCAGAATTACCTGGGTTCTGTTCCCAGCCCTTGGGCAGACCCTTTAGGACTGAACCACTGTGCTTTCTAGAAAATATGGATGTCACTGAAGTGGAGACAGATTGCAAAGCTCAAGTCTTTTAAGGTTCCTCAGTCAATTGGAGTTCTGAGTTGTACACTGAATATCTGAGGAACCACAATGAATCCATGAAGCCTTCCAGAGAAGTTTTTAGCTGCTTTTCTCTTTTAAAAAGTATGTCATTTCCAATGCTAAATACCTGGAGCCCTTGGAAACCTTAAAATGAGTATTAAACCACTCTCCAACCTTCCAGATATTAATAGTTTCACAAGGCATGGAAACAGAGCATAGCATAACAGCTCCTTCAGTCAGTGTTTGGGGTTTGGTTGGCTTTTTTTTGGTGGTAATTCAATTTGCTAGAAATGTGACATAATTTCCAACAGTATAATGAAGAAAATTGCATACTTAATCATTATAATGATCATTTCTTTAGTGAGCTTCGCTGCCTCACTACAGTGGAAATACTGAATAGGGGAGAAGACTCACATGATTTCAAGAATGGCTAAATGCCAAGTATGCAAACCTCTGCCTCAGCTGAGGTTGATTTTTAGTAATGTAATGCTATTTCTTTGCTTTCCTTCTTCTCTCTTCTGTTTTCCCACTATCACTTGTAGAACTGGGAAAGATCCATCAGACTACTAGTTGGAAGATGATGAGGAAAAACCCCAGCTGAGAATTATTGTGTTTGATTTTTATTTTCCTCTGCAAAATTAAAGTTTATTTCTAAGCTACTGCCCGAGAAATTCAGTCTCAGTGGCAACTGTTTGTGTAGGCAACTGGCAAGGTAATATATGCACAAAGTAGAAATGTGTTGTTAGGCATTCAGACAATAATGGAGGTTTCTCTTGGCACCCTCTATTCAACAGAAGATAAGGTAACCACGCAAGCACTGCTGTTTAAAAAAAAGTACTGAGCCACCGGTTTGTTCATTAGCCTCGCTGGCTAGGATGTAATCTTAGCTGAAGAGCAGTACAAGCCAGTCCTGAAAAATTCGATTCCAGGAGAATAGACCCTGTTCCCAAAGATGAGTAAATGTCTCGTTGAATGAAGCTCTCCGTGTAAGTCTTGCTAGGTTGATAATTGGTCGCCCCATTATGGGAGGCCTTTGATACAGTTAGTTTGTGGTTTTAACAGGAGCTTCTGCTTGTTCAAAAATATTTTCTGGAGCTGAGACACAGAAAATAGCAGACTAAACTTGTTTTGCAGGCATCTTTCCCAGGAAACCTGCAACTAGTCCTCGTTCTGCGCCCAACAGGATTTTTTCATCGAGCTCTCTCGGACATTGCTTTCAAGTTCAACAAAGATGAGTTTAAAATGAAAGTACCTGTAAGTAATCCTTTGTTTTCACTTTATTATCAGGGATCTGTTAAAGTACTTAATCTAGCCAGCAAGGACCAAATAAAACAAACAAAAAAAAACCCTCAAACCCAACAAAAAACCCCATGCTTAAAGGTAGTTCTTGAATCTTGACTTAAAGGTTCCTCTTAGAAAATATATTAATAAACCATATGTGGTTTATCTTGATAAAAAACCTTGATGCAGTCATTTACGTTGTATAATTCATAAGCTTTATTTTAATACACACTGTTAAGCATGGTGCTCATGCATCACGCTTTTACATCATCTTCAACTGAAACAACTGTTAAGTTTGTTTATTCTATACCCAAAGGAAATAGTTCCATCACTTGCTTCTGTATTAAACTGAAGTTTCTCTATCAGAGGCTGAAGGATAGGGCTTAGAATCCTTAATAAGGGACTTCTCACCACTGTTTGCATTTACTTTTTTTTATTGCTGCTGCAGATCATAATGCTGGGCTCTGTATCAGAACTGCAGGGTTATATTGATAAAACACAATTAACAGAAGATCTTGGTGGCACCCTGGATTACTGCCATAACAGATGGCTGTCCCGTCGCACTGTAAGTCTTAAGTTTTTGTTTTAACTTCTCAGCTTAACAAACCCTTCTGTTTTATACCCTGTCATTTATAAGACAGATTCCAAGTGATGCAAGTTGACTTGCTGGGAGTGAGAAGATGTTCCCAACGGTACTTAGTCATCTTAGAGAAAAAAATATGAGTAATAATTTGGGAGTGGTTTTCTGAACACTTGGAGCAAAGGAACTACAGTGTATTATTGTGTTGAGGTTTATTGCTTTTGCTACAAGAAAGAAAAAGCTCAAGTTGTAGAGTAACTCCAGATTATAAAAATATGAGGAAGATATACCTGATACGAGCCTAGGAAAAACATACAATTAAGGAATTAATGGTGACGGTATCTGTTGCTTGCAAAATTATACTTTGACCATTTTTCAGTCTCGTAATTCATCTGCTCGGGTTTGTTTTGTGAGTTATATTTTGTGTGTATGTGTTTGCTTGTACATATGCATGTGATGAGCATGAAACATCATTAATGGTTTTTATTCCTAAAAGGCTATAGAAGGTTTTGCCCAAAAGGTTAAGCAAACAGCTCAGATTCTTCAGTCCTTTGGGACTGAGCTGGCTGAAACAGAACTACCAAACGATGTGCAATCAACTAGCTCCCTTCTTGCAACACACACAGAAAAGAAGGACAAAATGAAGGTATGTAATTTTTGTAAAGGTGCTGTCTTCTAGTTAAACTGTGTTTTTAATTTATAGCTGATAATGCTAATAGAAGATCTGGATGATGTTAATAGACAATAATAATGGGAAACATTTAAATCTTATTGAACTTGTTTTGCTTGGTTTGATGTTAAAAATCCTTTACGCGTTCAAAAGTGACGTTTCTTGAGGCTAAGTTTACTTATGTACAAATGCATAATGATTTGTATGTGGAAACAGAAATTTCTTTGGAAGTAGTGGTGTGTTTAATTTGTAGTTTTGTTTGCAACAAGAAATTTTATTGTATTTGCATGCGTATGAAAATATATGACATTTTGAACAAGGGACTAATGTTCTTTCAAATCGGCTTAAATGAAAACTATTTGGGAGTTTCAAAACTATACTTCTAAAACTTTTGAGATATTTGTAGCCTAAGGAAACACTAGAAGGCAATCAACGTATCATGGAAATTCAACTCAGTTACAGTGGGGTCTTAAGCTGGTAAAGGCAGAAAAAGCTATGTTTAGCTGTCTATATTTGTTGTCAAACACTGCTTTTAATCAAACTATGCTTGCTCTATTGCTATTAAAAAAATTTCTTTTTCTAGTTTGGTGCCTTATGAAGTCTGCTAAAAAAAAAAAACCAAACAACAACACACAACAACAGGGTGTGGGGTTTTTGTTTTGTTTTGTAGGAGGATATCAGGTTAGCAGTAGAACAGGGAGGTGATATCCTTGGAAGTATTACAAAACCAGTTACTGAGAATCCTGAATACAAACTGAATCAAGATCAGCTAGACAATCAAACAACGGTAGAAAGGTGAGAGGAGCGAAATACTGAACATGCTGCTTTTCTGGGTTTTTTGACCCCTCCCTTGCTCTTTTACTTAATTCTATATGCATGCTTAGCAAATAAACAAATGTTACAATGTGAAAATATAAAAGGTACTTTCAGAAACAACTCCTCTGTTGTCAGATCTGTGCTGAGCAAAGTAATCCCCTGATGTTCATTACTGGGTCACCTGGATGTAAGGAAATAGGGGATGCCGTTTGAGTTCCAGAACCAACAAAGTACCGGTGTTCTATTTTTCCCTTTTTGTCAGATTAGGACTACATAGTTGAGCACCTTTCCCTGATTTTAAAGCATATTGGTGCTTTGCAATCCAAGGAAATTTCGCTGCTGTAGGGAAAGCGGGAGGGAAAAACAGAAGTGATATATCCCTTCTTAAGTCCTTTTGAATTGAAGTGGGAGGTTTCTTTTTCTTTAAACCTGCCTGAAGGAGCTTCTAACATTGCTGATATCTTATCAGTGTCATCAGTAGCCTTTAAAGGGCTACTAGGGAGTACGCTGCTCTTGAAGTATCTATGCATAAACTTCCTATATGCTTCCTTTGAGCGCATAAGTAATAGATGTTTTCCTTTGCTCCCCACTCACCCCTTCTTCAATTATGGCCAATTTTGAAGAAATTGTATCACCATAGCACAGATGTAAATTTGCACAAAGCTATGAAAGCATAGCTCATTTCCCCCAGGCAGTATTCTGCATTCTTTTTTTGTCCGTCATTCCATGTTTCTGTTACCCTCAGGCTGACTTTTCTTTCCAAATAACTGTCTATTCCAATCCACAAAGCTTGGCAGAAGTCACTTTTTTTGGCCACTGTTGCTATCAGCTATCCGAAGGACAATTGGGGTGGAGATTGCTAATTTATCCAAAATGTTCCCACTCGATACAATATCTGATGGAAGTTGGAACAAATTCTCTGTGTGTGTGTGTCCCCACCTTTTTTCTAATTGCTTTTAACTTGGAAATTGAGGGTTTGTTTCTGTGCTATTAAAGACAAAAACTCATTCAAATTCTGATGTATGGCCTTCCCTGGATGTAGCCTAAGTACAGCAGAGCACACCGTTAAGATAAGTCCGTAGGATACCATACTGTCAAGTGTGATATTGGAAGAAAAATTGAAAAGTAAAAGTCTTAAAGCATTGGACAAAATTATAATTGAAGAAGATTCTTCTCATCGCAGTACTGCTATATGCTTGCCTGTGATATTTAAATAGTAACTGTGATCAGAAGAGGAGGAGCAATGATCTTCAGGTTTATTATAAGCCTTGCTTCAAGGAATGAAATGTAAAAGGGCAGCTGGCTGGTCACAGCATTATGAACTTTTCCCTTCATTTTTCCTTATAGCCCAAGGCTTGGGCTCCTCTGGGTTGTAGTCCATGCATATTTGCATATTTTGTGTTTGCTAGCCCCATGTCCCCAGGCCAGAGCTGAGAAGTAGTATGTGCAACGGCTAGCTTCAAATCAACATTTGCCCAATTTTCAGAACTTAATGTTTGTGTTGGGGTTTAGGTTTACATCAGTGTTATTCTAGGAAACAATTCTGTGCAATACTTAAAATAAGTTTCCTGTATCCAGTTTATTTTTCTGGAAAATATTGCTTTGGGGAGGCTTTTTGTTTACTGTGGAAGATTGTATTGTCCCTTGAAGGTTGCACCCATCATTCTTACAGTATTTCTTTTCTTTTTTTTTTTAAGGCTTCTGGCTCAATTACATGAAACAGAAACTGCCTTTGATGAGTTTTGGATCAAGCATCAGCAAAAACTTGAGCAGTGCCTGCTCCTTCGGAATTTTGAACAGAATTTTAGAGAGGTGAGAACTTCTTGGTCAATATTTGGTAATATAGATATGATTCAGAAGAAAATGCCCTTTTGTTTTTTGCAGCTCTTGTGTGTTCTTGAAAGCTTTCTCCAAGCTTTCTTGTTCATGTCCTTACTTGACATCCTGCTATCTTTACTACCTTGAATACTTGCCTATAGAGACATAATAGCTTCTCTTCTGCAGACTTATGATTTTTTTTCCATGAGCCCAGCAGTGTATAAGCTTTCAAAAACTCCTTTGAAACCCGTTCTCTACCACAGAAGCAAAATATGCTGGCTGCAAACCTTTCATCTTGCCAATAGGCCCTTTTATGGAACCAGGACTTACCTAAACCTTCTGGCTGAAATTTTATAAAACAGTCTCCAACACTGTGGGTGGGAAGTTGCAACCACACTGTTAGAAACTGGGTGGAGGCTGAACTAAAATTTTTACAGCCAGTTTCTGATCTCATGTTAGTTTAACTCATATGCTTGATGGCACCTACAGTCACTTTACGCTGGTGCAGCTGATCTCAGAGCACGGCCCCTGTGTCTCCATGGGAGCAATGCTCAGAAACCCTCTTACAAGTGTGCGTATGTGTATGTGTGTCTCTCTGTATGTCTGTCTATCAATTGGTTGTCAGGGTGAGGACCTCTCCCTCATGTTTTGCTGTTTATGTTAAAGTCACTTTGCATTACTGTCATCTGGTAAAAGCAAGATCATAAACGTTTCCTGAGCATTAGTTTTCCTGCATTTTTTTTTCAGTACCAGGAAACAGGATTACTTCACTACCTTTTCTTTGTATTTGTTTTCATTTTGAATTGGGGGTAAAGGTAAACTGACAAAAAACTGATTTGTCTCTGTGCCCCAGTAACCCCATAATGTGAGTTACCTGACTAGCTATCAGCTGTTTAACTGATGGGTCTCCAGAGATGTGGAATCATCCTCATTGATACATAGCTGTGTCTTTCTTCAGGTCAAAGCAGCTTTGGATATTGTGTCCGAGAGACTGTCTGCTTTCACAGATGTGGGAAACAGCTGTTCGCATGTGGAGCACATTTTGAAAGATCTTGCCAACTTTGAAGAAAAATCATGTGTAAGAACTCTGCAAGTCCCCTTAATTTCTAGTATGACAATGCATATGTGGAGGGGAACAGCATTTGGTTATTGAGTATATCTTATGAGCAGAGCTTAAGCTGACAACAGGACAGAATTAGTATCTCAAGTAATGTGCAGAAGGAATTTGAAATAAAGTCTTTAACCATTGGAGTGGCCCAATTCTCCAGCATCCCTCAATAAAGAGCAGAGTGACCAGTCACAAAGTCGGTGTGATCAATTCGTGGAAAAATTGCATGAAGCGTCTACACAGCCAAGTTCTGCACTTAGTGATCAAGGGACCACTTCCATTCCTATTAAAGCCACTTATTTCATTAAATCTGAGAAATGAGAAGGCTGTCTATTGAATGTACAATATGTTAAAAGATGACCAACAGAAACATACACTCTAAACAATGTAGAAAGGGAACCAAATATAGCTCTATAAGTGAGGTCATTGCTCTTGAGACTGAGGTAGGTTCAGATTTGGGTTCTGATTGCTGCTGTACTCCAAATGGCATACACACACAAACACACTGCTGAATAACTAAAGAATAGAAGGACTAGTAGTGGTTCCCTCACAGAGGCTGTATGATTAAACTCATTAATGTTTCTGAAGTATTCTGATATGATAAAGAAGGAGGCATAAAAGTTCTTGGGCATCTGGGAAGACACTTTGATTTATTAAGCAAAGCAGCTGTTAAATAAAGATGTATTCTATATCAACATGTGTATTTAACTGTGGAAAAACAAAAGGTATAATTTTTAATTTTTTCATTGATGTTGATCCAAGGAAAGATGTACCTAAATCAATGTTTGCTTTCTTAGGAAACTATAGCAAAAGCCAGAATGTTAGCCTCAGAGGGTGATGCTTTTATTCAAAGCAATCATTATGCTGTGGACTCCATTATTCCAAAATGCAGTGAACTTCATCATCTCTGTGATGCCTTCGCTACTGAGACAGAACGGAGGAGGAATCTTCTTAACAAATCTCTAGAACTGCACGACTTACTAGAAAAGGTAAATTTTGTATGGAACAGTTCTGTTTCCCATCTTATTTGCTAAAAGCTCAGTCAACCAGTTGTCATAATGGCAGGTAAAAATATCTTGGTGCGCTGGAAGTTTTCACCTGAAATAGCTGAATACATCACAAGTAGAAGTATGAAATGTTTTAGATGTCTTAGTGTTTGATGCTGACATCAGTGCATTCTGAGCCTGTTCTTTTCTCTGTTTCTAGTCTATGAAGTGGTGTGATGAAGGAATTTATCTGCTGGCTTCGCAGCCGGTAGATAAGTGTCAGTCCCAGGATGGTGCAGAATCAGCATTACAGGAAATTGAGAAATTCCTGGACACTGGTGTGGGCAATAAAATCAAGGAGTTGAATAAAATTTACAGAGAGTATGCACACATCCTCAACGAGGACCTAAAGGTACCAGAAGATCTTTATGTGTATCTGTGTGTCCATTTGTTAATTTTAGAGTTGCTCTCTTGCATGCCATTGATAAAGCTAAATAATCAGTACTAGGAGTTATACGTGGGAACTAGAAAGCCAACACATTTCCCTACCTGAGGGGGTAGTCCTGTTGTATCTTTGGATAAGCATCAGGGGCTTCAGAGCCTTTTAATAACAACTTCAGTTTTTCAGATAGTAGGATTACTTTTAAAAAAAATTGTCCCAAGTAAGTATGTGAAATATTTTTTTTTTTTAATGTAGCAAAAACGTGCCTGTCCTTGATNTTTTTTTTTTTTTTTTTTTTTTTGGAACTTGAGAATATGTCCCTTTTCCTCTTGGTTGATCTCTTCATGTAACAGAACCATTAGACACTGTCAAGAAAACTTCCCTATTTTTGCTTGATTTTTTTTTTTCTTCTTAAGTTAAAACCTGAAGCAGATTGGTTTCTCTACAGCAATCACACAAAATGTTTTATGAAGTGATGTTCCAATTTTTAAGTGTACTAAATGACTGTAAATTATGCCTTGTTAAGAGTGAAGATTAAGGTAGTATTTTTATATGTGGTATAAAAGCAATCGCAATTTCAAATCAATGTGCTGTAAATGGCAGTGTAGCTTGTTGATAGGTCTCTGACAGGGATATGTGTATTTTTTTTTTTCAATTTCTGTGGCAATGGTAGGAGCATGTGCAAAAGGTTTTCCAGAAGCAAGAAAGTATGGAAGAAATGTTTCAAAAGAGACAAATAAGTCTTAAGAAACTGGCAGCTAAGCAGACACGTCCTGTTCAGCCAGTTGCACCAAGACCTGAAGCCTTTGTAAAATCTCCTTGTACCTCACCAGGTAAGTAACTGTAATAGCCTTTAACTAATTTTCTTGCTCTATGCTGAGAGACTTAAAGAAACTTTCAGCTGTAATTTGTGGTTGCACAAACATCTGTGTCAGATCTGCTCAAGTTCTAACTGCTGTTTGATTCTGGTTTACGTGCTTAGGTCTTCAAAGAGAATATGTATCCAACTCAGAAAGCAGTGCACTTCGGAGGGTAAACTACAGAAGAGGAAAGGTAATTTTTTTTCTTTGTGCTTTTCATGCACGTACTGCTTAAGAGAGTCATAATAAAATGGAATATTCAGGAACTTCAAGAAGAGTGAGGCAATTCCACTGAAAAAGTGATGGTGTTGCCCCCATTGAAGTAACTCTGGTGAAGCAGTCATGTGGTTTAAATAGAGGCTGCTTTGTCGCTGGGCTGAGTATGAGGGAAGGTAAGGTAAATAGCTGCCTATATTAGGAAAAATGTTAGGGGCAGCAAAATATAAAATCTATGAACAGGAAACATTTATTATTTGCCAGTAGTAATTGGCTACTCTTAAAACTGGCAAAAGTGAAGAGGTAGTTGTCGTTGGCTCCAAGACAGCTTCACCTGACCTAATGGGTTGCCATTCCCAAGTGGGGAAGGTCTTCCTGCCCCGCCTCCGGCAAGGAAAGTAACCTGACAGCGGCAACAGAAACAAGTAATTTCCCACTGGGTTAGAGTGTTGAATCAACTCAGTGAAGGTTCAGCAAGAGACAATGCAAGGAGGAAGGCAGGACCACATGACCAGTAGGGACAACAGTTAGAGAAAAGGGTTGGTTCAAGGTGGGATTGAAAGCCAAACCTCTCATTTTTTTCAGCAAGCTGTAATTAGTTCAGCCATTACAGTAGAAGTTGTAAGGGTGAACTTCTGTGTCAAGTTAGGAAGTTACCAGAAACTTAGCACAGTACTTCATTTTTAGCTTGGAAAACAGATTAAGGCCAGTGTTGCCTCCAAGATTATACTGATGCTCTGATGTTGTCTTCCTGGAAAGGGGCCTTGATCCACGGTCTTTTCTAAGCTGGCCTTTCATGGACAACTCCCTGTGTCTAAATGTTCTTGTGTGCTCTAAGACCTTCAGGTTGACTTGGATTTTTTTGCAGTGTTCTTGCAAATTGCCTTCGTTTTTAATGGAGTACAGTCTTTCCTGTGAAAACGCTTGCAAGTAGAGCCGAGTGCAAAGCTCCGTGTTTTAAAGTGTTTTTCCCCCATCTGTGATGCTGTGATGATTTTTTTTTGTTTGTTTGTTTCCTTCTTTAGAGTGAAATGACTGAACTCCATCAAAGCAGAGGAGGATCTACAATGGATGATGAAGAAAACCTAGCTGTGTTACGGCAGTAAGTATATTTTGATAAACAAAAAATGTTTTTTTTCTGATTTGGTTCCAGCAAGGCTGAGTTTGGCTAAGGATTTGATAAGACAAATATGCTTCTCTGAATTAAGCCTCAGTGCTTTTTGAAATGCGTTGGCTGTTCTTTGTACACAGAGGAAGATATTTCAGTCTGTCTGCAGCGTTATTTATAGTTTATATAGTACCAGACTCTAGCTTTGCTGCAGCAAGGTGATACTATGGCAAGATAACTACATATTTTTTTCAGAGGTGACATAGTTTTGCGTAATAAGCCTCCTGTAAATCTATTGGAGGTTTTGGTCTCCATGCTTCAGAAGACTTCATCTTTTTATTTGACTCTTTTTAGTCCCTGTTTTGATAAACGTTACTAAAAATCACTTTCTTATATAAAAACTAAAAAGCATCACTTATATTAAAAAAATAACTTAGTACCACCTGAAACGTGTATAGCAGAGCTTGCATTTCTGCCTGTAAACTGGATACTTCTACTGTCTTTTCACTGTTACCACCATGTGTTAAATTGTACAAAATCACAAGGGGAGGGGTTTGGGGGGGAAGCATGTTTGCTTGACCATTAGGGAAATTAAACTTCAAGCAGCATTGTGATATTTAAAGTGTGCCCTAAATGCCTCTAATTTAAAATGACTGGTACAAATTTAAGTTTGTATTTGATAATCCTATGCGGCTCCTGTAATACTTGTGAACACAGCATAACCAGATTTTGTATGTACAATGATGAAATACTTCACTGCTTCAATTCAATTACTACAGCACTTAAAATGCTAGATTTTACTTTTTTCCTGCTTAAACATATTTTAAAAAATTTTGAAGTGTTTTAAAAATACATGCTTCTCAATAAGGATGTATAAACTCTTGACAGAAATATCCATGAAACATCACATTTTCCATTACCTGGAAACAGTTCTTTTGTTGTCTGAAGTAAAGTAGAAACACAGACAAAGTTAATGTTGCCTCATTACTTTGCATAAGTGAATAGGCCTGCCTTAATTTTCATTCTTTGTCTACAGGCATGTAATTAATGAACTCATTGAGACTGAACGAGCATATGTGGAAGAACTTCTCTGTGTTCTTGAGGTAAAGATTAAATTTCACTGCAGCTATTAGTGAATCTATTTCTCTCTTCCATTTCATGTGTGCTCTTATGCTTTCCTTATCACTGCAATGCCTCTGCCTGTCCCATCAAGCAATGTGATCATTGCATCTCTCTTCTGTCATCATATTTTCAGAGAGGCAGGAATGTGCAATATTTTTCTAGAAATATTCATGCAATTAGGATCTTGTATTAGAAACCACAAACTGAGCAGAAAATAAGATATGCCTAACTATTTAGGTGGAACATAGTGAGGTTTGTAATGATCATTAATTCATGCAAAAGACCATTCCAGAGTCTTGAGTCAATTCCAGGAAGGTCATGTGTCACACAGGAATTTGAATCTGCATCAAGAGAATCTTGTGTCAGAGAAGAAAATTTGTTTCTTGCATCCCTCTTTGCATGTCTTTAATCTTCCAGATGTCTTGGGTACAACTGTGGCAACAGAGTGCCTTTTAATAATAATACCTTCATTTGAAATTGTAAAGGAAACAAAGATGTTGCCTTTGCTCCACAGCTGTGGATGCACAATTGCAGTACTGCTGAGCTGGTTGTAGAAATATGATGCAGTATTCTGTGTTGTTGCTGAAGTTTGTTAAGTCTTCAGACGTGGATGTGTCATTTTGTTGTAGTCCAGTTTGACTGTAGAAGATGATGAAGTTGCAGATAATTGAGGCTGAATTATTTTAATCAGGATGAACTGGAATTGAGCCAAGTCGGTACTCTTGGTGTCCATGCCAACATTAAGCTCCTAAATAGGAGCTGTCTGAAGTTATGGACTGGGAGTGATAATTTCTGAGCACATATCTTCAAGTAAGAGTACTGTCTGAGGGTTTTGAACTCTGGTCATGCTTTTGCCTAGTTTGTGCTCAGCTTCCCATAGCGTTTATGTCCTGGGTCCAGTCCAAGTGTTGATGACAGTAGGATGGTTGCATCTGGCATGTGTTAATAAAACAAGGCAGATCTGGAGTGGACTTGAAGGATTACTTTATTCTCTGCTTTTGCATGCAATGCTATCTGTACGGTTCTGTTAAAAAAATTAAATAAATAATCAAGACTCAAATAGTTGGAGGATTTTTGGTCCTTACTGCTGCTACTGGAGGGTTGTTACAGAATTTTTCTATTCCTCTGGTATTACTCTTGTTTTGCACAGAGTATAGTGCAGCCTTGGTCTTGCTAGGCCAAGCTGTCTTGGTTTTCTGCCAATGTGATAGACTCTCCAGTAGTCTGATTGTGCCAGGCACAGTTCTTTGTGCCTCCTTGTAGTTTGGGATTCATCTCTCAAACTTGGGTGATTGGGACTGCCAACAGTAATTCTGGATCAGATCCTTGCTGAGGTATGGTTCAATGGCAGTCTTCCAGCTTTTGAGTAATTCTGGTTATTAATCCATAGTCCTGGCTATTTTCCCAATTTCTTTGTTTCTACTATTCTATTAATCTTCCGATTTTTCCTGTAAGAGAACCTCATACTGCTTTGTATGGACGGTGTCTCCTATTATTGTGTCATATTTAATTGCAGTATGTTTTCTCTCTGCCAAGGATTCTAGTAGAAAAAAAAAAAAAGTAGTTCCCAAGATTGATTATTGGGAAACTGCTATAGCTGCTTTTATCTGAGCTTGATAGTTTTCCTTTCATTAATAACCATGGTCATCTCACTTTAGTCTGTGAAATCTATTCATTTTTATTTGGAAAAAATACTGGTCTAGTCTATTTTTAGGTATTGTATTTGCCTCCTTTTTTCCATTTACTTTGATGCTTTTAGAACAGCTTTCAAATGGAAGACTAAGCAAAGCCTTATGTATTCTTAAAGTACGATTTACAGTATCCCTGTGGCTGTATGGAGTAGCTTTGCTTCTCCTTTCTTAGAACACAAGGACTGCATAGGTAGTGAAACATGAAGGGTCTTTATATTAAATTTTTAAAATAAGTCTTACATCAGCCTGAAGTGAAAAAAAAATTGTCAAGCGTTTTGTCAATGTATGAATTTCATGCTTTTGTTCTTTCAGAACTCCAAAGTACTGAACTCAGTCAGTTTTGTTTTCACATCAACTGGGTTAGGTACCACTTCTTTATGCCAAGGCTTTGCTGCTGTGTTCACCATCATCTTTACTTCAAGTGCAATTTAATCATTCTCTTCACCTCATCTAAACTACATGGGGGATGCAGTTCTTCTTTCCCTGTTAATTTTCTTAAAACTCCATTTTACATATATTATTTTTATCTTTTTTTAAGGCTGTACCACTCCGCCCCCCCTCTCCTTCCCCTTCAGACTCTACATTTTTCTATCTGGGGGGGAGAGATATGGGAGAAGGACCAACGGTTAGCTGTCTATGAGCTCCAGCATCTTTGCCTATACTATTGGGGTTTTTTTTGTGGTGTTTGATGGAAAAATACTTAGATTTTAAAAGGAATGTTTCTGATTTTTAAAAAAATCTAATCACTGTCCTATCCAAATACTTGAATTCTTCAGGCTAGCTGACTTTACCAGCTTGTTCTCCTACTTTTTGTAGTTTGGACATCACTTGGAAACTGAAGATCTTAGTTATAGGTGTGCTTTTGCTTATCCTATCATTTAATTTGTCAGTTTGTTATAATTCAGTGCATTTTATCATAATCGATGTCACTAATGCAGTGACCACCTTGTCCATGATAACTGTTCAAAAATGAAAAAAAACAAAAACAACAACCCCACAACAAACAAACAAACAAAAAAAAACCAGNGACCACTTTGTCCATGATAACTGTTCAAAAATGAAAAAAAAAACAACCAACAACCCCACAACAAACAAACAAACAAAAAAACCCAGCAAAAACCTGACAGAAAGAAAGTAGGTTGCATCATCTTTCTTTCGCCTGCACACTAAGAAATCTACTTACACTAAGATTCTCGCTTACAGTACAGGTGCTAGAGCATTCTTGCAGTTTTTCTGTTTGGTTGGGGGTGTTTTGTTTGGTGTTGGGGGTGTTTTGTTTGGTGTTGGGGGGGTGGTGTTTGGTGTTGGTCTTTGTTTTGAGAGNAGTACAGGTGCTAGAGCAGTTTTTCTGTTTGGTTGGGGGTGTTTTGTTTGGTGTTGGGGAGGATGTTGTTTGGTGTTGGTCTTTTTAGTGTTTTGAGAGATCACAGATTAGTGACCTCAGGATCAGAGAACAGCCCTGGGCTAAAGCCACCTGTGTGCTCTCTTTTCGTTATCTGTGCCAGACAAACAGACAAGAGAATGTGGCCTTACATGAATAATGGAAGATGTCAGAATCAGAAGTTACGATTTTTGGTGCCAAAGCTAATGAAAATGTCTTAAAGATAGTATTTGCAGCTTAATGGTTCCTGTTACCTGCAGAAATAACTACAGTCAGCTTATTCCCTCATACTAATAGCTAAGACTAGCATGAACGTTTGCACGTGCACTGGAATTGTGGCTTTAAACTCAGATGTGTAAAGTCTTAACAGAAGAAGAATGAAGTATAATTTCTAAGCAGTATGGGAATGCATAGTCTTTGCTTGGTGGTGATTGCAAACTTTGTTTCATCCTTGCTTAACTAAAACTGCAGTAATTTTTCAAGTGTCTTTCTAAAGACTGTAGGTGTGTCATAGAATCATAGAATCATAGAATGGTTTAGGTTGGAAAGGACCTTGAAGATCATCGAGTTCCAACCCCCCTGCCATAGGCAGGGACACCTCCCACTAGACC